>CM034303.1:49777946-50253384 GCA_019925795.1 Dendrobium chrysotoxum
GAAACAACCATCATTCCAAGGGCAAATCAACACGCCAACCATATTCCTCAATAACATTAACTTTCAAAAAAGGATAAATACGACAACAAAAGGAGGAAAACCAAGCCAAGGAATCGAAATGTAAATAGTCGAGTTAGCAGAGCTCAGGAATGTAGTAACTATCTTGATGTCATAAGTAGAACCCAAATGCCACTCCATTCTCCTTCCCAACGCACTCTTGCACACCCAAAACATGCAAAGAACGTTAGAATTAGAAGCAGCATATCAGCAAAAGATGGGAACAACCATGATAGCAACAGCAATACATTGAATTCCAGGCCACCCACCCAGAAATAAGGAAACCCCAATATTAAGAATCTAGAGATCGGTAACTAGCAGAAAATTCCAGCCACTCCAAATAGACCACTCACAATCCAAACCAGTTTTACCATCCAATAGAGCCAACAAAGTTAACCATAAGGTCATGCATAAAACAAATCATCCCAATTAAGTAGACCCAGGGAGAAGAAGAGAAGCATTTAAGGTTCAAATCAGGATACCAGAAAATCCAATCATATATAGCTCAAACTCAAACCATTATTTCCGATAACAACTTTAAAATTTGAAACATTAAGATAAGAAAATAGCTATGCATTACTAGAATCAAAACCAAGACCTAAATAACACTTGGTCCTATCCAAATAGAAACCCTTCCAACCACAACCAATAAAAATCAAAATGCAATGGTACAAACGAAGACTATGGCAACACACCACAACAGGCAAAAAACTCTGCCAAAAAACGAATAGGTAAATCAATTTAGTAGCAATCTCCAAAAGCCACAAAGGAAGAATAAAGAAGAAAAATATCAACCCAACAATAAAAAACCAAAGCCAGGGAAACAAAACAACCTCACCCAAAGATAAACCAAGCTAATTAAAATGAAAATAAGAGAGACCACTGCGATCTAATCTAGCCAACCCTCTAACCTCCTTAGGTAAAGAGAGCTCAAAAAATTCAATCAAACCCGATAAAGTACATCCCATTTTAGCAAGGGAATCAGCAACAGCATTACCTTCACACAAAATATGAGTAATATAATAAGTAATAAGGGAAAGCTAATGATTAATATCTCTTAACATATAAAAATTATCAGAATTGAAAGAATGGTTACCTTTCAGATAATGAATCAAGAGAATGACATCCACTTCAATCCAAAATATTAGTGATGCCTAATGAATGCAAAGTTGAATACCATAAAGAAGACTCTCAATTTCAGCTTTAATAATAGTTTCAGCAGTAGAAGGACCCGCAAAGGCAACGATCACTAAACCATTAGAATCCCTAATAATACCACCACAACCAGCATTCAAATTATTCCAAGAGCCATCAATATTAAGCTTTAAACAACCCTCCAAAGGTTTCTTCCAGTAAATAATTCTGTCTTTTAAACCAATGGAATGAGAGCGAAAATTCAAACCAAACTCACAAGCAACATGAAGACAACCTTTGAAGGAATCCGCCTTAACTAAGTTAGCAACATAAAGCTGATAAATTTTATTCTTAACTTTAGAAAAACACTTAAAGCATTTATTTAATTTTCTCATGTTTAGAATCAATTCTTCTACTCCATAAAAACCGACAAATAATGACAGGGAGGATATTCCTAATATGACCTTTACGAGGAATGAACCAATCCTTAAGAAGATTGACAATAGAGTTGTACCTAGTAGTAGAAAGCACATTAAACATGTTATCAAGTGCAGCCAATTTTCATGGCAATCAGACCTTGAATGAACACATGATTCATATTCTCAATATAATAACAATGACATTTAGAGACAATGTAAAAACCTTTACGAATTAAAATAGAGTCAAAGGCAAGTAATTATGTAAAATCTTCCATATGAGAAAAGAGTAAGGGAGGAATCCTAGCATGCCAGGAAGCTAAATAAAGAGAATCTTTAGGAAGTCTTTGTCTAATGGAGTTCCAAACCTACTTAATGACAAACATACCATCATTAGAAAGATTAAACAAAATGCAATCCTCATTATCCAAATGAATGGATATATTGAGAATTAAAGGGATAATAAAATCAGGCACAATATTAGTAAGTAAAATAATATTCCCAATTTCCATTGGTAATAAAATCTTGACTTTGCAAGCAAATGTAGAGTGAGTGTCTAAATATTATCAATAGAACAATTACCCAACCAATCATCTTGCCAAAAGAAGATGTTGCCAGCTCTCCCATTCCCCATTGAATAAACTGTTTAGCTTCCCATTTAATATCACATAATCTTTTTCAGTTGAAAGAGTCACCTCTTTTGAAAGCACAATTCAGAGGATGTTTCCCAACACAATACTTAGAAATCATGAACTGGCCTACAAACTCTTCTTAGCGCTTAAAGGCAAACCCCAATTTATGAGAAAAGGTTTTGGTCATATCCGTGAAAGTTTTAAAACCTAATGTCCCCTCATCACAGTCCCAGAGCAAATACTCTAAAACCCCCTATAATAGCACTTTTGCCATTCTTGGCGCCCCAAAGGAATTTATTAAATAAATTCTCCATTCTACTGCAAACATTTAAAGTAGGGAAAATAGTATGAAGCAAGTAAATAGGAATGGAGTAAAGGACATGTTTTATAAGAACAAGTCTACCACCAAAAGAAAGAAAATTAAAAGCCCAAGAAAAAAATTTCTTCTGGATAGTAGTAAAAATGTCATCAAATAAACGAGAGTATTTTTACCCTTTGTAAAGAGGGGTACCCAAATACTTCAACTGTAAATTTATTTTCATTAAACCAAACTTTCTTTCAATACTAGTAATCCGAGTAGAAGATATAGAATTAGTAAGAATAAAGTAACTCTTGGAGGGTTAAAAATCAGACCACTAACATGTTGAAACTTCTTAAGAAAATTGAAAAGAATATAAAGCATTGTAATATAATCATTAAAGAAAATAATAAAATCGTCAAACAAAGCTTAAATGGGTAATAGGAAAGCCACTAGCAGTTCTAAACTGTAGATTAGGATGAATCCTAAACATATTATAATAAACCGAGATAGAAATTCCACAGCAATAATGAAAAGCGTAGGGCGATAAAGGATCCCATTGTCTAAGGCCATGAGAATATTGAAATAACCATAAAACTTATCATTAATCATAACAGAGAAGAAACAATGCTCAATGCTATTCTTAATTAGATTAATAAAATGCATACTGAAGCCAAAATGCTTTAAAATAGTATAAAGAAATACTCAATTAAGATTATCATAAGTTTTAGTAATATCAACTTTAAAAATAATATTGCCACCAGTTACCTTAGCATGTAAATCATGAACTAATTCTTGAGCGAGTAAAACATTATCAAATATTGATTTACCTTTAACAAATCCCGTTTGTTCAATGAAATAATATTAAAAAGAATCAAGGCAAGCCTCCCCAAAATAATTTTGGCCATAAGTTATTGAAAAAAGTAAATAAATTGATAGGGCAGTAATCATTCTAAAAATTAATAGCACTAGATTTAGGAATTAAGCAATAGAGGTAAAAAATTTAGGTAAAGTATTGCCCGAAAAGAAGTCCACAATAGCATTAATAAGGTAATCTTAATAATCTCCCAAGTATTCAGAAAAATTTTAGTAGTGAAACCATCAGGGCTAGCGACAGAATCAGAGTTCATATATTTCAAAGTTTGCAAAATTTCCTTCTTGGAAGGATTTTTAGTTAACAATATATTATCCTCCCTCAAAAAAAGAGAATGAATAAACGAGAAATCAATGTTAAAATTTGGAGCAAAATCTTTGTTGAAGCTTTCTGTTCGAAGCAGAAATCAAATCAGGGTTATCAATAACGTAACCATTAGGGGAAATGAGCTTATAAATTTGCCTACTCACTTTGTTATGATTAGCAATATTATGAGAAAAAGTAGTATTACGGTCACCTCCCATAAGGAATTTCGAAGAAACTTTTTGCCTCCAGTAAGCTTCTTCTTTTTCCTGAAGTTTGAATAAAGCAGTTTCAGCTTCATTTACCATGGACAAATTCTCAAAAAGAATAGTCCTGCATGTAAGTCATATCAGCATTAACAACACTCTTTTTCAGCAATCAATATATAATAAATATATTCTTAAAAAATGCATTTATTCCACCAAGATAATTTTTGTTAAGACGTTTAAGTTTAAACCAAAGCTGAGTCATACCAGAAACATTATCAGAAGGGAAAAGGGGAGCTTTCCAGTTACTTTGCACAGTATTTAAAAAAGATTGGAGCTTACTTGATGAACACTTTGGAATCTTTTTATCTTTCGACTTCAAAATTAGCATAACATTTTAAGCGGTCAAGAAATCATTGTTTCTTAACATTTTTCTTTATTTAATCATAAAATTTAATTCTCAAGATAAACTTCCATCAAATTATACAATTATAAGATGCCCTATCATTAAGCATAGGATATAAGACAGTTGATAAAAATATGAAATTAGCATTTATTTAAACCACTAAAATATCTTTTTGATAATATATTTGTTAAACACCAAAAAACTATATTCTTAAATTAAATAAATGAACATAGCAATAATTCATATGTTATGATTTTTATTAAATGAAGAATTACACATAAATCATCATAATCATATGTATTTATATAGAATTTAATACAATATAAAAAAAATGGGTTGGAGATTGTAATAAACTTTAATAATTTAATAACAAATATTTACAAATATAGACATAAGAATAATGATATTATAATTAAATAAGAGTTAAAAAATGAATGTTTCTTTATAAAGTATTAATTTTAGGAAATTAAATATAAATCTTAGTCCTCTAGATCTCAACATACTGTTGAGATGGCCGAGTTGGTCTAAGGCGCCAGATTAAGGTTCTGGTCCGAAAGGGCGTGGGTTCAAATCCCACTCTCACATTTGAAATTTATTTTTTAATAAATTGAATTTTTCCCTCACGTGATATTTAATTAAAAAAATACAATTGGCTAAAAAAAACAAATTACTTAATTAAAAGAAAAAAAGAATAATATTTTATTTTTTTAATAGTGTTATTATTTAAATTAAAAGCGTGAAATATCAAATATGATTAGCAAAAATTTTAATTTTATTGAATTTTTTCCTGATATTAAATAAAATATATAATTAACTAAAGAAAAGCAAATTATATTGTTTAAAAAATAAAAAATAATAATGTTTTATTTTTTAATAGAAATTTACTTTTTTCCCTGATGTAAAATTAGGGGTCTAACTGAGTCCAGCTAATTTGAGATCAGCTTATGAACTAAGCTCATCGAGCTAACAAAGTCAATTTTGAGGCAATCGAGAGATATATTGTTTAAGAAATATTAGTATAAAATATATTTAAAATCTATCATTAATTAAATGCTTAAGTACATAATTATTAAAAATATTTAAAATTAATATTGCAATTCTTATCACTAGTGAGTCTTTCTTATTTCTCTTCTATTTTTTTATTAATTTTCTTATACTAATTATTTCAATTATAATAATTTTCTTTTTTCATAATAATGAGCGAACTCCTAAGTTAGCTCGAATCCAACTTAAATAAATAATTAATTAAGCTTAAGCTTAAGCTAAATTAATGTAATGTAACTATACATAATTAGCTAAAGAAAAGTTAATTATCTTGTTTAAAAAATAATTAAAAATAGAATACATTTTTATTTTTTTCTTGTGCTATTTAAATTAAAAGAGTGAAATATGATGATAAAAAATTTACTAATAAAAGAAATAATTAACTAAAGAAAAGCAAAGTATCTTCTTTAAAAAAATAAAAAAAGAATAATATTTAATTTTTTTTTAAAAGTGTTATTTAAAGTTTTAAATTAAAAAGTATGAAATATGATTAGCATAAGATTGAAGTATGATTAGCAAATCCACGCCTAACAAACTTTTGTTATTCTATTAAAAAGCATGAAGTATGATTAGTATATATGATTAGTGAAAGATTGAAATATGATTAGCAAATCCCACTCTCAACTAACTTTTATTAGTATTATTATCACAAAGCGTGGAATATGATTAGCAAAATATTTTTTTTTCATGTTGAGATCTCTTTCTCAGCAAATTTATTTTTCTATTTCAACCTTTTTTTTTCTGGCATGATATTTAAATAAAATGATATAATTAGCTAAAGGAAAGAAAATTATCTTTTTAAGGAAATTAATTTTAAAAATAATAGTATTTGATTTTTTTTAGGAGTATTTAAGTAAAAAGTGTGACGATGCTTATCTTTGTCTGTTGGTTGGGAGCTTTGACTGTAAACCAAGAGGTCTTGGGTTCAAAGCTTGCGTATGTGATGTGTGCGTGAATTTGTCTTAATGACTCAAAAGTCCTCCCAAAAAGTAAAAAGTGTGAAATATGATTAGCAAAGGATAGTTAAATTTTTTTGGTTAATGACAATGTAAATTATTAGTTGGGATAATGAATTATGTTCAAGAGCTTATTATGCCACTAAATGATCGAACTAATCGACATTCCTCACTTAGATTAACCCATGACGGTTTGCCTATAAAGTTGACCCATTAGAACTACTTAGGTGCTTATAGTCAATCATCTCAACTACCAATTGGATAGTTTGCTTCATCAAGAATGACACTTATCTACTAAGATGAGAAATGCTATGGGTGGTTAAGTCTGGCCAACAAGGATGGCATGCCAAGCAACTCATCATCCCTGAAATGGCATGTCAGAGTGGCTACTAGCCCACGACCCCATGTTATGTGGTCTCATTTTGAAGTCATCATCATTTATGCATTCTTTAGCACTTTTCAGACACATTAGGTATGAGTGGTGCATCAATTTTGGATGTCATAAATAAGCCTACGAAAGAGAGAGGGAGTGACTATATTAAAAGATTAGGTTTTTTAGCCGTAGAATTAACTCTCTAAGAGTTTAGCTGTCTTCTTCTCTTTTATCATCATTCTCGTATCCCCTAACTATAGCTGTAACAAGAAAATTAGTCTACTATTAAGTGGAAGGTGGCGAAGATCGTCGAACAATTCCATATTATATTGTTTAGCCAGTGTTATGCTTCCTCTATCTCTCGCTCTCTCCCTCGATCTATATTATATGCATGACATAATCTCTCATTAACCCAAGTTAGCTTGGGACTTGGGACATGCACTCCATATTAGTCTTCTCCCCTCCTAGAACTTTTGAACAAGTGGCTACTTGAGCTCAAAACACCTTCAATTGCAAAAAAAAAGTGAAGTAATTTGAAAAAAAAAAACTATAATATAAGTTATATGATTTAAAAATTGTCACCCTTCAATAATATTTTGATAAATTCAAATTTTTATTTGATTCTTAAAATATAATTTAATTAATAATCAAAATGTCTTACTATCACCCTTAAACCTAAAAGGGATTAAATATTTTAGGAAAAATAAAAAATAATATTATGATAAATTTAAAATATGAATCACTATTTCAAAATTCACCTATCAAATTATGCATTAACAAATTAAAAATATGATTTTAAGATAATATTTTAGAAATGAACATGAATTATTAAAATCAAATAATTTGTAAATATTTGATTCAAATAAATTAAATTATGAACCTCACCCACTAATAATATTTAAAAATTTTATGTATTATACAATAATATCTTAATAATTTCAAAACATTAATTTGGTTTATTTGAATTTTAATAATAATAGAAACAGTTATAAAGTTCAAAGAATTTAATATATGTTATTTAAAGTAATAGAATCAGTTAAGTTCAATCATTATATTATTTCAATAAAATCAAAATATTAATTTCTCTTTTTTTAAATTAAAGAAGTCTGCAATATTTTGATAAATTTAAAAATGTAAAAATTAAAATTATGAATTTTTAAATAATTTGTGATTAATAACTTAACCATACTTATTGTCAATAGATTTGACTAAGGCTTCATTTGGGATGGCTTTCTTACTGCTTCTTCTTAAAGCAATTTTTTAGTATAAAAATTAAAAATTTTGTACTAAAAACTACTTTGAGAAGCAGTAAGAAAGCCATCCTAAATAAAGCCTAAGGTTTAGTACAAAATTTTTTGGAATTAAAAATTTATGTACTAAAAAGTTGCTTTATAAAACAGTAAAAAAGCTGTCATAAATGAAGCCTAAGCATTCTTATTCACACAACTACTCTGATTAAGATAGAGATGCAATACAAAACAATATGTTGTGTCTATATGTATTGTAAATCTATAATTTTTAACTTCTTAAGAAACTTAGGGTCATTTATGTGTACATGAGGAGCAATCAAAGTCTTGTTAAAGATCAATGATCATTGCTTGTATAGATTTAGATGAGTTGTAATTCTCATTTTTGTATAGCTTAGCTGCTCATTTGAGTGCATGAGGTGTAACATGCAATACCTAATTATAATGTGGTCATTGAGTGAAAGTGATTCAATGCTTATTTTTATAATATTTAAATTCAATTTAAATTATAATATTTATTTGTTTATTATCAATTATTATAAAATGGATAAGATTTCCTTGCCAAATTACTGTTGAGATCAGTTGGAGTCCTTGGTACTAGATTGCTAAGTTATATCTCTATCATGATTGTTGGTCAATTAATCTATCTTTTATCACCCTCAAATGACCTAAAAATGAATATTTAGAGGGGTTGAGTGTCTCCATTGTTGGACTAGTCATTTTAATGATTTGAAGAAATTATTCTGTGCGGGCACCGAACGCCGTCCAGGGCCCAATGAAAATACGCCACGTCACCCTCTACTCGGTACTGTGCTCGGTACTGCGCTCGGTACCGCTCGGTACTGTGCTCGATACCGCACTCGGTACCGCTGATGTAGCGCATTCTGATTGGTCTCCGAACGTAGAGCTGCATTCGGCGTCCGCACAGAATAATCTCTTAATGATTTGAGGGACTTAAGGTCAAGATTTTCAATCCTCACAAGAAATATCAATGTATCAACAAGCATGAAGGAGATGGGAAGCTCATATTTTTTGACAAATTCAGATACTAAAAATTATGAAGAAGCTTAATTGACAATCATCCTTAGTCAAATCAACATATCATAATGTATGGACACATCTTGAAGATTATAATGTTAAGATAAGCACATTTAATGAGAAGTGCAAAGTATAAGCAAGTACTTATTATCACATGCCTGAGTAAATACGCATGAGCCAATCATCAGCAATAACATTAAATATTCTTCTAAAGAGCTCTTGTGATGTATTCAAGAAAATGAATAGTCTTGGATTAGGTGCTAAGAGGAGAAAAGGCCTCTTAAGAAGAACTAGACTCCCCTCAAGAGAAATAATTGTAAAAAAAAAGACTTCTTTAGAGGTGAGTTGTTGATGGCATTCTCAAGGAGTACTTTATGAGAAGAAATGTTAGGTGGAGCAGTGGTCAATGATGACAGGATGACTATAAACTGCATAAACCACATCAAGGGCCTAAGTGATTTTTTTTTAAGGATTCCAAGCCAATTCGCCATAATCTCCCGATTAGATCTATTCTACATAGATGCCTCTATCTTCTGCATGTATCTCTTCTCAAATTCATAAAAAATTCTATTATATATACTTCTAACAAGCACAATAACCATCGTCAACCTCTTCTATCACTTATAATCGCTACATGGACACCTCTCATACATATTATAAACTACTTTTCAAAGATTCATTTATTTATCATATTAATTCTTTATGACGTATCCTTAACACTTTTCATAATAGCTACCACTTAGTAAGTTGATCATACAATGGTCATCACATCGAATCACCCCTCTATATTTACTCAACATGTGTCCCACTACTTTTGTCCCCATCAAAGTCATCCATTGTTTGCCTCCACATCACAATTATTGAAGGGTTCTATCCCAACATTTATAAATACTAATCTTTTGGACCTTTGTTAGTGTTTATAAACTCAAGCCTTATTCTAAACCCTACCAAATCGTAAACTGATAACGATCGGGATACTAAGCTACTATAATTTTCAAGATCAACTTTATCTTGACTATAAAGTTTTCCTCATATTTTAGGTTAATTATGTCAAGTAGAGAATCAAGTGTCCAAGTTATCTAAATACTCTTAAGCGGAGTGAGCTCTTTTAGCCTATCCCCTATTACTCAATTGAATCATTTGAGGTATCTTGACTTGTGCACAACTCATAATGCTTGTCAATAGAGGGTGAATCACACATTCCACATAATATAAAGCTCGATATTCCAATTAAATTTTGGAGTTTAAATCTATTAAAAATATTAATAATTTGATATAAAGAAAAAAATATTATTATTATTTCCAATGAAGTTTATTGATATTTTCATAAAATTTCAAGTTGTTATCCGATCAAGTGCAACATGAGTTAATTTTATTTAATTTTTCTCTTTTTAAATGATAATCACACTATGGCAACCTTTAATTTTAATCTATTTTTTAATAATTTGAAATGGTAAATTGAAATCATATCCTAAAAAGCACTATACAACATACAAATCTTCTTCAAAGATTTAGGATCATGAACAACTCATGTGTAAATAAATTGTCAATTTCTATTAAAAAAACATATTAATTTGTATCAAACATCAAGCACCACATCACATCAATATTATATGTACTATAAGGTCAAATTTTCGACTTAAGTCGACCTAACAAGACATATATGACGACATTTTTCTCTATCTAGCTAGGGAGCCTTTATTGATTCGAAAACTACAAATTTGAATAAAGGCAATATTGTACCGAGGAAAAAACTACTTATGAATATTCAAACATAACTTCTATCACGATAAATTGAATGTTTGAATTTACATCGAGATTAGTGAAATTTATGATATCATGATTAACCACTAATCTCAACACAAATCTAATAACATTTAAGTCATTTTAATGAAAATTATGTCAATACATAACTACATAAATTTCTTTTCTTTGTCAAGATGTCAATCTACCCAACAAAACTAATTGTCTTTAATTGATAGCCATTTTTATGCTCTTCTTGGTCACCTAACTTAACTATGTTGACATTGTGTATTGTTGTGTGGCAAAGAGCCAAAGATGATGGGAACATGGCATCCTCCTTTTCCTTGGCAAGCAAACCATGAGAAATTAGGGTTGAGTGGTATTGACTGCGTAAACTACTTATCAACTCATTAAGAGTGGGTCCACTTAGGTGCTTATAAAAACTCTCATATACATATATATAACAGCAGTAACAACAACAAATCTTTATCCTGACTACCCTCACATATAAAGAACTTAAAAAGTAAATATCACAATTAAAAATATGTTATGCATTAGTTAATTTAGTTAATAATGCAATTTATCTTGATCTGTTGGTTGAGAGTTTTGGCTACCAACCAAGAGGTATTGAGTTCACTGCTTGTGTATATAATGTGTGTATAATTTTATCTTAATAGGCTCAAATGTCCTAAAAAAAGTCAATAAAGATCGTGAAAATTATTATCAAAATTTTCACATCATATAAAATTAATTTCATAATTGAAAATTTGTGTGCCTAATTAATTTAGTTGATAAAAATCATGAAAAGTAATATTATGATTCTATGATTAAATTTCTACTATATTAAATTTATGTTTTAGCACTCAATATTAATAAGGAGTAAATAAAATTTAAATCTCATTAAAAAGGAAAGTTTTAATTATATATAAATTGGGCATAGAAAGCTTTACTCATTTGTCTTCTTTTTTTTTGGAAACGAGGAGTATCGGCCCGCTGCCACCTCAGCTTGTGAGGCACTTGGCGATGTCCACTAATCTCCTTTGTCTTCTTACTAAGTGAAGATGTAAGATTCAATTAAAAAAAAATAATAAAATGTAAGATGTACCGCCAACGCTACATATTTAACAATAATGATTTAGATTTTCTTACTGTTTTTAAAAGTAACTTTTTAATGCAAAAATTAAAATTTCTGTATAAGAAAACCGTTCCGAATGAAACATTAATTGTAGAGATTTACAATCATAATTTTAGTAATTCAAACAGAAAATGGCACCCCCCAAGCTCTATGACAACAAATGGTGGCATCTCATATCATCTGATATGAACTTTGAAATGTTTATATATACAAATCACAGATTTAACTTTATTTTGGCTAAAGACAACCTCATAGTTCTATGAGAAATGAAACTTTTAAGGTGGGAGTACTTATCTTGAGAGAAGTCAACAAAGATAAGGGGGAATTACAATTTTTCATGCATAGGTGATGATTATAATACTGCCAACAGAATGATTTCTGTGAGAAATCACATCAATTTGTTGATTAGATGGTGAAATTTCAGCAGTTCAGTGGTTGATTCAATCAGCTGCCTTTGTTCTTACGAGCCAACTCCCTGGCCATTTCTCGGAGCTCTTCTGGAGATGGAGGAGGAGGACCTTCAGGAGGATAAACGACATAAGGCTTCTGTGAAAAGAAGAGCAGAAGCACTATTTACTAACAAAGTCAAGGAATCAACAGTTCAAATGAATTTAATGTTGTTAAGCAGAACTAGATGCATGCTAATAATGATGGTTACAAGTTATGCAAAGTTTTAAACTCTTCAAATTGAATAATAGATTCCTATTAGCAAACAGACAGTGGTAGGTTTTAACCGCTTGTAAGCCGTTTTTCTCAGACAGGAAGTCCCACCATTCTAAAAGATATACAGTAGCTGCAGAAACTTGCCAATAAGCTCTGAAATATGCATACAACTTCGAGGGAATTTAGGCTTCATTTGGGACAGCTTTCTCATTGCTTTCTAAAATAACTTTTTAGTACAAAAAATTCTAATTCAAAGCTATCCCAAACAAACCCTTAGTTAACTTTACATTCAAGAACCCGAAACCATCCAGATCAATTGCAGTTACTCTACTGAAAGCATAAAAAAGCTTGATATAAACTTGTGACCTATTAATCCAAATGCTCAAGTTCAATTCAAGTTTTGGTCTTCCTATTTCTTTCTCTTCTTATTCTTCACCTTCTTCTCCAGGAAATCTTTTAATGGATTTCTTATATTTCAGGGGTGCTTCCATGCAAAGGATTACTCAACCACAGGTAGCATGGTTAGGGATGTTTTATCTTGTTTGTTTGAAAAGAGGTTGAAGTCGTCTCTTTTGGCGTAGCAGATTGAATGAAGAGGTTTTTTATACCGTGGCAAGGATGTACGTTTCTATCCAGGTTCTCATTCTTGTTTTTCTTTTATAATTATTTTGGTGTTAGGAAACGGCACTTCTAGAGTTACTCCATACTAAACAACTGCGTATTAAAAAGTACTTTTTAGGAAGATAACACAGACTTTGTGAAGAACACTTACAAGGAAAGGAAGACATTGGAAGATGCTTTGCTTTTGTATAAATTATGACCTTGGATCACTTTAGTATTCATTGTTTAGCTGTTGTTGGCAAGTGTTAACTTCTAACTATTCAATAAATCCCAGTAAACTACAGCTTGAAATATAGGATTCAGTTTTTTTTGGCATAAACTACCATGGCAAAGTTTTTTTTTTTAAATGTTGTTGACAAGTATTAACTGTACTACTAGAGAAGTTTAATCCTACAATTAGAAGGGAAAATCACATCCATTCAATTTAAATTATAATTTTAATGTTTATATATATCCTAATGTTTATACAGTAAATCATACACATTATTTTAATATTAAATATTTATATGAAATTGGATTGCATCATGGGGTGGGCAAGAAGCCAGTTGGGTGAGCCCGGCCAGCTTGTTTTGAACTGACCAGATTCGATCAATTCATGATGTCTAACCAACCTCTCACTATTCTTGGATAACCCACAAGGAGTGGTTAGAACGGTTAGATACGTTAATAGGAAATCTTTGATGAGGAACTCTAATACTCTTGCCATTCAATTTAGAAGTACATATGTAATTTCTTGTTGGAGTTAAGAGTTAAAGTTTCTTTTCCTCCAGATTAGGTTCTCTTGCTGGACAGCAATGAACCTTGGTTAGTAGCCAGGTAGCTGAATTCCTCCTTCAAATTGCTGAATTCAGCAACAAGGAGTTTCTTTATTTGCATGGATAGTAAAGACAGATTGTTTTTCTTGACCTGCATCGCTGCTAAACAGCAAACGGACAGCTGTTTTCCCCTTAAGTTTGCTGTATACATCAAATATGATGCAAATTCCTTCTCTGCAAGTCCTGGACAAGTGCTGCTGCTGGACAGCAGCATAATAGAGCGACATCAGGGAAATTTCAGCGATCCGATGTTGTGCTACAGTAGCGAAGACTCTAGCTGCGGTTTTACTATAGGAAAAGAATTATAATAGGCAATTAAAGTAGGTTTAAGATCCAATTAACTCCTAAACAAACTCCCCAAAAAGAGCCACGTCTACAACTAGCAAATTAGATAACTTCAAAGTACAAAGATAATTACAGTAGAATTTGTCAATCTGAATTTAAATTCAAATACAAACTAATCCAAAATAAGTTTAAAATTTTAAACCTCATTAATTCTTATCCGGGTGTAATTTGGATTTCGATCCAACGGCTTAGCTTACGGGGTCTTGATTTCCCTTGTATGACATCCGATTCATTATTTGATCACACCTATGGACTGCTAGAGATGCTGTTTGATTTCAATGGTGTGATCTGAGAACCACCGCCTTCAATCAACTATTGTTTGAAATCAATTATCGAAATCTCCTGATTCATTCATGATCTGATGCCTAAATAGTGAGGGTAGCTCATCTTATGCACTCCTTTAAGGTGATTAGATTGATCATCCTCTTCATACTTCGATCCCCATATAACGGGCTCCCCCCATTTAGGAGGATTTAACTCCCATGAAATTAAATCTACAAATTGGGGGAAACTGCATATCAAGATTCTCCAGTGTATTATTTAGTTTTGTTAGTTAACTACCCTGTCTTGCCAATGCGGAATGTTTCTTTTGGTTTATGTCTGGTACTGTAGTCTTTTGCAATAAGAGGATGTCCCTCTCTAAAGGTATTTCCTACGCCAAGAGCAGATCATCCAAAATCAATTCGGATTCATGCCGGGCAGGTCTACTATGGAAGCCATACATTTATTGAGAGGTTTGATGGAGAAATATAGAGAGAATAAGGAGGATCTACATATGATATTTATTGATTTGGAGAAAGCATATGATAAAGTTCCAAGAGAAGTGCTATGGAGAGTTCTTGAAAAGAAAAGAGTTAATAACGCTTATATTCAAATCATTAAAGATATGTATGCAGGAGCTATTACTTGTGTTCAAAGACAAGGTGGTTTGACCAAGTATTTTCCTATTTCGGTTGGTTTACATCAAGGATCAGCCTTAAGCCCATATCTTTTTGTTTTAGTCATGGATGTTCTCACTAGACATTTGCAAGAGGATGTACCTTGGTGTATGCTTTTTGCTGATGATATTCTTCTTGTTGATAAGACTAGAGAGGGAGTTGAAGTTAAACTTGAATTATGGAGGTCAACCTTAGAGTCTAAAGGTTTTCGCTTGAGTAGATCTAAAACGGAATATATAGAGTATAATTTTAGTAGTAATAGACCTAGTGAGGGGATTGTGACTTTGGACAATCAAGTTATTAATAAGAGGACACGTTTTAGATATCTTGGATCTATTGTTCAGAGTAATGGTGAAATAATTGGGGATATTATCAGCAGAATTCAAGTTGGATGGTTGAAGTGGAGGAATGCATCAAGCTTGTTGTGTGATAGAAAAGTCCCCCTCAAACTTAAGGGGTAATTCTATAAAATGGTGGTGAGACCTGTAATGCTTTATGGTGCTGAATGTTGGCCATTAAAAGAGAAGCATAATATTAAGTTAAGTGTTGCAGAGATGAGGATGCTCAGGTGGATGAGTGGCTTTACTCTTAGAGATAGGATACGAAATAAGCATATACATGAAAAGGTTGGGGTAGCTCCAGTGGAAGATAAGATTAGAGAGAGTCGCCTTAGATGGTTTGGTCACATAAAACGACGGCCTTCCGATGACCCAGTTAGGAAAGTAGAGGTATTAGATTTGACTTATGTTAAGAAAGGTAGAGGTAGACCTAAAAAGACTTGGTTAGAAAATATTAGAAATAATATTTCTTTATTGGATTTAAACAAGAATTTGACTTTTAATAGAACACAATGGTGAAAAAGGATTCATGTAGCCGACCCCACGTAGTGAGACAAAGGCTTGTTGTTGTTGTTGTTGTTGTTGTATCAAGCAAAGAGGGTTCAAAAAGCTTCAAACTCTCTAAATTTTCTATCTAATACAACTCCATGTAGGTGTATAAACAAGTCAAGCTTGAATTTTTTTTTATTTATTTTTATTTTATTTATTTTTATTTTTTAAAGTCTAAGTACAAACTATTAACAAGTCATGCTTGAATAAGCGCAAGGTTTATTCGACTCGACTCCATAAACAAATGAGCTAAAATTTTATATTTGTCTTTAACTTTTTACTTATTAAATTGAACACCTTCTATTTATAAACATGAAACCTAACTGAAAATCTTATATTAATTAGATAATATGTATGTCATCACACATATATATGTTCATCCATACAAATATGCAACAATGAATGTGTAAGCAATCTAAATATATATTTAACTCAACAAACAAACGAGCTTGTAAAAATAAGCTGAATTTGAGCTAATTATCGATCAAAACACCAACATCAAGCATTTTTTACAATCGTAATTGGTTGTATGGATTGATGATTCTATTGAACTATAGAGGGGCCTTCTCTGGACCAACTAATTCCCTTCTTTGAAGGATAAAAAAAAATTATCCTATAATAGGTCCATGCTTTTTAATTCATGAGCTGCGGGTCCCTAATGAATTAAGAGTAAGAAAGCCTACCTGAAACTTGTTCAACCTCTACGACGTTGTTCCTTAAATGATACTATTTGAGAATGCACAAAATCTTAATTGAGTTGTGCTAAACCACCCACCAAGTTGTCACAATTGTTGGTGAAAAAAGTTGGAATGTTTCTCACATAAAGAGCCAAACAATTTAGATGAGAGAAATCAAGTCAATTAAGTGTGAATCGATCTTGATTGCTTCAGGCTTTTTAATCTCATACATACAAGCATTTAAGGAAAATAAAGAATAGTATACAGAAATTGTTAAATGGTAAACACAAGAAGGGAAAAACCCTAGGCCTTACCAAAGTGAATAATTTCCAGTAGTATAAAAAAGTAACAAGATACAACCCTTCACCATAACTAGAGAAGATGTCAATGCAATGCAAAAAATATTAGCTATCATAATTGTTATCAACAGTTGCAAATGTAAAATGGTAATCAATGTGTCTGAAGATAGCCAATGCACAAGCTTTGTAGTGGATGGAAAATAGAAGTTTTGGGGGAGATGCCTGTGTGTGGCTCTTAAGGAAACAAAGGTTGTAACATAGAATTGAGTGCAATGCAAAACCTACAGTTTCATAGGTTTGAGAGAGACGGCTACTGCGCAAGAGAAAGCTGCAGAGTAGGCCTTAGTGCAGTTATGGCTTTAGAGCGAGTGTAGGTTATGAACAAATCTTGAAGCGACAATAGTTGTGTTGCAAGTGTTGGCCGTAACACAAGTTTTGATGCGGGAGAGATAACCGCATATAAGATTTCTTAGAGGTATAGCGCAACCTTCCAAACTAGGAAAACTCTCCTAGAATGCATTAAATAAAAGGCTATTTATAATTTTTTCAAAGGGCATCCTAGTCTTTATTTGAAATAATTCTCATAGTTACCAATAAAAACTGATGCAACCTGTGCTCTCCCATGAACAACCATGATTAAATGATGACACCTCTAAGTTATCTAGATCGGCCCACCTGAATCAGGAATTAAGGAACTGATGGAAATGCATTTGGTTGGCAAACTCAATATATCATATCATAGATCTCAATGCCATGAACAAAATCGTTTTGGGAATCAAAACTTTGGCAATTGGATTGACGGTAATAATTATCAGAAGGTTTACAATCTCCAATTTATGGTTGCCAGAAAATGACAAAGCATCCCACCATTTTTATATGGATAAATTTATATCCATAAGAGGAACATTTCACCACAAATAATTTATGAAATGATGGCCTGTAAACATTGTAGAGACTTGGCAGTCCTAATCTTTCGAGATAATTTACATAGTAATAAGGATGCAACAAGTTGATATGAAGCCATCAATGTGTCGCTCTCAGCAAGAAGAATCAGTGTGTAGCTAGTGGTGGTGTGACAATGGTGTGGCTACCCTAGGCAGTCAGATGAGAAAGCACACCAAGGGGTGTAACAAGTTTAACTGGACCAATCGAAGCCAATCAGGTTGCCTTACACCTGCCAAGTTTAGTTGACTCAAGGTCTTCCATAGATTTGATTTAATTGGTTTTGGCGTATAATGATTCATCACGATAGTATTAGATCTGATGATGGAGTATCTGCATCTTTTTCAGCTTGCATGTGATTTTGTATTTTTAAGCAAAATTAAGAGTCAATTTTATTCTTATGAAATACTTTGAAAAGTGTTTTTTACGTCAAACTTTGTGCTTCATCAAATATAGATTTTAAGATCCCAAAAATTACAAAAAGAAAACTTTATTCTTATTGAATTCTACCTAATTGTTTTTCCTACACACATCTAAGTGTGCTATATTGTAATTTTTTTTTTCACGTTCATTTGAAATAAGAACATATTTAAAAAATCATGAGATTAGATTTGATTCAATTGACAACATTGAAAATATTATCTTATTTTGTCTTCTAACCCTGAAAGCTGTGTGCTATCTTTCCAACTTTAAAAATATTTTTATTTTTATCTAACGCTACAACATTTATCCCTTTGGTAGCTTAGCATCCAACGTAACATACACGGTAATCCCCGTTTCTCTATCATTTAGATGGTTATCCAGACTACATTATAAAATGAATTGAGTGGATTAAGAAAGATCAATTTTACCAATATTAACACATATATAGCTTGCTCATAATTGAGAAAATTACTATGAAGTTTTCACACAAAGTTTCTTTTATTTTAATCCATACGTGTCTTGGTTTTATTTCACTAATTATATTATTTAAATATACTTGCAGTTATGTTAATTGAAAACCATAGTAATAGACGTGACACCTTGATGTATCATGACAATAGTTTTAACACAAAAATTAGCGTGCAGAGCTCCTTCCTCCTGACCCCACATCGCTGTATACGTAAGTGCAATCCGTCCATGTTCATAAAAAAATCAAAATCTTACCACAAACTATTCCAAAAACATCTTCTAATCCTCCTAATAAATGGGCTTATCTATCATTTTGCTGAACAAATGAAGAGATTATGCATAAAGAAAAGGTTAATTGTAGAAGATTTGATAGCTTCAACATATCATAATGGCTGAACTATCATTATTGTACCAACCAATAAGAAGGCTCATTTGTAAATAAAATCAGAACTTTGTCTCGCCTATCTCTAGAATGTTCAGGTGGCTTTAACGGGAACGTGAATAGAAGAGTCTAGTGATCATGATAGCTATAGATGGCAATAAAGATTGTCTAGTGTACCGGCTTTGCGACATTGAACCTCAAGTTATGATAAAGCATCATAACAGGCATATTTAAAAAAAAAAACATTGCATATTAAGTGACCAATGAAGAAAGGGAATATCCACTGCATAGGCTCCCTCCAAATCCAGCATCCGTAAAGGACAACAGGTGAGATCTTGGAAGAGATGATTTTGGTGCATGCAAGTTTGTTGCTCTAGTTTTATTATAGATATTATAACACAGGTCTTGTCAAAGAAGTCATATCTTCATATGGCAGGGAAGCTATAAAGTCCATCATATAAGGTGAATCTCACATGATTATTTCGACCAGAGGAATGTTGTACAACGAAAAGGAGCGCTAGGTCTATGGATGTCGGTGAGCAATACTTATGATACTAGTACAGATAATCCATAACCACAAATATCATGGTAATGACTGTTATAGATGAAAAACAAGCATCATCCGGTCCCAACAAGCTGGTGGGCAACATTTATGACTCCTTTGTTGACATGATGGAGTTGCTTTTGTGATGGTAGAACAATTGTAGGCAAGAAAGGAGCATCATCTAATCTCTAAGTGTCTGCAAGGAATGCTCGTGCCACCTTGGTAAATGGTTTTGGTGTGGCTATTACAACAATAGGACAACAGTAAGTAGGAGAGGTGCGTCATCTAATTGACAAACATTTGCAGATGACACTCATGCCACCTTTATAAATGGCATGGCGTTGTTGTTGCAATAATAAGATAAATGTGGACAGGAGAAAAACTTTGTCCATGATGAGCACTAGGGTTGCATCCCCATCGAGCAAGCCTATAAAATGAACTAGAATAAGCATATATTTATCATTCTTATGAGAGGCATTCTATGCCTTATGTAGAATATTCCTTATAATTATCAAGAACTTATGATGCAGAACATGCCCTCCCATGATCGAAACGTAATTAAATAATGTTTTGCTTAGTATAAATCAATTGACTGGCTCAGACATAAGCTTACTTAGTCGGATAATGTTGGTCCAATAGTAGTCCACCATTGATGATGTTTCCAATTGGCAACTATAACACGTCATAGAGCTCAATGCCATGAGCATATTGGTGATAACAAGTCAAAGTTTCAACGTTCAGATTAACAAGAAAATTTTAATCATCTCTGATTCAAGATAACAAAAAAAGGGGATAATATCTTGCAATATTTACATATATATGTTCTTCTCTTCAAGGATAGTAATTTGTTCCAAAAAGATTTGCAAAACAGAGGTTTGTAGAGTAACTGGAGCTGTGAGAAGTTAAAAAAATTTTGAATGATTTGCACAATAATGAGTACACGTCGAGGCAATCGAAAGCCACCAACATATTGCTCTCATTGAGGAGACTCCAGGGGGCAATTTGACGAACCTCAAATTGCTAGTGATGATGGTGTCTTTGCTCAAGCGGTTCCTCGCATGTGAGAAAGTGTTTCACATGAGAGGGTAGGCTAGACTAAGGTCGCTTGATGAGCTTGGGTTAGGTCGCTTCAATTTAATTTAGCCAACTCAAGCTATCAAGGAGTGTAAATCATACAATTTTGGTGTTGGCAAATTCATCATGATGATTAAATAGTCCTTATGGAGAGATTTTCATGTCATTCTTAGCATTTTTAGTCTCTAGTTTTTACTTTTTAAGCAAATGAAACACCAATTCAATTTTGAGTCACTTGAGATCCATATGTCGCATTAACATTTGTGCTTAATTAGATCAGAACTTTGTGATACCAATGGAGAGATAATGATATTTGTCTCCAATTTTATTCACTTTCTTTTTGCACTGAACTTCACCGCCCATATATGCCATTGTATATTATCAATCACAAACTTTCTTCATGCACATTTTCAATGATCAAACATTGTTTAGATGCTTTACATTTATTGAGCAAATGGAGCATCGCTTATGGAAAAGCAAAGGAAACTACATATTTTGGGCGATTCTTCTTAAAAGCCTACTCTTTACTAAATGTGTAAGAAATTCAATAAGCTTAATAACAGCATGGTACTTGTTCGATTATGATTTTTTGTTTACAAAATAATCGAACAATCTTAAATACGAATTATAAAACTAGACATAAAAATGAAGATGCCTAAATATTGGCCTGCATGTTTATTCATGTTCATAAGCAGACTTCCTTGTTGTCCAATAACTAGATCCATAACAACAAAATTAAATGATTAGCAAATTATTTAGTGGTTCATTTCATGTTGTTTATCAATGTCATACTTTCCCATTAAGCTTAACGTTAACATTGTATTTTTTACATAAGGCCAAACCTGTATTTATCAACTTTAGTAGATTACTTAGTCAAGCATTAATCATATTAGATAACAAAAATGTAAGAACCCAGATTTTCAAAAGAACAAAGAAATTAAACAACGCCACAATTTACCTACAATGAAGCCTATGCAGAAGACAATTATGATGACTAAATTCAACTACAAATGCGTGCCCAACCTTGGGAGAATGAAAGAACTCTTCCCATGCTAATTAATTCGGGAATTGTGTATGCAAGAGCTGAGATTGAAGAAAATATCAGAACCAGTTCTTCCATTTGATTCTTAACAAGCAAACTTGATAAGTAATAAAAGCGGGCCAAATATTCTCTAAGAAAGAAAGAGAGAGAGAGAGGGAGAGGGAGAGAGTTACGAATCCCATGAGCTTGTGAATAGTCCCGGAATCGGCGGCGACGGCGTAGGTTAGAGAGGCCGGAATGGCGACGTACAGTGCGAATTTGGCGATCTCGACGATCCCCTTCGCCGTCCCCAGAGAACTCATGGCTTTACCCTAATGTTCGACGGAGAAAATTGCCTCCCGTATCTATCACAAAATTATATATATATATATAGAGGTATAATATTTAAACATTTATATTGAACTACATAATATTTTAAAGACTCACTAAACTTCATTTATTTATCAAGTCTAGCACTTTGCTAATAGAGCTAGCATATCTTGTGGACATAAGAAGGGAAGAGATGAAAAGAATAGCATCTGAGTTTGCTTTGCCCTAGCCGCCCCCTTCCTCTACCTCCCCCTTCGTCATTCTTCTCCTCCGATTGGGCCGGGCAGGGGACCCCTCCTATACCCATCCATGGGCTCCCCCATCCCCTCTCAAGACTACGCACCCCCCGCACCCCCGCATCCCCTCTCAAGACTACGCACCCCCCGCATCCCCTCTCTTTTCTTATCAAGTTTTGCTCCCCATTGGATTATGAGATGGCGTGGAACGGTGGAATTTGGTTCCTTTTGGTAAGCCATTTATATTGCAGAAATGGTCACCTAGGTTTAGACCCAACAGGGAGAATTTTTTGTCAATTCCAATCTGGTTTAAAATCATTAATTTACCTTAATGTTGTTGAAATTCGGACGGTACCTCTCATATAGAAAGCAAAGTGGGTATTCCTTTGGCTGTCGATGCCCTAACTGCCAAAAAAACTTGTTTGGCATATACCAGTGTTTGCATCCAAGTGAACAATAAAATTGTTTATCCCGAGACCATTCCAATCTCCATTGAGGATGAAATTATTAACCTCAAGATCCAATATAAGTGCATGCCTACACCTTGTGATCATTGCGGATCTCTTATCCACTGTCTTATATCTTGCCCTTCAAAACCTCCCTCTCCACATGTTGAAGGAAATCAAATCATATGAAGAAGCAAAAGCCACAACCCTTTTGGATATCATGCTCTCAGACATAGTCGCAGCAAGGCCCCTTCTGTTCATGCACCAAACCCCTAACTAGCGAACAATCTGATAACCCAACCTCCTAAGCCACACAACCATCCACAAACAGCTGACCTTCCAAGCACTTCCACAGCCACATCTCCTGCCAATCCACCTCCAACTACCACTCCACCCATCATTGTTAACCACCCAGTCATAACCCCCCCCCCCCCCCCCCTCCTCTCTCAATTTCTAACCTAAACTCCCCAACTAAAGCCATTTTAAACTCTATCATTCCCTCTGGATCTACCCCAAAAAGTATTATCTCTCCAAATAAATTTGTTGCCATCATGGATCCTCAAATCGAGCTAAGCAATATGGATAACCATTCCTCAGCATTCTGTAATATGTCAAAAGCCAGCTCTGAAAACCCTACTCCCTCCACAAGCAATGCAACTCAAACTAAATCTAATTGAGGCAAGCATTCAAGGAAGCCTCCAATCACCTCATCCAAATCCCAGTGATACTTCCCTCTATTACTTCTTGCAACATTCAGGGTTTTAACAATCCCAGAAGAGTTAGCTCTTGCAAGCTTTTAGCTAAGAAACAAATTTTGGACATGCTCTATTTATTGGAGAATTGCATTCGTGTTGACTCTTTTTCTAACCCTTAGTTTTGTTCTAACCATTCTATCTTTGATGATGAATCTAGTTACAATAATTTTAATCTATCTACTTTTGGTGGTATCTGGATTAAATGGTCTCCCTCAAAGTTGCAATTCTCACCTTACTTCACCCCAAATGATTAGTGGCCTTGTCACTTTTGGCTCTTCCACCTCCTTTTTACTATCTATTATATATGTTTCTAACTCTGAAGAGGATCATCTCATCCTTTGGCAACAAATCCAAGACATTGCCCCTCCCTCATCCATGCCTTGGCTTGTCATGGGTGATTTTAATTGCTGCAGATTCCAAAATGAAAAAGCTGGAGAGACTATTATGCATTTTAGTAGATTGGGAGATTTTAATTCGGTAATCTTTGACACTCAACTAAAGGAGTTGGTCTCTATTGGTCACTTCTACACATGGTTTAATCAGCAAGCAGAAAATCCAATCCATATCAAACTTGACAGGGCCTTAGTCAATAATGCATGGTTAGAGATTTTTTTCATTCCTCTCATTATTCTGCCGGAGATCATCTTTGTTCTGATCATTCTTCTATTCTTTTAAAGGATGGCATATCTCACATTAAACAACGTCTTTTTCAGTTCAAAAATTATTGGACTAATTTGGATGAATATTGGGACATTTTACTTACTATTTTTATGGAGCCTTGTCATGGCAATCCTATTGTGGATTTTGGCAATAAGCTTAAGAAAGTGAAGTCATGCATTAAAAACAAAAAATGGGCATCCTCTTTCTCTATTGAAGACTCTTTAAAGCTCCTTCATAAACAATAATCTGCTTGTCTATCTCTTCTTCATGCAAATCCAACCAATAAAGGCCTTAATTATTCCCTTAAATATATTAATAATGAGATTGCAGAGCTTACTATTGCTTGGGCCTCATGGATTTCCCAAAGAGCTAAAACTAAATGACCCAAGAATGGTAAAGATGATCTCAAATTTCTTTATGGTAGAATTCATTTGCGGAAGAACTATAACGGCTCCTCCATTATTACTTCTTTGGAAGGGAATCTTGGAAATGCCACTAATTTCATAAAGTGCCATTACCCAACATTTTAACACTTTATACAACCCCTTTATCCTTCCTCAACCTGATGCCCTCTCTTTCCATACAGGCCCGATTATTCCTCCTCACCTTTCTGATCCTATCTCTATGGCTGAGATCAAAATGACTATCTTTTCGGGTGCTTCTGCTTCTTCCCCGGGTCTAGACAATTTCAACTTCCATTTTTACAAAACTAGTTGGCATATTTTGGGTACCAGCCTATGCAAAGCGGTTATGTCCTTTTTTGAGAAAGGTTTCCTTCCTAGAAGTGTGAAGGCTACTGGGATTGCCTTAATTCCTAAAAAGAGTTATGCTAACTCCACTTCTAATTCCAGGCCGATTTCTCTGTGTAACACTATCTACAAAATCATATCCAAAATTTTGATTGTTAGGCTTAAACATATTATGCCGCTTATTATAAGCTCATCTCAGGCTGGTTTTATCAACAAGAGAATCTCCACTGATAATGTCATTTTGGCTACTAAACTTCTAGGATATTTCAGAAAATGCACTAATAGCCAATTTATGTGTGCCAAGTTGGATATCAAAAAGGCATTTGACTCAGTTTCTAGAGATTTCCTGTTTCAGAGGATATTACAAAAGGGGTTCCTTACAGTCTTTATTGGTTGGGTGAAGGCTTGCATTTCCAATGTACACTTTTTAGTTTGTGTCAATGGGGCTTTAGAGGGATTTTTCTCCTCTTATGTTGGGCTTAGACAGGAACACCCATTAAGTCCTTACCTCTTCTATATTGCAATGGATGCTCTATCTTGTCTTTTGGACACTAACGTGAATGGAAGAAAATTTGATAGCATTGATATTAAATATTTTCATCTATAACACTTATTATATGTTGATGATCTCTTAGTGTTCGAGAAAGCTATTATACATAATTGTAATGTTTTGAAAGGAATTCTTTTTACCTTTATATCATATTCTGGGCTTTTTGTTAACCTTGAAAAAAGCTCTATCATTTTCCAACCCAATCCCCACACTGTCAATGATATATGCGCTGCCCTAAACATTCCAACCTACTCACATAAAATTACCTACCTTAGCTTACTGCTCTCCATTAAGAGAGTTCTTCTCTCTAATTTTGCTCCTCTCCTTGATATTATTACTAACAAGCTTTCTGGATGGAAAGCTAAATCTCTCTCTTTTGCAGGTAAGCTCCAATTTCACTATTTGGAATACTATAACATATTGGATCCATGGTGCCATTTTACCTAAGTTTTATTACAAACAAATTTCTAAACTTTCAGCTAAATTTTTATTTTTTGGAGATCCTAACGCTAGGAAGCTGCATTTGGTGTCTTGGTCTAATACTTGCAAACCAAAGAATATAGTGGGCTTGGGTCTTCCTGCTATACCCAGACTTAGATTTGCATATAACTGTTCTATCATTCTGACGATGTATAACACACCCTCCCCTCGTCATGGCTTTCCCTTAAGTACTGCTCCCCTTGAAAAATTCCTGCCATTTCTTCATCCACTATGTGGAAAAGTATCTGCGATACTGCTATGAAGGCTAAATCAAATTTCTCTTTTAAAGTATTTATTAACTGTCCCATCTCTCTCAAATGGGGTCATTGGTGTCAGGGTTCTTGTCTGACTAATTTTCCTCATCATAACTCTTTGCTTAGCTCTTATCCTCTAGAAGCATTACTTACAGATCTCTTTGATACGAACGGTTGGAGGCTTCCCTCTCGAACTCATGACTCTCTCAAAGCTTTTATTACTTATATCCCCATCTCTAATGTTGTTGGTGAAAGTTATTTGAAATGGTCCACATCTAAAGGTGGTTCTTTTAACACCTTTATGCAAGAATTTTACAAGGATGAAAAGGTTGGTGCATTGGCATTCTTTTGTTTGGCATAAGAGGTATGCTCTTAGATATTCTGTGTTTGGATGGTTATGTTTTGCTAGGGGGATTAAATCTGCTGATGTGTTAACTAAGAGAAATATTACTGTTGACCCATTTTGTTGTCTTTGCAATAAGCATTTTGAAAGTGTTTCACATCTCTTTTTTGAGTGTAACTATACTTGCAGCATTATATCTGAACTTATTCCTTACTTAAAGTTGTTTCTGCTTCATCCTAACTATAGTCAAATTGTGGATTTTTTATCTGGTGGAAGTATCCTTATTACTGGTAATTCAAGCTTTATCTGCTGCTTTTATGGGGTTCTGTCTACCTTATTTGGAGGGAGAGAAACTCGAGAAAATTTGGAAACAATTACCGTAATTCCAACATAGTCTGAATTATTATCATGAAAGCGATTTCTATTAAATTTTCTACTTGAAAAAATGGGGATCAATTTTCGAATTTATTGTATGCGTATGCATAACTTTTACTGTTATATCTGCTGCTTATGCTCTTCTGATATCCCCTGCTGCTATTCAGAAACTCACATTGACCCGAGAAATTAGTTTTGCTACCTCCGAGAACGTTTTACTAAACGGGTTCATTTTTTATGTCGTGGATGATGATGTCTTCCCGTCCTGCTCCCCCTTGGATGGTCTCCGGGCAGCCAGGGGTCCCACCTCAAATCAATTTGATGCTGAATATGAATTATGATCTGAGTCCGGGCATTGATTGGATTTTCTTTTTTCTCTTCCAAGCTTCCCAGCTCTATTTTTTTTCTTCTCAATTGCAGTTTTTTGTGGCGCAACTAGTCTTAGCTGTGCTTGTTTTGGCCTTCTACTCTTTTTTTGGTTGGAGCATTTTTGGCTCTTTTTTATTTTTCTATTTCCCTTCTCTTACATGTAATCATCTTTTAGAATAATACATGGGCTTTGCCTCTAATTCACACACCCCCCCCCCCCCCCCGCCAAATCAAAAAAAAAAAAAAAAAGAGGAGGGAAGAGTGTGCTACAAGGTTGGAGGTAGATGTGTAAGTGGGAGAGAGATCAAATTTATTAAGAGGAATGAGATTTGGTGAAGGCAAAGTAGAATCTAAGTATGTGCCGTGGATGCAAGCTGATTTGAGTGAAATAAGATAGAGATGACCTAAGATGGGCATGCTTTGATGAGATCTGAGTTGGGTAGCCATGAAAGGCCAAGAGTCTGCAAATAATAGAGAAGATGAGGGATATAAGATCTCACTAACAAATAATCATGAGATCAGAGAATTAATGGCTATTGAAAGACAGAGAAATGGGGAAGTTGCGTGGGAGATTCATGAGATCGACTGTGTGTGAAGAGTGATGGGACCTACAACAATCAGCAACATGAGAAGGGAGATGAGATCGATGATGATGAGAGATAGGACTGACTATATGATAATTGTAATTATCAATAATTTGAAGTGAATGATCTATATGTGCAAATTTATAATGTGGATTTAATATATGATCTATAAGTATAAATTTATATTTAAATCTATTATAAAAATAATATTAATTTATATTAAATTTATAAGTTTATATATGAACTAAATTTATATTAAGTATAAACTAAATTTAAACATCAAAGGTATTTAAATTTATAATTATTGAATATATTATTATTTTACAACTTCTATTTATTCTTAGTCACATAATTCTATTATTGCATCACAATTATATTATTTAGAATATATTTAAATAATTTTAGTATTTATTACATTACTCAGTTTAACTCAAGTTTGAGCTTGGTCGAACTATTGAATCTTGAAATTCTTCTTGTGGTCTCATATCCAATCCGATTTTCACAAGAACAACAAATTAATTATAACAATTTTTTATATTTTAAATATTAAATATTATAAAAATAAAATTAAAAATTTAAATATTAAATATGTAGATACATAAGTGGCTTTTTTTTTTTCTTGTTTAGACAATCATAAGGCCATATAATTTATTTCATTGATTAACCTTTTTTTCCATTATATAATTTAGAAAGTATTCTTTTAAATAAAAGAGAAAGAGATAATGGAAAAAAGTATTTAATTATCATCCAAAATGCACCAACTTGTTTTGTTGGCAACTTTCTCTACCACTAATTAAAAAAGTCTAATTAAACAAAGCTATTTAGCTAATCACGTTCAAATCAGGATTAATTAAGATATGATCATCATTAGGAAACCTAACACAGTGAAATTTTGCTGACATAAATAGAAGATTTCCTTTGGTAATCACAATCTAATTCAAAAATGATTTTCTTGACTTTGCTTCTTCTCTTTTGCTTTTTCAAAGAAAAATTATTTCAAATTTGATGATATATATATATATATATATATATATATATATATATATATATATATATATATATATATATATATATATATATATATATATATTATTAATTTTTAATATTAATGTACTTTTTTAATGTAAATTTATATCTTTTATGGATTTGTTGATGAAGATTAATTTTGATTGAATCGGATAAATTCTTATTTTATTCCTCGTAGTCAATCGGATCGCTCCCGTAAGAGCTCTCAAAGAGAGATTTTAGGTACTTATATTGTAATAAATTAGGACTTATGAGTTGATATCATGAAAATTTTATTTCAATAATACTAAACATATATAAGTTTGAGAGTTTTATGAGGATAATGATTTCAACATATAAAAGATGATGATGAGGGAACCTTTGTGTAAGAATAGTATAAATCTAAATATTTTCTAAAGATTTGATGTAAGACGAATACCTTTTTGTGCGTGTGTGTGTGTGTTGGGGGGGGAAGAGGTATCTACTCGCTGCCACCCCCGTAAAGAAGGTGCTTGGTGAAGTAAGTAATCCCTCAGTGGGCCTAATGGAAACCAGCCCCACAGATGCCGGACCACACACTTATTTTCTCCCCACTTAAGGAGTCGCGCCGCATGAGAGGGAAATCGAACGTGGGTTGAGGGGTTCCCAACCACGCTCGCCCACCAACCCAGCTAAGCTCGGTGGGGGTGTAAGATGAATACCAAATATATGATAATGAACTAACTCACCCTCCATTCCATTAATACGTTAATATCTTTTGACTTCCATTATTGTCATAAACTTTAGCCTGTCATCACTATAAGTACTCTGAATCAAAAATTATGTTTGGCTATAAAAAAAGTCCATCACATGTTGTATAAGGATTGGTGAAAAGTCCCATACATTCTTCAAGTTTTCAAAGCCCCATATAACTATAAGGATTCTCTTATGTTTTTCTCAATCAACATTCAAGTTAATCTCTAAGGTTTGGGGATCCTACATAGATTTTGTATAAAATATGCAACTATATTATTTGTCCCATCTTCCGCAAAAAAACTTAGACATTAAATGTATTACTTTTTTTATTCTTATTTTCACATGGTATGGTAATATAAAGTTATACTTCCCTATAATACAACTTCTCTCTATTATGTTTCGTTCTTCTCTTCTTGCCCTTTCGATTCTCGTGAGAGAACTCTCCAAACACTATGAAGTCTCTTAATTGTATTTTAATTGTTGATATAATGGATGTTTCTTTTCTTGTTTGCCCTAACATTAGGCATATATTTCCAAGTTAAACTCTTATAAAGGCTTTATTTCATTTTTTATGCTATTTTTCATATTTCTATCTTCCAATCGAGTAACTTCAGTATAATGTTTTTTCCTCTTTATATTGCTCAACCCTCAATTGTATGTTTTTTCTCTTCGTATGCTTGGGAAGAGTAAGATTCAACCATTCATATTTTTGATGTCATCTATGAGAAAGATTGCTATAGACTAAAGTGAAAAAAAGACATGGGAAATGGAAATCCATCACCCCAAGGGAGTTTCATTCTCAGACCAACTTTAACCTAAAAGTTTCTTCTAATTGCAATATAGTTGTTAATGAATACTAGTTTGATTAATGAAGGGAGAGTGCCACTTGGTACAAAACCTCAAAAAGCAAGATTAGAAGATATTTTATCTTAAATAAGGATTAAGGTCAAATCAAATGGGTGAGTATGATTGTGTTTATAGGTGTTTACCAATTGGACCCCTAAGCAAGACTCAATGGCACATGTCTAATGGATGGTGGACCTTATCATGCCATGAGATCTAAAGTGAAAAATTTTCATTTTCTTTTCTTATGTTTAATTAACACCCAATATTCATTTACAACAAGATCATCACCAACCAGATAATTGACAGCTAAAGCTGACTAATTTCATTCAGGAAAAAATATAAATAAATATGAACAACGAAACACAAAATTTCGTTATTATAGTAGTAAATATTTGTATCCAACTATAATGTCCAAAGTCCAAAATAATATATACAATAGTCGTTATCGGCTACAAAAGACAACATAAAATCCAAGAACTGAAAATAGAACTAAACTAGCATCACTGTATAGCCTTACATTACAGAATCCTTGTATTTATCTGAAATCATATAAAACTACATAATGAGCATATAGCCAAACAAGTAACCAAAACTTATTACTAAAATCAATGTAAAGCAAAAGCAAAACAATATGTTGTAAATTATATAAGCAGGAAAAAATTATGAATCAATATATATTTGTTGCAGGCTAGAATATACGCGGCGATAGAATTTAATAATTCTTCGTCTTAGTTTTGTACGGATATTTAGCACACAAACAGAAGAATGAAAGAACATCAGGATTTTTACGTGGAAAACCCTAAAGAAGGGAAAAAACCACGGGGCCACGCCCAGTTGAAAGAGCTCCACTAGTGTTATTTGAAATACAGGAGGTTGATTCGTTCTTCAAATTCACGATGATCATATTACAATGAGTATTGAAAGTCAGTTACAAGGCCAAGCATAGTTCTGACATCACTCGGGTGTCCGACAGAATTCTGGCGTCACTTGGAAGTTGGGCAGAATTTCAGCGTTACTCGGGCGTCGGGCAGAGTTCCGACATCACTTCGGGGGCGCCCAGCGGTGTTCCAACGATGTTCCGGCGGTGTTCCGGTAGAGTTCCGGTGGAGTTCTAGCGGTGGTCAAGGAGGAGTTATTCCCTCCTATACTTCTCTTCTCTTCTTCTCTTCTTGGCTTAGGTCCCCCTCAAGAGAAAATGAGGGATCTATTTATAGATTTTTTGGAGTGGCATAGCCCGTAAATAGATGAAGGATCAGGGGCAATTATGGAGTGATTCGGATGGACGGCTGATGTTGAATCTTCCGATTATGGACCATTCATCAGATATTTGAAGGCCTTAATGATTTCATAATTTGGGGATCTTAGGCTCGTTGGATTTGTCTCATCAAGCTGCTCGATTTAACTATAAGCTCATCAAAATCGGAGATCGTTTGGTAACTTAAATTGCAGTTTGAGGTTTCTAACAGCCCTTCGGGTCCTTGATTTGGACTCATTTGGGCTCGGATTGAGTCGATTTTGGTGTCGTTGGGTTCGTATTTCTGAGATGCCCAGTTCGACTATAAGTTTACCAAAATCGGAGTTCAAATGGTCCAAAATTTAATTTTTGAAATTTTTGGATTGATTTTGCATCAGGATTCGTGCCCGATCAAGATAATTTTTTGATGATATATCAATTGCCTCCCTATTTTCGGACGTCGAAGCTCTAGGAGTCCAAAAATATATGTGTTGGCTTTTCACATTGGCCAAATTGCAAAAAATAACATTCTGAAAATTAAATGTTTGCTCGAACTTGATCATAGAGGCCCCATTGAGCTCCGAAAGTGTCAAAATTGAGTCCGGAACGTCAAAAAACGTGTCTGGGGACCCCAAAAATGTCCAATTTGGACCGTCCGGGCCGAAAATCAGGCCCGGACACGTGTTAGCGATCGAACCGGCCGGCCGCCGCCCACTGCTGACGGCGCCGGCGAGCGCGCGCTGGGGGCGCGCGTACGCGCCCCAAGGGGCACGTCCCCCAGTTCAAAAAAAATTTTTTTTTTGAGAGAGACACCTGAGGCGTCTCTTCAAGTGGTGCGGGCGGGCCGCCTGCCCCCCAAAATTTTAATTTTTTTTTTAAAGAGTGGGGTCCAAAAAATTCAAAAAAAAATTAAGGAAATTTAATAAAATTTTGGAATCCCCCCTCCCTCAAACATACTATAAATAGACCCCCCAAGGTCTAGGAAAAACTCGCCCCTTCTTCCTTTCTCCTTCTAGCTTTTGACATTTTGAGGCCTTCCACCGTTTTTGAGTAGATGACTTTTCCTACTTGAATCAGCGCCCCTCCTTTTGTGCAGAAGTTAGAGGCTTCCCCTCTACCTCCATCCGTTTCTCCCCTTTTTCTTCCTACTCTAGAGGCTTTCCGCAGTCTTTCGTAGGTGATTTTTCCTACTTAGATTTGCGCCCCTCTTTAGTAAGGGAAGTGAAATGGGTGATCCTACATCCTCTAAAAATCATTCAGAAGATCGTCCTGTGCAACGATTTGAAGTTTCAAAGAGGATTCAAAAGGCGTCGAAGGCTGACGATGTGATTTCCACCATCACTTAGGACTCTTTCATCTTGTTTAGAAAAAAGTTTCATTTTCCTAATACTTTGGTGATGAAGGTGCCAGCCAGATCTGATCGTGCCTGCTTCCTTCCCCCGGGATATGTGACGGTGTACGAATTTAGTTTGCAAGCGGGGCTGCGATTTCCTCCTGCTTCTGAACTGATCGATATTCTCACGATTTATGGGGTGTGTTTATCTCAATTTTCATACAGAGTCATGTCGATCGTGATGAGCCTGATCATACTTTTTAGAGACTGTGGAGTGGTACTTTCCTCAGAGTGCCTCTCTCATACAGGGCATCTCTTTAGCGACGCGCAGGGACGCATTTCTTTTAGGTCCAAGTGGTTGGATATTCGCACTTGAGACCCATCGAAAGGTTTGATCAGTAATTTTTTTTATGTGCAGAATGATTGGAATTTTCAGGAGAAATGGGGGAAGTTGAAAGAGTTACCCATCCCCCTTCACATTGGAGCAAAAGATTTATTGAGGATACTCAAGCTCCCTGATTTAGATGCTTTACACTACGAGATGCGTTACTTGAGTAGATACATAGATGAAGAGTATTTGTTCAAGATTTGATTATCTACTCAAGTAGAGAGGTCACATGCATAAATATTGAAGAAGTCTGTTAGAGTTTCAGAAGTGGTTCCCCAAAAGTGCCACTCCAAGCGACCAGGGAGTGAGGAAGGTTTGCAGGCACCGAGGAAAAAGAAGGCAGATGAGATTTTGGCAGTTGTTAGCAAAGGTCCTCGAGTTTCTCCATCCAAGTCATACATTCCAGAAGATGTGTTGAACCATCAGTGTATTGGCCGTCGGCGGGCTGAGGAGTTGGTGAGTTCTCCTTTACTTCTTTCTCTTTTTATATTTTTTAAGGAATATATTTCTGATATACTCTCGTTTTAAATGCTTCAGTTAGAGCAGCATTCTGATTTCAAGCTCGAGATTACCAAGACTTTGAATGACTGGAACAACGAGTTTGTGAAGGTTAAATACCTTCAGGGAGAGTACAAGAGAAAATATGACAGCAAAGTGAAGGAGATGAAGGTGGTGGAGGATCAGCTTGCGGGGTATAGAGCAGAGTTGGCCAATAAGATCACTTCAGCCTATTCTCAGAGTGAATGGATGGATCATTTGCATATAGAGTTAGTGGAGGCACAGGCGACGATCAAACAATAGGAAAAGAATCAGCAAATCCTTGAGGCTGATAATAAGAGGCTCCAGAGTGTGCTGTCTGAGAAGAAGGCCCAGCAGTTACCGTCTATAGTCATTGAAGAGTTCAAGAAGTCTTATGCCTTCAAGATAATCATTGAGGACAACATTCAGGAAGCTCGCAATCATATTTATGATGTGGAGGTGAAGGCCTTAGAGGCAGAGTGTATAGAGGATGGCTTCATCAGGGGTTTTATTAAAGGTGTACGTGCAGTACATCGCAAGACTGGAGCGGAGATCGAGAGGTTGACTCCTAGCTAGGCTTCTGGTGATACTTCTTCAGACTCTGGTGGTGAAGAGTTAGAGAGTGAGTTGCAGCAAGCTTTTGCCTTGGAGGAGGACGAGGATGATATTGAGATTCTGTATGATGACTTTGATGTTGTTTTGTATCACTTTGCTTTCTTTCTAGGGATTGTATGTGTGCTAGATGTTGATATTTTTATTTGATGTACTCAATGTTCAGTGATATATACATATATAAAAAAATTATTGGCTTTTTTCTTTTTCACATGCATATGAATTTTATTTTCGTAAGAAACATTTTGGTGGCCTTTTTTGACTTAAGAGATATCCTCCTTTGATATTTTGACCTATCCGATGTTGTTAATCAAAGTATTTGCTTGATGATTTTAACCTGTATGGAAGAGGTCGGATCAGATCCCCCTGGGATTGATCGTCTAGTGATTGAGATACAATATTGATTGTGTATTGCTTGAATCATAGAAAAAGAGGGTTGAATTGAAGAGACAATGTTGCGACAAAGTGAATATCATATTACTGCACTATATAAGATAGCAGTTCCCTAGAATAACTTAGGGATACAAGAAAAAAGTTCTTCTATAATCAATACACAAGGAATGTACGAAAAACTTTAAAAGATACATAACACGACTACTGGAGAAGATAAAATGCAAGACAAATATTACTAATAACATAACACATAGACAGATAGCAGTATCAACTCCTACTGATAGTACTTGCGAAGGTTGCCCACATTCCAAGTTCGGGGAAGCATTTTTCCAGCAGCGTCCTTCAGTTTGAAGGTTCCAGGCTTGACCATAGCCGCTACCAAATAAGGACCCTCCTAGAGGGGGGAGAGCTTATTATGTTGAGGGCCTTTTCCAGCAGCTTCGATGCTTCGTAGAACTAAGTCCCCAATGGAGATAGGGTGAGGTTTCACTCTTCGATTGTAGTGTCGGGCGATCCTTTGGTGGTATGCAGCGGTTCTGAGTGAGGCTTCATCTCTTACTTTCGGGAGGAGATCCAAATTTGCTCTAAGCCTCTCCTCATTGTTATTAAAGTCAAAAGTCTGAACTCTGTGGCTAGGAACTCCGATATCAACCGGTATGACTGCTTCTATAGCAAAGCAAAGGTTATATGGGGTTTCCCCTGTAGAAGTTCTGGCGGTGGTCCGATAAGCCCAGAGGACATTGGGGAGTTCTTCGGCCCATTGCCCCCCAGCCTTCCCCAGGCGTGTCTTCAGCCCTTTCAGAATTCTTTGATTCGTAACCTCTGTTTGCTCATTAGCTTGAGGATGGGCAACAGCTGTGTGAACGAGCTGAATATAAAAATCCTTACAAAAAGATGTAAAGATCTTCCTGGTGAACTGCATCCCGTTATCAATGACGACTCTCGCAGGAATGCCAAAGTGACATATTATGTTCTTCCATAAGAATTGCTTGGCATTTGCTTCAGTAATCTTTGCCAAAGGTTCTACCTCCACCCATTTGGTGAAGTAATCTACAGCCAGAATAATAAATTTTCGTTGTCCAGTGGCTATAGGAAAAGGTCCCATTATATCAATTCCCCATTGGGCAAAAGGCCAGGGGCTTTGAAGTGATGCAAGCTCCAGAGCGGGTGTATGGGTGAGGTTAGAATGCAGTTGACAGTTTTCACACTTTTGTGTAAACTCAAGTGCGTCATGTTTCATTGTAGGCCAGTAGAATCTCTATCTCATAATCTTGTAAGCCAACGCTCTTCCTCCTAAATGTTCTCCGCATACTCCTGAATGAACTTCTCGGAGTGCGTAATCAGCTTCTGATGGTGGGAGACACTTGAGGTACGGTCCAGTGAAGGAGCCCTTATATAACTCGTCGCCAATAATGGTAAAATTTACAGCTTATCTCTGAAGTTGTATTGCAGCCATGGGTTCTTCAGGTAGCACCCCATCTTTCAGAAAAGACAAGATGGGTTCGATCCTAGACATCTCTCTTGGTTCGTCAATTGATTGTATGACCCACGGACCCTGAATGCTTGGAAAGTGGATCTCCTCAATACACCTTCTCGTATAGATGTCACCTGTTATTGATGTAGCAAGCTTTAAAAGAGCATCTGCTCTCGCATTTTATTCTCGGAGGATATGTATGATTTGATGCTATCCTATACGAGCCAAGAGTAGCTTCACAATGCTACAATATTGGACTAGTTGTGAGTTGTGGATATCAAATTCCCTCTCCACTTGAGAGGCGACTAGTTGGAAATCAGTGTAGACTATTAAGCTCTGAACCTCACAGTCAATTGCTAGTCTTAATCCGGTAATAAGGGCCTCGTATTCTGCTATGTTGTTGGTTATCGGGAACTTGAGTCGGAGCCCGTACTCAAGGGTAACTTTCTGTGGAGAGAATAATAAAATTCTAGCCCCAGCCCCAGAACTTCCTGAAGCTCCATCGACATACAACGTCCAGCATGGAGAAGAAGGTGAAGCACTCGGTTGTACATCAGATATTGGGACGGTGCATTCAACTATGAAATCTACTGGTGCTTGAGATTTAATATTGAGCCTAAGCAAGTAGTGGATATCAAATTCTCTCAGTTCTACATACCACTTAACGAGCCTACCCGATGCTTCTGGCTTTTGTAGAATACTCTTTAGTGGCAAATTTGTGTAAACCCCAATTGAATGGACTTGAAAATAAGGGCGTAGTTTTCTAGCAGAATAAACCAACGCCAATGATATCTTATCTGCTAAAGGATAACGTCCCTCTATTTCAGATAAAATCTTACTAACATAGTAGATAGGACGTTGTACAGCATTCTCAGACCAGGACCGAACTAATGGCTTGGACAGATACAACCATATACAAATACAATCTCTTTCATGGTATTGGTTTAGAAAGTAGTGGAAGGGATGCCAAATACTTTCATAATTGTTCGAAGGCTTCTTGAAATTCATCTGTCCATTGGAACCCAGAGCTACGAGAGCCTCTAAGTATCTTGAAGAAGGGCAGATATTTGTCTCCTGACGTGCAAGGAAACGAGATAGTGCTGCAATTCTCTCATTCAGCCTTTGGACCTCCTTAATGTTCTTCGGTGGCACCATGTCTCTTAGTGCATTGATCTTCTCTGGATTAGTTTTGATTCCTCTATGGGTTACCATAAAATCCAAAAATTTTTCAGAAGCGACTCCAAAAGCGCATTTAGCTGGATTGAGACGCATATTGTATTGTCTCAATAGATGGAAATAATGTTTCAAGTCAGAGATTTGTTGAGATTTCTCAAGACTTTTTACCAACATATCGTCTACGTATACCTCCATAGTACGTCCAATAAGGCTTTTAAAAACCTTATTCATGAGGCACTGATAAGTTGCTCCAGCATTTTTGAGCCCGACGGGCATCACCCGATATCAATATAATCCTTTATTCGTTTGAGATGTGTTGCTTCTTCATCAGCAGGATGCATTTTTATTTAATTATAGCCAGAGTATGCATCCATAAAGCTCAACATCGGATGACCAGAGGTGATATCAACTAACTGGTCAATACAAGGAAGAGGAAAATTATCTTTTGGGCAGGCTTTGTTGAGATCTATATAATTTATACACATCCTCCAGGCTCCATTCCCTTTTCGTACCATGATGACATTTACTAACCAAGTAGGATAGTGCACCTCTCGTATAAATTTGACTTCCAAAAGCTTATCCACTTCTTGCTCGATTGCTTGCTGACGATCAGGTACAAAGTTTCGTTTCTTTTGGATAATGAGTTTGCACGTCGGATTGATTTTAAGAGAGTGTACGATTACTTCGGGGTCGATTTCGGGCATATCTGCCGGACTCCATGCAAAAATGTCTTGATTTTCTTGTAGAAAATCTGTGAATTTTTTCTTCTCACTGTCTGAGAGAAGTGATCCAATCCGTACTGTCTTTGAAGGATGTTCTTCAGATATATATATGGTAGTAAGGTCTTCTACGGGAGAAGCGCTCTGAGGAATATCTTCACTTCGTAAATCAAAGTCCTCGATGCACAGGGTAACTGTTGGACGTGGCTTAACCTGTCTAAGATAACAAGTTTGTGCTGTTTGTTGATCTCTGCATACTACGCTGACTCCCGTCGGGGTATGGAATTTCAGCTTGAGGTGAGGAATAGAGGCGATGATCCTAAAAATTGACTGGAGTGGCCTCCCAAAGATAGCGTTGTAAGCTGATTTTGACTTCACAATAATAAACTGAACGGAATGTGTAGCTTGTCGAGAAAATTCTCCAAGTACAACTGGGAGGCTGATTATCCCTTCTGCTCGCACAAGTCGATTATCGAATCTATATAAAGGGCCTGCAGCAGGCTGAAGTTTTCTCTTGAGAGACCCATGTTGAGGAAGGTAGAGTAGAATAGAACATCTATGGAGCTTCCATTATCCACAAAGATTCTTTTAACATTGAAACGGGTCACCTATGCCCGTGTTAATAACGAGCGAATCTTGATGAGGGGTTTTTACTCCTTCCAGATTAGAGTTATCAAAAGTGATATAATGATCGATTCGAGCCTTTTTGGGAGTTAGGTTTTCATCTACAGCCAAAAATATCTAATTGGGTAGTAAAGGGCCTCCAGTGATTGTTTCAATCTTACCAACCGTTATCCGGTTATTCGTTAGTTGTCTTTGTGGTTGATTTTGCCCCCCAGTAGGGAGAGCTTCTTCTCGGGTATATGGGCTCCCAATAAACTATCGAAGATAGCCCTGACGGATAAGTGTTTCAATCTCATCCTTAAGTAGCCTACAGGCTTCAGTAGTGTGGCCACGACTACGATGAAAGTGACAGTACTGATCTTGATTTCCTGTATTCGGCTTCAAAGGATGTGGCCACTTCACTTTGTCCTGATCTTGAATTGCCATTAACACATTTGCTCGAGATGTGTTGAGCAGAGTGTACTCCTTCTTCTGTCGAGGTTCTCGTCGTGGCAATGGGGGCCTAGGAGGTAGATTGCTCTTCCCTTGCTTTTTCCGTTGTGATGATGGATTATCCACCTCAGGTACTCCCTTGCTCTTCCCAGTGATTTTCTCGAACTATTTTCTATGAGCGTTTATTGCCTCATCTGCAGATATCTGTGCCTCCACACGATGGATTAGATCGGCATATGAATGAACAGTGTCGCACATAAGTGCCGAATAGAAGGGGCCAAGATGAAGACCTCCAAGAAAGACCCCTCTAAGCAATTCTGGGTCTACTCCTGAAATCTATCGTGCCTCGGTGAAAAATTACTGAAAATACTTATTTAATGATTCTCCCTCGTTTTGACGAATCTCGAAGAGGTGGGAAGAATCCTTAGCAATTCTTTCATTAGCTACAAACTGTTCAACAAAGGCTTTGGCTAATTTGACGAATGAGGGGATCATTCTAGACGGGAGAGAATAAAACCACGTCCGAGCCTGTCCTTTAAAAGTGGCAGGGAAAACCTGGCAAAGGAGTGCGTCTGAGGCTTGTTGAATATACATGATGGTCCTGTAATGGTCAATGTGCTCGTACGGGTCGGATGTCCCATCGTAGAACTCGATGCTTGGTAGCTTAAAGCCAGCCGGAATGGGATGCTGAAGAATAGCCTCAGTTAAAGTTGATGACTCTTAAAAACTCCACTGTCGAAGAGTTTGCCTCGTATCTCCTCTGGGGAACTCTTCCCTCACTAATCTCCGCAGTTCATGACATAGGACGTTGCGAGGGAGCTCAGCAATGTGCGGTTGGTCTACCACGTCAGGAGGGTCCAAAGGAATGCGAGGTTGCCGACCTGTATGCAAAGGATGAGTAGAACTTGTTGTGTCATCCAGTTCATTATCTTGATGCGATGGTGTGTGTCTTCTTGGTGATGGAGGAGGAATCTCTGCTTGAAAATGTTCGATTTGAACATCTTCAGCCATTAGTGGATCTCGAGGAAGAAGAATATCATCCCGTTGTGCTAATGCTGGTTGACGATTCGCTCGTAGGAGCTGAAGGATCTCATTATGAGATTCTTCCATCTTTCAGATTCGCTCCTCCAAAGAAGGTCCTGAGGTTCCTTCTCCAGCAATGTGTTGCCCCCCAGGATAAAAGGAGGCAGAAACTTGACGTCCATGATTTATAGATTGGTTTCTAGATTGATGAGAGTGGGAGTGGGAGGCTCATATGAGGTGATTGCTACGCCTATTGGCCATCGAAATAATATTTAGGAGTCTAGGATAGTATTTCCCACAGACGACGCCAAACTGTTGCAGGCTAGAATATATGCGGTGATAGAGTTTAATAATTCTTTGTCTTAGCTTTGTACGGATATTCAGCACACAAACAGAAGAATGAAAGAACGTCAGGATTTTTATATGGAAAGCCCTGAAGAAGGGAAAAACCATAGGGCCACGCCTAGTTGAAAGAGCTCCATTAGTGTTGTTTGAAATACAGGAGGCTGATTCGTCCTTCAAATTCAGGACGATCAGATTACAATGAGTATTGAAAGTCAGTTATAAGGCAAAGCAGAGTTCCGACGTCACTCGGGTGCCCGGCAGAATTCCGGCGTCACTTGGAAGTTGGGCAGAATTTCGACGTTACTCGGGCATCGGGCAGAGTTCCGACGTCACTTCGGGGGCGCCCAGCGGTGTTCCGACGATGTTCCGGCGGTGTTCCGGTGGAGTTCCGGCAGTGTTCCGACGGTGTTCTGGTGGAGTTCTGGCAGTGGTCGAGGAGGAGTTATTTTCTCCTACACTTCTCTTCTCTTCTTCTCTTCTTGGCTTAGGTCCCCCTCAAGAGAAAATGAGGGCTATATTTATAGATTTTCTGGAGTGGCATAGCCCGTAAATAGATGAAGGATCATGGGCAATTATGGAGTGATCCGGATGGACGGCTGATGTTGAATCTTCCGATTGTGGACCGTTCATTAGACATTTGAAGGCCTTAATGATTTGGGAATTTGGTGATCTGAGGCTCGTTCCGCTCGATTTGACTATAAGCTTGTCAAAATCGGAGACCGTTTGGTAACTCAAATTGCGGTTCGAGGTTTCCAACATCGCTTTGGGTTCTTGATTTGGACTCATTTGGGCTCGGATTGAGTCGATTTTGGTGTCGTTGGGTTCGTATTTCCGAGACGCTCAGTTCGACTATAAGTTTGCTAAAATCATAGTTTAGATGGTCCCGAATTTAATTTTTGAAGTTTCCGGATTGATTTTGCATCGGGATTCGTGCCCGTTCAAGATAATTTTTTGATGATATATCAATATTATATGTACTAGTCACCTGGATCAGTTTATAAATCTATTACATATCACATCTCAATATGTCAATCATCGATTCTAATGTTGAGTTAATCTTATTTAATTAATCAACCAGTCTGTCTGTCTTTATCATTCAATCAATCTTGCTCAATCAATCATTCTTATCATTCATTCAATCACATATGTCAATCACATACAACCTTTTCAGTAACTCTCATTTCTAGATTTCATTTAAGCGAAAGTTTTTCATTTCAAATTCATGCTTTTTCTCATTTTTACATAATTGCCATTGGCAACCTTTCAGCAAATCACGCCATCTTTTTATTTTTTTAAGTTTTACAGCAAATGCCACTCTTATAAAAAACTTTACAAATACTTCAATTTTGCCTTTTTTTTATAAAAATTAATGATGAATAATAAATTATAAAATATATGATTTAAATGTTTTTTTATAATTATTTTAATTGTTAAATCAGATATTCTTTCACAACTGAAAAAGAGTAAAAATACAAAAAATAAAAAAATAAATGTCAGCTTTGCCATTGAAGGCATTCTCTGTGACTGTCATACAAAATGAAAGGTTCCTAATGATTGCTTCTTCTGCCATATAATTTATTTCACATACCTTTGAGAGAAATAAATTCACCAACTGTTGAAATTTAATACTTAGCCATTTAAAAAAAAAAGAGTTTTTGGAATATATATATAGTAATTTTAATGCTTTTGATATATTATTTTTTGAGGTATTAAGATTTTGTTTGGGACAACTTTCTTATTGATTCTTGAAACAGCTTCTTAGTACAAAAATTAAAATCTTTATACTAAAAAGTTACTTTACGAAGCAGTAAGAAAGTTGTCTCAAACAAAACCTAAGATTATAAATACACCATAATATTGGGAAGAAGATTTTTTAAAAGTGAGCAAAATTATGCAAAAATGTTAAATTTTCTTAAGAACATTAAAAAGATATATTTTCATTATTTAATGATTTCTAAAAATTTTTCAATCAAACTTTAATACGAATATTATTTTATATTTTTATTGTAAATGGAAAAAAAATTGGCAAGTATATGTTGACGGAATTTGCATCATAATGAGCTTGAATGCCATTGGATTTGCATTGATATTAGTGCAGTTCACCACATTTTATATAAATACTAATCTCAAAGTAATATTGTAAAATATCTTTTGTGTCCTTAATATTGCCAAATTATAATATTGTAAAATATCATTTGCTTTCTTGCACATATATTTCATTATACTTATAGTGATCATGCTTAAAATGTTCATGTGGTGGATATTATAATTGAAATTGTGCTAATTTTGTTTTACTAAAATTCATATAATTGTGCTCAAATTGCAAATATTCACTCTTAGCATACGTAATTTTGTTTCGATTTAGTTATGTTAATTTAAGCATTAGTGAATTAATTAAAATACTTTGTGTTATTAAGTTTATCATTAATTATATTATACCTAATTAGTCATAAACTCACTCAAATAACTTAATTATACATAAAACATCTAAGTTTTCTTGTTTAGTGCTCATATTTTCATGTAATTCCTAAATAGTAGGGGTGTCAGTATTTGACCCGATCCGAAAAATTTCGGGTTCAGGTCAACCCATTTGGTAAACGAGTCGGGTTCAGGTTCAATACCCTAACTTGCTTTTAAAATCGGGTAAGGTCCGGGTTGACCCGAAAACCCGAATGTGACCTAGAAATGACCCGGATCCCGCAACCCAAGCTACTACATGAAATTCACTGAATACCGGCGGAACTTCCGACGGTCATTTGACCGCCGGTAAAACCGTCGGTAATGACTGGCGGTTAGCCAACAATATTTGCGCCAAAATCTTCCAGACGTTTACCTGCGGTTTTGGGCTGAGTAATTTCTGGCTATAATAGCCGCCGAAAAATATTATTGCAGGAAATAACCATCAATTTCGATTTCCTACGCGATTTCTTCCGGTAGTTTTAAAACCGCCGGAAGATTGACGTTTACCGTCGGAAATCGTCATCGATAATACACGATCTTCCTGTAGTGAGCCCAACCCACGCCACATTCCTCCCACATCCCGCATTCCTGTACACACCACGTCACACCTGTGTCTCGCACTCACGGTTTACCTCGCCTGCGACCCCCCTCGCCCCGACCCCCTGTGCTCGCCCCCAAGTTTTAGATTTCTGACCCATTTCAAGAATTGGGTCGGGTTTGAGTCGGGTCAAGTAATGCCGGGTCATTTCAGGTTGGACATGAACCCGACCCAAAAATCTATTTTGACATCCCTACTAAATAAAAATCAAAGCATAGAGAAGCCTAAGGACAAGTGGAGAGCTATGAGCACATCTTCATTCAACATAATTTCCCTACTAAACATGACAGCGCAGATCAGAAATGATACATAAAACCACAATTTTCTTTTATATATGCATCAAATATTTGTGAACCACAGCTTTTAGGGTTAGGTTAAGCTTGGTTGTTTCAACTCTGAAACACTCATTGGAAGGAGGAGAAGGTCTAAGAGAAGATTAGTTAAAACTGAGCAGCTTAGTCAGTTTGGGGGCCAACTTTCACCTAACACACTATTTATAAGAAATATTATGGTTGGTATCACCATATCAATCATGATTCAGGACTCTTATCTACTCCTCTTTTGACTTTGCATGTGCATGCATGGCATGCATGCAGTATTCTTTATTGTTCTTTCAGTGGTAGGGTAGATTGAATACATAATTGAAAGTCAGTAATGAAGAGATGAAAATCATAAGAAATTAATGTGTTTGTTGTAAAATGTAATAGTTTATGAAGAAGACAGTAAACAGATGAGTACCTGCAGTCCTGCACTTGATCTTCTTTGTTTCCTTCGCAAATGGCTATTTGAATGGTTTTCTTTGAAGAGCATCAACTGCTCCCATGTTGTGGACGCTCGATTCGTCTTCTTCGTTGAAGACGAGTATTGGTTTGGCCTCCTGTGCTTAATTGATATTTTCCATTGATGATTAGTTAGTATTTTGTCTTTTTCCTCTAAGAAAATCTGCTGTTAAGGATTTTCAGCGATTTTTCAGTTGTTGGGGAGAAATTTTATAATGGGAATTGTTATATAGCGATGATTTCAGCTGCTGCTAGAAGGAAATTGGCCGCTAAATCTTTATTTATTTTTTTCTTTTTTAAATGTTAATAATGTATTTTATGGTTGGTGTACGTTCATCAACATATTCATCCAACATAACAATTTAAGTTTTGTTTGAGACGGCTTTCTTGCAGCTTCTTAAAGCAAATTTCTATTACAAAATTTTTAATTTTTATACTAACAAGCTGGTTTAAGAAGCAGTAAGAAAGCCATCCCAAATGAAGTCTAAGGCTTCATTTGTGACAACTTTTGTGTTGGTTCTTAAAACAGTTTTCTAGTAAAAAAAGAAAATTTTTGTACTAAGATGTTGCTTTGAGAAGCAATAAGAAAGCCGTCCCAAACAAAACTTTAATCAAAGCTCATTCAGCGCAGTGATACATATTTATTTGATACGTATCATTGCACAAAGGGTTTAAATAATATAAATCATCAAATGTATCAAATGTAAATGAGAAGCAAAATAAGTTAATATTCAATAGAATATGAAATTTCAAATTTTCTAAATTTTTTAAGCAAACACATGCTAATATATATTCCTATTCGGGTTGATTTCTAGAATAAGCCAGAGAGGTGCTTTACAAATCATCCATTTTACCATAGATTTTTCAGGCCCCTCATCTTAATCTACTGGTTGGGAGCTTTGACTATCAACCAACAGGTCTTGGGTTCGAGTCATAAGTATGTGATGTATGTGCGAATTTATCTTAATTGATCTAAATATCCCCAGATAAAAAAATCATAGATTTTTCTCCTAGCTTTTATTTTTCATAGCTTGGCAATGACAATCTAGTGAAAGGATAACTTTAGCTGAAGATTTTTCAATGTCTCAACTTTGATCAAGTCTTCTCTCACTAAGGCTAGGAGGATATAATATAGAAAGCTATAGTCCCCAACATTCTAAAGGTCATAGAAGCCTTGGCAAGGCTGGGTCGATGTTGATGAATTTCTTGACAAATTTTTCCTTATCAGGTCGGCATCATCAAGATACAGGATTGAAGAAATTTCCCTATAGAAGAAAATTATGGCAAGATCACAAAGCCTTTGAAATTAAAGGTCCATGATGTACAAATTTAGCCTAATTATTAGTTCTGATTGTATAAAATAAAAAGATATGTAACATATAATGACCATTTCTAAAGTTATAAGTAAGGGGTTATTTGGTTGGCTAAAAAAAGAATGCATTGTAAAAAGAATATTTTGGAGTTGTTTGGATAAATGTAAAGTGAATACAAGTGCATACTTTTTTTTGTTTGATTTGAAGTAATGAATGCAGTGTAAAGTCAAAAAATGGTGGCAGGCTACGACGGTGGTCGTGGCTGATCGTGGCGATGGTCGTAGTGGTTGCTGGTGGCGGGTGGCAGTGGCACCCGATGGTGGTGATGGTGGCTGACGGCCAAGCGAGCTTGGCTGTGGTGTAAACGGTTCCCGCTCAAAATTGTACGAGTTTGGTTTACTTTAAAAATGAACTAAAATGCTTTGTATTCAACCAAATATCAAAATTTTTAAAATCCCTGTATTTAGAATACTTTGCACCACTTAATTTACATAAGTAACTCTGATCCTTCTCTAATGCTCTATCATAAAGATCATATTCGGCTATACTTTCTTATTTATGTGGATGACATTATTGTAACGGGAAATGATTCAAAAGCAATTCAACAGCTCCTTAATAATCTTCAAAACAAATTTAACATGCGGCATCTTGGACCATTATCCCAATTTCTGGGCATTACCGCCATTCCCACAACCAATGGCATTATGCTTCACCAAACATGTTATGCTCATACCATCCTGGAACGTGCGGGTATGCTCAACTGCAAGCCTGTCTCTACCCCAATACTCACCAAAGATCCCAAACCTAACGGCACCTCCCATGAATTCTCTAATCCTCTACTTTATCGACAATTAGTCGGATCTCTGCAATACCTCACCCTCACCCGACCGAATCTTGCCTTTGCTGTCAACCGCGCCTGTCAACATATGCACCAACCGACGGAACATCACTTTGAAGCTCTCAAACGTATACTGTGGTTCATCAAAGGTTCACTCAATGTAGGTTTGCCTCTTGCTCGTCATTCTCTTGCACTAACTGCTTATGTAGATTCGGATTGGGCGGGAGATCAACAGGATCGCAAATCAACAACAGGTTACTGTACCATCATCGGCTCATCCATTGTTTCTTGGAGCGTTAAGAAACAAACTACCATTGCGCGTTCTTCTACCGAGGTAGAATACATAGTATTAGCCTCAGCAGCAACAGAAGTCATTTGGACACGCCAACTTCTACAAGAACTTGGATACAAACAAACTGAACCTACAACGTTATACTGTGACAACACATCTGCTATAGCCCTAGCAAATAATCCTGTCTTTCATGCACGAACCAAACACATAGAAGTTGATTGTCACTTCATAAGGGACTGCATCAAGAAAAATACAATACAAGTGCATCACATAGCCAGCAAAGATCAGCTAGCAGATCTGTTTACCAAAGCTCTTCCTGCTGTTCGCTTTCACCAGTTGTCCAACAAACTGACCTCCCCTAGCGACTCATCAGTTTGCAAGGGGGTGTTAGCATACAAAAGCAATGCTTTAGAGGAATAAATCTGTACTGTCTGTTGTAGTTAATCTGAACCGTTCACTCACAGTCTTTATCTATATATACGTGTATGTGTACTCTTGAAACTTAATGAAAACATTTTCTAGCTTTCTCTGTTTCTCTGGCTCTGGCTTCCCAGTTCTCTGTGTCAACAAACAGCCCCTAAGTGAAATGATTAATGAATGAATAAAATTTACATTCAATTTATTAATATTTCATTGAGAGAGAAGTTTTTCAAAGTGTTTGTATTACATGAAAAATCACTATGTGCGTAAAATCTTTTCATATCTTATGTTCACTAAATCAATCAACTTTGAATTTCATATCTATCAAATCAAAGATCATTCTATCAATTCAAACTCTAACATCCTAACAGGAATCTTAAACTCTATACAATCATTAGGGGTGTCAACGGGTTAGGTTCAGGACCGATCGACCTAAACTTACATTTTTTGGGTCAAGTCTAGGTCGGGTCATTTATTGACATGCTTAACGATCAAATGTCAATAATAAATCAGTATGAATGCAATCAAGGAAAATCATATAAGATAAGTAAAAAATAAACCAATACTTGCTGCCATATCAAATTCTTCTCTCACTTACTGCCGAGTCAAATTATAAACTCTAGGTTGCATTGGGGCAATCATAATAGCTACCAAATGAAGGAACAAATTTGATGTGCCAAGAAAACCAATGCATAACAGAATTTGAAATGAAGGGCATGGGGGCCCCAAATAGAATTTTAGGGATTAAAATTGATAGAAATAGAAAGGATGGCAAATTATTTTTGTTATAGTTTCTGGCTTGTGGTAGAAGCTAAATACCTTATGTTATTTTGAACCAAAATTTTTTTGTTGTTCTATAGTTTTCGCTTGTATATATAGAAGTCTATGGTAATGTGCTGGAAGGGGGGAGAACAATAAAGGTGGAGGTAGAGATTGTACAAGGATTCTTTCTCTTTGAACTCTCAGTTCTCTTTCTTTCTTTCTGTTATGCATTTGCAAGGAAGTTGGGGAAATATCTGCTCTTGATTTGCTATTGGAAATTCTGTAAACTCTTGAATAGGACTCACTGGGTTCGATTTCACAATAGATTTATTGAGGCCTGTTAAGAACAACATAGTATACTCCATCTAATGACACTACAAAAAAAGCTTTTAACTACATTTATATTAAGATATTTTTATTTAAGCGTCTTAAAAATATATATATTATGGCACATAAATAAGCCCTTATCCCTATGCCAACAGCCACCTAAATGACTCTATTTTTTGTTGTCCTAATAGAATATGTGCCCTAACAGATACATATTAAGACACTTTAAGATGTCGTAATAGCCATTATTTTTTGTATTGTGTTGCCGTCAATGAGGACTTGTGAAACCAAAAAGATACCGGGACTATAGAAATGGCGGAGATAGATGGGGCTATGAGGATCATCATTTGACGGGTTTCGAGTTCCCATGGTGGAGGGTAGAATTATCTCAAGCTCGAAGAAATGGAGTGAAGTTTAGCTCCAATATCATACTAAAAAAAAAGAGAGAGAACTAAAGGAAGAAATAAGCTTATTATTCAAAAAGCATGGTGCACAATGGACCCCTCAGATCCTTAACACAAAAAAAGTTTACATCAAAAAGGGCAACTAAAGCCTAAAAAGCTAAATCAACATTTAGGTCATATCCCTATTACAAAACTATAAATAAAAAATTATAAGTGTAGGAAGGAGGATAAAAAGCTTGCTGAAATCTTGATGGCTCTGATACTAACATTTAACAGAGCTTCAGAAATACCAAATTGGCGTTCACTGTTGATGCCAAATTGGATCTCTTATTGGTGCCAAGCAGGACTTCATTGACTTGAAGTTGACTTTAATTTCATGAAAGGTTAAACCTATTCTGTGGTTGCTATTAGGTCAACCCAATTATGAAAATTTAATCAATTTCTTCTCTTGCAGTAAATCTCTTACGAAGGGCATCTCCAACCGAAAAATCCATTATATACTCTAAAATGTAATAAAACTTCAAAATGACATAATTCATCTCCAATCAAACTTCATTTCTCTCCTCTTTCGCATGCTTCCTACGAAGGTAGCCATCTCTCTCCTCTTTCGTGCGCTTTTCTACTCTTTCCCACTCTTCTTCGGCAAATTCGCAAGCCAGGGTTTTTTGGCGTAGGTGAACAGTTTGACACCAATATTGACGTCGCACTATTCACCTACCACATTTTAGCGTGAGATTTGGAGTTCGAATGCAGCGAATGGCGGATGACATATGGTGGTGTAAAGTTCGGTTGGAGATGATCTAAGTACTCCTATGATAGATCAACAAGGGAGAAGATTTATAACTAAAGTTGAAAATTTATCATGTATGACCAACCTTTAATTTAGACCTCTTGTTTATTATTATTTTTAAATATTAACTCTTTTAGTTATTTTTGTGTTTGAAATTCAAATGTTAAGAACATATTTGGGATCATTTTTATTTTTTTAAAATATAGCTGCTTAGAATTTTTTTTTTTGGTTTTTAAAAATATATTAATCAAGTTGTTTTTAAAGACATCCAAAATAACTTTGAGGTATTTTGAACATTAAAAAAAAAAGATTACTGTCAGTCACTCTATCCATAACTGATTGCTAGCTAGCGATGACATACCATTAGCCACCACCATTGTCATCGTATAAATCAATTTATTCGATATTCCATAAAAATAAAAATAATATTTTTAAGAAGATTAATATATTTTATTTCATGTCAAATATAAATAAAATAAAATATATATATAAAAAATGATCCCAAATCGCCGTAAAATTATCATAAAAGTGCATCACTCTTCTAATTCTTCATTTTTTTAAATGTTAAAAAGTTTAATAATAAAATATTCAAAAAATTCTTACCAAGTTATCAGCATTCCCTCTTCATCTCATCATTATTAATTTTATCACAATTATTTAGATCTATTTTCATTCTATTTTTTAGTGATATATGAGACATTAAATTTATGTTATACAATTATTTTATTATGATGTCATTGATTTATCCATTTTACCTTAAAATATATTTATACTAACTATATAGTTTTCTTTTTAATGAATCTTCTACTCTCTATTTTATTATCTTATTCTAAAGAGGAGTTATTGAGTTAGTTCCATCCTCTTCTTAATATAAACATTTTTTTTTTCAATTTATTGTTCTTAGTTATAGGCCCACTTTGGCAATACTATATATTGTATTTTGATATGCTTTCTTATTTTATACTTTATTGTCTTGATCTATATTTTACTATCCACTAAGGCATATGATTGTTTAGTTGCTATTTAAAAATATTATAGAAATAGAATCAATCATAAAATTATTTCTTAATTATTATGCATGCATGAATTAAATTAAATTTAGAGTACTAATTATTTAATTATGGCATGATTAGTTTAATAATAGTAGGTAATTTCTTAATTAAACAAGAAAATATGCTTATTTATCTTTTAATAATAATAATAATAATAATAATAATAATAATAATAGTAGGTAATAACTTAATGATACAAGAAAAATATAATAGTAGGTATATGAATTTATATTTAATTATAGAAAGGTGCTTTTGACAAAAGTGAATTGCAAGAAAATACGCTTATTTAGCTTTTGATAACTCCATTATTTAGTGTTCATAAACTTAAAAACTTCTTTTACACAATAGCTCATCTATCATTCAACAAAGACCTTTAAACTAAAAAAATGATTTTGTAATCAACAAAAGCATAGTGGCCAAGTAATAGAAAGCATTATGAAATGGGGTCCACATCTATCATAACATTCATATTTTTGTCATAATACAAATTTAGATAAATTTTTTATTTATTTATTTTTTATATTTTCTTATAGAATAATATTGAGCTTGAAGCATTTTTTTAAAACTTAATAATCTAATCTTAACTCTAAAAAATTTATTCTCAAATTTATAACATGATATCATATCATTGTTTTTTAATAGTATTTATAATATTTATTACTTATCAATTTATCATCCACTAAGAATTTGTTTGGGATGACTTTCTTACTGCTTTATAAAACAGTTTTTAGTACAAAATTTTTTTGAAAGTTGGGAAAAAAAGCAGTGGCCAAAAGCTGTCCTAAACGAAGCCTAAGACTTCATGTAATGCATATTTATTAATTCTAAATATCTTATTCTCTAAAAATTTCTTCCAATATTTTTACTTCTTATTGACATCAAGATATCACATCTATGTAATTGCTATAGTAAAGCTTTGCCCTCCAAAAAAAACCGCTCAAAGAAATAATTTGAGGTACACTTCCTAAAGCAAAATTGAATGGCCTTATCTCCTACATTTATTAGGCCACTTAGGTTTTGTTTGGGACGGCTTTCTTACTGTTTTCTAAAGCTGCTTTCTATTACAAAAATTTTCTAAAAATTATAGAAAATTTTTGTAATAAAAAGCTGCTTTAGAAAGCAGTAAAAAAGTTTTCTCAAATAAAGCCTTAAGCAATTAGCCCTAATTCAGTTTATTTATACAAATTTCTTTAGTGATTATATCATTACTTACTCATGAAAAATAAAAATAGATATAAGGAATTTTTTTTTATTTTTAACAATTTTATTATAATTGAAAAAGAATTATTATTGCATAATTACTTCTAATTAACCCCATTAATGCTCCTTCATATTTATTTTTCATAACTATAAAATATCCTCTCTTTAACAACTAAATTAATCATTTTATTTCTCTATTATATGCCTTCCAAGCTCTTTCTTTTCCTTTGAAAGATCCTTTTTTGTTGCATGCAATTTATTCTATAATTGAACTTTATGGTATAAAGCCAAATTGATTCTTTGATCTTATTATGATTTTCATAAGAAATGTTTTGATATTCTCTTTCTAACTTATTGTAATTACAAGAGTCCTAAATATCTTTTTGTCATTTAAAACATAATTTTAAATTTTTTTTATCAAATTATATATATTTTATAAGTCTTTAAGATCCTCTTAAATAAAAATAGATTTACCACTTCATTTTATCATCTAAAAATATTTTTGAGGAGGATCCAATATAATAATTATTAAAATATATTATTCTATTTTATTATTTAATTTAATTAAAATATTTAGATCTCTTTATCTTAATTATCTTAGTAATTTCTCATTGAACATAACCTAATCTATTATATAATTCACCAAGAGATATGGAATTGATAAAACTTATTTTCTTTGAAAACAAATTATTCTTTTTATATTATTACAGACTAAATTTTATTTATTTTCCTCCTTTAAATAATATTTCTTTGTCTTAATATATTATTATACATCCTCATTTTATTAAAAAAATTTATTATTCATTTGTAACTATTTTCTTAGAAATTTAGGGACTACTTAGTTTACCGAAAAATAAATGTGTTGTATTTGAAATATTTGAAGTATTTGTATGTTTGCAAAAGGAATGCATGATATTATTTTTTTTATTTGACTTGAAGTAAAAATGAATGCAATGTAAAATAAAATGATAATGGTGTCCAATGGCGGTGGTCGGTGGTGGCGGTTTCCGGTGGGTGGCTGTTGGTCGGTGGTGAGGCGACGGACGATAATGGCTAGCGATTCATTTCACTTTTACTAGAATGGTATTCAAGTCAATTTTGAGCTTGAGTATCAATCTGAATTTGACATAAAATCTATAAGCTCAAAATTTTAGGCTCAAATCTGACTTATCATGTTAAATTTTCGTATCAAATCATTTATTTGATAATAAGTCATCAATTCCATCATCTACTAGCATGAGTTTTTTGAACAAATAGACCAATAAATTATTAAAAAAAACAAACATCCAATCCCAAAATTTAAAATAGTCCAACGGTTGGAATTGATGAACAAGAATTCTACGGAAGAGACTGTGTAAATAAATATTGAAATGAGATATTACATAATACGAATGAAAGATGAGATTTTTACGAAGTCAATAATGGCAGATAAAAATTATTGCTGCCCATTAGTTGAAACCAACCGGAAACAATTAAAAAAGAAAGACGTTGGATGAGTATGTAAGATTGTGATCGAGAGGTGAGAGGAAGAGCAGAAATTACTGCAACTCTCCAATTTGCAGCCATAAATTTTTGGTAGGATTTGTATAAAATTGTTTTATTATTTAGATGTGGATCTTTCCATTTATTTTATTTTATTTTCTCCCACTCCATTTGCACTTGTGCGACTTCAACCTGTCACTATCGCTCGCCTTAAAAAGAAGAACAGTATGGAAATAAAGACGATAGGCGGTGAAAGGATGACCTATGCCTGCGTTTATTCTCAGAAGAGGTCGATAAGTAGAGATCAACGCGATCGGATTCGTCGTCTTTGACATCGTATCTGCTCTTCAGCTGAAGCCAGGCTGAAACTTCAATCAAAGGTGGGTTTTTTTTTTGGTTTCTACTTCGCCACAGTTCAGTAGTTGGATTCTCTTGTTCTTTTGTTTTTTTTAAGTTAAAATATTTGGAAATCTGATTTTTTTTTCTTGAGTTTGGGCTGGAATTGAAAGAGTATTTTTCAGTGTTTTCTGGATTGCTGTTGATGCCGAGGTAGCGGAAAGGGAGAGGGGTGTTTCAGCCGAAAGATTTATTGGGGGTTTCGCGTAGAGACAAGAGAGGAAAAAACAAAGGAATTTTATAGATCGATCGTTCCCTCTTTGTTTCTCTTTGGTTATTGCAAAGGTTGCACTTTGGCTTGGTTGAGGGTTTACGGGGCTGGAGGGCTCCGGTCGGTGGATGTATTTTCTTTGGTGAGATATCTTGTTGAGGATTTTGAGCGGATCCCAGACTGATACTGTGGAGATTTGGGCGTTTTCTTCGATCCTATGTGCCATGAGGAATCTCTTTCATGCTGACACCTTCAAGGAAAATCAGGTTCATACGTTTAATCCTCAGTCATGGCTTCAGGTGGAGAGGGGAAAGGTTTCCAAGTTCTCTTCTCACTCTCCTTCTTCCATGTATGTATTACATGCCTTTGTAGTTCATTTCTTTATTATTTTTTTAAAAAAATTTATGATGCTTGAACTTTTGTTTTGTTTCATTTTCATGAAGAGAATCTCTCATCAAGGTTGCAGAGCCTCCTGTTCTCCCTTTCTTCAAACCGGTTGACTATGTGGAGGTCTTGGCCCAGATCCATGAAGAGCTAGAATCCTGCTTGCCTCATGAGAAAGCAGAGGTATACTTGCTACAATTTCAGGTATTTAGGGGTCTCGGAGAGGTTAAATTGCTCCAGAGGAGCTTGCGTTCTGCTTGGGAGACAGCAAGCACAGTTTATGAGAAGCTAATTTTTGGAGCGTGGCTTAAGTATGAGAAAAAAGGAGAAGAGCCTATCTCTGATCTCCTTGCTTCATGTGGGAAATGTTCTCAGGAATTCAGGATCCTGGGTGTTGCCCCTGAAATCCCTCTTCAGGATTCTGAGGTAATGAGTACTTGTAATTTAGGTAAAATAGAGCCAACCAATGTCGTATACTTCCGTGTAAGAGAAGAATATATAGCATGTGATCGGCAGAAGATTGCTGATTTGTCGCCACCATTCAACACCATGCTTAACGGGTGTTTCACTGAGTCAATTCAAGAAGTAATAGATATGTCTGAGAATAACATCTCGCCCATAGGTATGAGAGCAATCTGCAACTTTAGCCTATTGGGAAGTTTAAATGAATTGTTATCCTTGGATATTTTGTTGGAAATATTGATATTTGCAAATAAATTCTGTTGTGAGAAGCTGAAAGTGGCATGTGATAGAAAGTTGGCATCTTTGGTTTCTTCAAGGCAAGATGCTGTGGACCTCATGGAGTGTGCACTGGAGGAAAATTCTCCTGTTCTTGCTGCTTCTTGTCTACAGTTTTTCCTCCGGGATCTTCCTGATTGTATACATGATGAGCAAGTTGTTAGAATCTTTTCCACTGCTAATAAGCAGCAAAGATTCATCATGGCAGGACATGCCTCATTCTCACTCTACTGTTTGCTAAGTGAGGTTTCAATGAATGCTAATCCAAAGTCAGAGGTCACAGCCTCCTTTTTGGAGAAGTTGGTTGTGTCTGCTGTGAATTGCAGGCAGAAACAGATTGCCTTTCATCAGCTTGCCTGTGTGAGGCTTTTGCGAAAGGAATATGATGAAGCAGAACGCCTTTTTGGTGCTGCTGTTGCTGCTGGGCATGTCTATTCTGTTGCTGGTTTGGCTAGGGTTGCTTGCTTTAAGGGTGATAAGCATTCATCATATGAAAAGCTTAGCTCTGTGATTTCTTCTTATAATCCTCTCGGCTGGATGTACATGGAGAGATCTTTGTATGCTGATGGGGACAGAAAGTGGGAAGACCTTGATAAGGCAACTGAGTTAGATCCCACTCTTCTTTATCCTTACATGTTTCGAGCATCATTCTTGATGAGAAAGCAAAGTGCTGAGGCAGCTCTCATGGAAATTAACCGTGTTTTGGGGTTCAAATTAGCTTTAGAGTGTTTGGAACTTCGGTTTTGCTTTTATTTGGCTCTTGAAGATTATAGAGCTGCACTACGTGATGTACAAGCAATCCTTACTTTGTCTCCAGATTATCGAATGTTTGAAGGACGTGTGGCCTCTTCTCAGATGCGAACACTTGTTCAGGAACATGTTGATCAGTGGACGACTGCTGATTGCTGGCTTCAACTTTATGAGCGGTGGTCAGCAGTGGATGATATTGGATCTCTTTCTGTTATCTATCAAATGCTTGAGGCAACAGATGCTGCAAAAGGAGTTTTATACTTTAGGCAGTCTCTGCTTCTTCTCAGGTATATGCTACCTTTGTTTGTAATGATAAATATAACTTCATTGTTTGGGATCATTTCATTCTTAAATACTAAGTACTTTAGTTGCTCTAATGGTAGTGTGCCTTTTGGATCACTTGGGAGTGCTGAGAGCTAGTGGAAAGCAACTGATAGGGATCTTGGGAGTCTACAAAGGCAAGGGCAGCACTTAAAGTGCAAAGGGCATTGCTGGAATAGTGATTCTTAGGGTTTATAATGACCATGAGTTTATATGGAACCAAGATAGGGATTTTAAGGGCTCCCTATGGAATTGGGTACAGAGTTGGTTCCTGCAAGGCTTACATTGATTATGGGAGTTGAGGGGAGCTGGTTTCACATTGGAGCAGGGGGAACTGATTCCATAAATGATTAGTGGTGGCACATAGAGTGCATGCAATGGTGACTCATTGGGGTTGGGGGGTGACTGGTGATGGATTTTACTTTGTGGGGAGATTATAGAGATCATCCTTGTGTGGTTTAGTCCTATGTTTATAATTTAGCAAATTAATTTTGCTAGAATAATAGTGGATACCACTTAACCTTGTTAGGCTATCAGAGTTCAAGGATGACTCATGGGAGTTGGTGAGTGACTATGGTGATGGACTCACAGTTGTGGGGAGTTTATAGAGATCAAGTTTGCGTGGTTTAGTCTAATGTTAATAATTACGAAGTTAGTTGTGCTATTTAATAGTAGGTAACCCTTAGCCTTTTTTAGGCTCTAGCCTATTGGGTTGCAAAGGTGTCCATGCTACTAGTACATTGAGTTCAACTTGGGATCCTCTCCTGACATATGTATAGTAATAAAACCCTCTACATATTATTTTGTAGCTAGATTTATGTGAGTTTAGTAGGAACCATGTATTATGCATATCAGTAATTATCTTAGCGATGATGTGCACTAACTAATGTGGCAAGAACTTGTGAATTTGGTTGATAGATTGAATTGTCCAGAAGCAGCCATGCGAAGCTTGCAGCTTGCACGTCAGCATGCAGCCAGTGAACATGATCGTCTAGTTTATGAAGGATGGATTTTATATGATACTGGTCATTGTGAGGAAGGGCTTCAGAAAGCTGAGGAGTCAATCTCCATCCAAAGGTCTTTTGAGGCCTTCTTTTTGAAAGCATATGCCCTGGCAGATTCAAGCCCTGATCCTTCATGTTCTGCAACTGTTATCTCACTCCTTGAAGATGCATTGAGGTGTCCTTCAGATAGGCTTCGAAAGGGCCAGGTACTCCCAGCTTTCTAAGACAAAAGTGTTCTTTATTATTTATCGTACTTTTAATAAATTGTTTAATTTGAATCATTCCATGAAACTGTTTGTTCTCTTATATACCTTTTCTTGTTTATTTAATCTATTTTATTTTCCTTGTTCCATTTCCTGTTTGAAGGTTTCAACTTTTAGCTTGAGAAATTCCTAGTTACATGTTATGTGAATATTGAGTCTTATAAATTTCTTTATTTTTAAATGAATCTGCAAACTTTGAAATTTTTATATTTAGCTCAGGTCTGATCCTAAATATGAAGTTTTAAGTCATTGTAGCTTCATTAATAATATAACAGGATATTAAATCCTCTAAATTATTTCTTACTTTTTATTTGTCCAGTATTTCAATGTTTGATGTCATTATTGATCTTCAATTCTTTTATTTATTTTGTATAAATTTGTTTTTAAGTACATTTCAAGTTGATCTGGTTTCTGTTTGTACGCTATATTCCATTTAGTTATATAACGTTACCGTTGTCTTGAAATTGAAATTTCTAATTTGCATGCAATTAGCTGGTTTAGGAATGCAGAGTATTATTTTTCCTATAACAGTACTGCTTGAGCTTTTGCTCCTGGCACGGTTAGTTGTAGAAAGTCAAAAAAATTACGCATTACAAGAAACTAGAAAGTTCCCAATATTTAATAGAAACTAGCAACATCCATAGCCTCAAAATTTTTTTTTTTTAAATTTGTACCGAGCCCACTTTGTTGCAAAAGTAGATTGCTCAGATTTTTATGTTACCTCATCGGCTCTTCCATTATGTGGTCTAATGGTTCATTAAGAGTTATTCATTGACATGAGAAGAAGCGATTTGGGGGATATTATACAAAACTAAGAGGTTGATTTATCTTCTACTGAAAGTAAAATGGGGAAAAATCTCAAACCGTGTTGTGGTCCACCTTTTTCCGTGGTCAAGCTTACAAGAGGTGATCAATGATGTGCTGAAGGTGGGAACAATTTGTGTGCTCATTAAGGCTTTGTGAATTAACTTCATGGATGAAGTTCATATCCTTAGAACACAATATGTATGCTAAAGAAAGGTTTGCTGCTATCTACGGTATAGCTAACCTTTACAGAATACTTAATGTAGAAGAAGGCAAACAACTTTTCATTTTTTGTATATTGTTTTAGTGAGTACATGGTGCATTTATAGGTGTGTGCATTACATGTGTATGCTTGAGATGAAGTCTGGTTGGTTGAGATTATTTCAGCTGTGCGGTGTTGTGTGGCTGTTAGAAGGTCGAAGCTTGTGTGCCTTTTATGCCCCCTCAATGTGACAGGCCTGTTGGACAGTCAGATTGTCGCGGAGATGAAGAAATCGAACTGTGGAGATGGGTTTGGTAAGTATGTCAGCAGTTTGGTCCTGGGTACTGATCGGAACTATGCGAACGGTGTTGGAGTGAACGTGGTGGCGGATGAAATGGTGGTCGATTTTAATGAGCTTTGTCCGGGTGTGGAAGCCCAGGTTGTTCACTAGTGCGATGATGGAGGTATTGTCGCAATGAAGGTATGTTGGCTGTTGAATGGGCATGTTGAAGTCCTGTAGTAGTTGTCTGAGCCAGATGATGTTTGTAATAGCTGCCGCTAGGGCTCGATATTCCGCTTCTGTTGAAGTTCTTGCGACGGTGTGCTGCTTCTTAATGCTCCAGGAGATCACGGTGTTGCCGAGGAAGGTGCAGTAGCCGGAAGTAGAGCGCCTTGTATCCGTGTCGCTGGCCGAGTTTGCGTCGGAGAAGGAGGTGAGGTGTTGAGGGCCTTTGGAGATTGGAATGTCATAGGTAATGGTGCCTTTGATGTGACGAAGTAATCGCTTTAGAAGGTAAATGTGGTGAGGTTGAGGATTATGCATGTGTTGGCACAATAGGTTGATCGTATATGCAATGCCTGGCCTGGTTATAGTTAAGTATTGGAGGGATCCTGTGAGTTGGTGGTAGGCATGAGGATTGGCTAGCAATGTATCGGGGGGTATTGTGTTGGGAAATTTGGTGTAGGATGGGTTGGATAATGGTTTGCAGAGTAAGAGGCCAGCGTTGGTTAGGATGGAGGTGGTGTATTGAGCTTGGGATAAGAATAGAGAGTCGAAGTGGTGTTTGATGCTGATGCCGAGAGAGTTAGTAGCTGTCCCCAAGTGTTTCATGGAGAATTGTTGATGTAGCTGCATAATGACGTTAGAAATCATCTTGTTATCATTACCTGTTAATAGTATATCATCGATGTATGTGAGGAGGTAGAGCTGAGTGTTGTCTTTGGAGAAGATAAGAAGGGAAGGATCGGCTCTACTTGGGTGGAAGCCGAGTTGCTGCAGGAAGTTGAAGAATGTGGTGAACCACTGGCGGGAAGATTGTTTGAGTCCGTATATAGCTTTGCAAAGCAGACATATGCGAGTTGGATGGAGAGAGTCTTCACAGCCGCGTGGCTGGGTCATGTATATAGTGTCTGCGAGAGTACCGTGCAAGAATGCATTTGCCACGTCTAATTGATGGATTGACCATTGTTTGTTGAGAGAAATCATGAGGAGAGCTCTGATTGTGGGGAATTTGGCGACGAGGCTGAATATCTCCAAATAGTTGAGATCGTATTATTGCTTATAACCTTGAGCGACCAATTGTGCTTTATACTGGCTATCGAGCCGTTAGAATGAAGTTTAGTGCGGTAGGTCCATTTACATCTCATAATAGGTGTGTTTGGAGGTGGTGGTACAAGGGTCCATGTGCCTTGCTGTTGAAGGGTGAGAAACTCGATGGCCATTGCGTTTCTCCAATGAGGAGATTTGGATGCTTCTGAATAGTTGGCGGGGTCCGATGGATGAGAGGATGTGGCTGTAGAGTGATTGTGTAGTAAATTGAGGATTGTGCGTGGTTTAAGGGATCCCGTTTTTAGTCTAGTGATCATTGGAAGTGTTGAGGTTGGGAATTTTGGTGGGTGCTGGTGCGGTGAAGTTGGTAGAGCAAGGGATGGTATTGAGGTGCTTGGAGGGTGGCTATGTGTAGGTAGTGGGGGGGGGGGGGGGGATGAAAGGATTGGTGTGGTTGTTATTGTAGGTTCTGGAAGGGGGTTGTTTGGTAAGTGGCAATGAGATGTGGGTGTTAATAAGAGTGGGTTGGTAGGGATTGAGGAGGGAGTTTCAGTGGATTGAGTGCGATGTTCGAATGGGAAGACAATTTCGTCGAATGTAATGTGACGTGATATGGTGATGTGGTTGTTGATGGGGTTGAGACATTTATAGCCTTTGTGAGAATTGGAATAACCGAGGAGTACACATGAAGTGGCTCTTGGGGAAAGTTTGTGTCTATGGGTTGCAGGTAACCAAGGGAAGCAGGCGCAACTGAAGGTTCTAAGATATGAGTAGTCGGGTTGTTGGCTGTAGAGGAGTTGGAGAGGGGACTTGTGGTTTGTTGTTTTGGAAGGAAATATGTTGATCAAGTAAGAGGCTGTGAGTGCGGCATCGTGCTAGTAGGTGTATGGTAGGGAGGCTATATGTAAAAGAGATCTGGTTGTTTCGATAATGTGGTGGTGTTTGCATTCAACCAGGCTGTTTTGTTCTGGTGTGTATGGACAAGAGATTTGGTGGGAGAATGCCATGCTGTTGAAGGAAGAGTTGGAGTTCTCGATTAACATATTTGGTACCTTTGTCTGATCTAAATCATTTAATATGCTGTGATAATTGGTTTTCTATCAGAGTTTTAAATTTAATTAATATAGATGTAACATTTGATTTATGGAGCATTGGAAAAATCCAGACAAATCGTGAAAAATCGTCTGTGAGCAGAATGTAATTGCGGTAACCTTGATTAGAGGTGATAGGGGATGGATCCCATGCATCTGAGTAAATGAGTTTGAGAGGGGTTGAAGAACGAGTAGTAGATTTTTGAAATTATAATTTATGACCTTTTGAGACCTTACAAGATGAGCATAAAAAAATACAGTAGGTATGTGGAGGTTCTTGTTAGTGTTTGAAATGGTTGCAATTGTCGTGAAGTGGGGATGTTTGAGTCTGTTGTGCCAAATTGAAGCAGCTCTGGGGCTTGTGGTTGCCGATAAAGCGGATGGTTGAGTGGTGGACGGATGTTATGAGATGGGGTATAGTCCATTACGACAAGGGCCCTTGAATAGAACTCGGTTTGTCATTGAATCCTTGAGAGTGAAGCCGGATGCATCAAATGAAATGGAGATGTTATTGTCTTTGGTTAGGTGAGATATGAAAAGAAGATTATGAGATGGTGTAGGAATGTGAAGTAGTTGAGGTAATCGAAGCTTACGGGTGGGTGTTGTGAGTATTCTGACGCCTGTGTGGGAGATTGGGATCGAGCTGTGGTCGCCTATGGTGATGTTTTCAGGGCCTTTGTATGGCGTGGGGTATGTGAGGCTGTTGAGGTTGTTGGTTAGGTGTGATGTTGCGCCTGAGTCTAGGTACTAGTCGGGATTGGGGGTGTCGGTGGTGGCGACGAGCGCTTTAGATGGAGTTGGTTGGGAAGAGGGAATGTAGTTTATATTCAGATGATGCCAGCAGTTGGCGGCTGAATGGCCTTTCTTGTGACATATCTGGCAAGTTGGTGATGCCAAATTAGGAGGACGGGTGCTCAAGGTCGTGAATTTGCCTCTTCCTCGTCGTCCTCTGCCATGAAATGAGTAGAGGGCAGTAGTTGGATCAGGAGACAACTGATGGCGTGATGATTCTGCCTGTAAGTTTATCTGCTCACTGAGCATAAGTGAATAAAGGTCATCAAGGCTAATGTGATGGAGCATTGTGTGAATCGATATTTTGAAAGCTTTGTAGGTTGGTGGTAGGCCATTCAAGGTGTACAGGATAATGTCTTTCTGATCAATATTGGCTCCCGCGGCTACGATTTTGTCTACCAGTGTTTTGATTTCGGTAAGGTACTCTATCATGGTGAGTTGTTTCATGGAGATGTTATGGAGTTCATTCTTGAATTGAATGATTCGGGACCAGTTTGAAGCTTGCAGGCGTCTTTTGATGGTAAGCTAGATGGCTGAGGATGAGTCAAGGTGAAGAACATAAGGGAGAATGGAGAGGTTAATGGTGGAGCATATGGCTGCAGCTAGGTTCTGGTATATGAGAATACATTCATTGTATTTGGGGTTAGTGGTGGTGATACCGTCCGATGACTGAGATAGTTGGGGTGGTGGTGTTGCTGTAATTTCGATGAAGCTTGCGAATCCATTGGCTTGAAGTCGCTTGAGCACTTGTGATCTCCAGATGGGGTAATTATCGTTTGAAAGTTGGGTTGGTACCTTGGTCTTGATGTTGGAGATGACGAATTTGAGCGATGCGGGTATAGTGCAGCTTTCGGCGAGAGGATCTGCGGCTGGGTCTCCTATTTGGGATGATGAAGATTGTGCCATGGCTGTGTGGTCGACTTTTTATGCTTGCTCTGATACCATAAAGAAAGGTTTGCTGCTATCTACGGTATAGCTAACCTTTACAGAACACTTAATGTCGAAGAAGACAAACAGCTTTTCATTTTTTGTATATTGTTTTAGTGAGTACAGGGTGCATTTATAGGTGTTTGCCTTTACACGTGTATGCTTGAGATGAAGTCTGATTGTTATGGATTTACTGTTGAGATTATTTCAGCTGTGTGGTGTTGCGTGGCTGTCAGAAGGTCGAAGCTTGTGTGCCTTTTATTTGCTTCTATGGGGTAAGATTTAAGAATATGACAAGCTTGGGATAAGATTTGAGAATATGACAAGCTTGATTTTGTAATTGTATATCCCCTTTACTCTTAATGTCATAAAGCATTGGCCTTTTGATGGATTTAAACCCCAACGGCCCAACTCATATTAAATTTGGGTCAAATCTTATGTTAACAAGCCCACCAATTAACATCAAATTCACAAATTAAAATCTTACAAATAAAAAAATCAAGACTTTGTTGGTCATGTTTGATGCATTTGAACCTAAAGCGACCATGCTTTGTGCCTCTAACTACTCAGTGAAATTGGTACTAACAACCTTTTGATGGTGCAACACAAATTTTGAAAGCACTTGTTTGTGACATTTTTTCACCCCTTTCTGCTCGGAATACTTGAGATGAGGCAACTCATGATTTCTAATCAGACTCCTTAGACTTTTCCACTCGAAGTCTCCTGATATTAGCAGATTGGGTCTGCTGGTATACTTGGGACAATAAACCATGAGATTTTGATTTGATTTATGTCTATCCCTCTAATCATTCCCAATCAACTAATTTCAAACATAAACATTAAATCTGACCCAAAAAAGTGAGCCTAAGCAAACTTCGTTAATTGAAAGTGATTTCCCATGATTGAGAGGGTAATTAATTAGTGGAACTTGTATCCATAAAAATTCTAGACTACATGTCTAAATGAACCTTGATATAATATCAAGAGAAATTTTGTTAAAACAAACCCAATCTACCTCAAGTAAGAATGCTCATGAGTTTCTCATTTATACATTAAGGAGCATCGATGGAAAAGTGGTTGCTTTTCTTGAGTGATCACTCATGCTTCAATATTAGTGATTAATGTTGGGAAAGAGGTGGCGTTGAGCCAGATGAGTCTTTTTTATACTAGTTTATTGTATGTGGTGAGCTCTGCCATTTATTGCAGTTCTTGGCTTGAGAGTTGGATGGAAGCTTGTTCACCTGCTCTGCCACTAGTCTGATGAAAGCTGCATTTATATTAGTAAGAGGATATAAAATTGAGAGGGTTGTTGCGAATGGATAGTTTGGTAGATATAGCAGTAAGTGTTTCCTCCTTTAAGCTCCCGCCTTACTAAATCTATTAATGAATTTTCTGGCGTTTAGCATTTTAAGCGTGCATTCACATCAGAATCTTGCTTCTAATTCTAGCATTTATTTTGGTAGTCAGAATAGTGCAACAAGCAAAAAGGAAGTAGTAAGCTGACTTCCTGCTGTTGATGATTTTTTCCCCTGGCGATCATTTTCATCAGCTTTATTGTGGCTTGTAGTATTTTTACGTAAAAATTGACATTATTTCCTAACATATGCTCTTTATCAACTCGCCTAGTAGCTTCTCACCTTAAGAGTATATTCATGCGTTTATTCGCTGCATTATAGTTCTACAGCCAAAATGCACGGAATAGGCTTGGATGAGCTCTAGAAGGTAGCCGTAGTTAATCTGGCATATTATGCTTGTAGATATCTCTATGCCAATAAGAAATTTTTTAGTTCTGTTACCGTACCTATCATAATGCTTATTAATTGAAACTATTTTGTACAAAGTTCTTTCATTGAAAGATAGGTTTGATCTGTTGATCCCTTGTATGGCAAGACCAGCTTTAAAATTCCAGTTTTCATGGTCCTCAGGTTGACTATAATTTGTTAATTTGCCAGAGGTTTTAACTATCAAATGAACTCTACTTGAGAGATGTTGTTGCATGAATAACTAACATCCAAACAAAACTGAATTGATTATAACTTCTTTGAAAATTTATGATGCAGGCCTTGAACAATCTTGGCAGTGTATATGTTGATTGTGGTAAGCTAGATCTGGCAGCAGACTGCTATATCAGTGCTCTTAAAATTCAGCACACAAGAGCTCATCAAGGACTAGCTCGTGTGCATTTCCTTAAAAATAATAGGACTTCTGCATATGAGGAAATGACTAAGTTGATAGAGAAGGCTAGAAACACTGCCTCGGCATATGAGAAGAGGTCGGAGTACTGTGATCGTGAGCTAACGAAAGCAGATCTGCAGATGGTGACTAAATTGGACCCGCTGCGTGTTTATCCCTACAGATATCGAGCTGCAGGTTTGACATTTTTTTGAAACAATTCGTTAACATCTTTAACTTTGTAGGCTAAATAGTGGCGCCAATAGAATTAATCAAAATGAAACTTAAACATATTCTCATAGCATTTTCTTTATCTATTTGGTTTGGGCTTTGAATAAATTATTCAAATGATATATTTTTCTTTAGTGAAGTAGAAAGAACTTTGCTCTTTTACTGATTAGTTTAAATGCGTGGGAGTGTTGTAGTTGTGATCTTTGCCAAAAGTATTGATTAATTTTACTCATTCAAAGCATCACTCGCTAAGATTTAAAAACAAGAACAACTTTCATTTCTTATTTTAAAATTTTGGGTTATGTTGAGCTTCCTTTTTAACCATCATGGTCCATCTATGATGCATAGCATTTCTTATAAATATGATGTGTCTATTTATATTTTCTTAATTTTCAGCTGATAAGATAATTCTTAACAATGCCTCAATTTGCTATTGATGAAGTTACTCTACTTATTCTTGCTTTTGACAGTGCTTATGGATAGTCACAAGGAAGGAGAAGCGATAGCCGAGCTTACGAGGGCAATTGCCTTCAAAGCTGACCTCCACTTGCTCCACCTAAGAGCTGCATTCCATGAGCATATCGGAGATGTTGCCGGTGCTCTTAGGGACTGCAGGGCCGCTCTCTCGGTGGACCCCAACCACCAGGAGATGCTAGAGCTTCACAACAGAGTAAACAGCCAAGAACCATGATTGAAATACTTAGTCCATAGCTTCATTTTGTACACTACAGATCCTTGGCCCCACGTTCTAGCATATTGTGTTTTTTGTTCTTTCTTTTCTGCTCTTTACCTCGTCCCTTTTCTTTGTAAGTTTGCCTTCTACAAGTTTCAGTATGCACTTGGCACTTTAGCTTCTAGCCTTAAAAATTTTGACATGTGAATGGAATTAAAAGCTTGAAAATTCATATTTGTGAGATAGCTTAAGGTGAGCGTAAAAATGGCAAGAAATGTGAGATAGCTTAAGGTGAGCGTAAAAATGGCAAGAAACCATGAGCTGGTACTGTTTTTTTTCTTCATATTTCAATTGAAATGTGAAGAAGAGCTTCAGTTAGTCTGTCATGAATGTTCATGGATCATCGCTTGAATGACATCCAGCTTTAAGACTATGGTATTGTAGTTTCTGTCTCTATATTATCAGAATACTTTCACCTGCGATCCTTAAGCTCATCTATCTGTATACTTACCAGTTATTCCTGTAATAAAATTGTAACTATTTACTTCTTTATTTGGAAGCCAGTTCCTGTAGCACACTAGATAGTGAGGGCTTGAAATGAGAACTTCAATTGACCTGAATTACCGTTGCTGCAGTATTGTAATCTGATTTGTGAGCCTGCTTAAGTTTGGCTTAAAACTAACATATGAACCGAGTTTGATGAGCTCATGAGTTAAGTTTACGTAGTTAAGTTGCTGTGGCTAAGTTGATTAGGAAATAATGAGTTGGATTTCTAAGCCAAATATTTTTTTTTTCTCTGCAGATCATTTGCTCCAAGCTATCATATCTGCTCCTAATGAACTCTTTCTTCTAGTGTTCACTTTATTTATGGTCGGCTTTCCTCTCCAACATGGAGTAAACAACCCTGAATGGTCAACCACTTATTGTTTTTCTTAAGCTTATCCTCTCTTTTTTCCCCACTTGGTGAACCAGTTGGAACTTGAAAGTCTCTCTAGCCTGTCGACCTCTCAGTGCATTGTTCATCATCATAATGAGCTACTGGGAGACATCAAATCTCTGTTATTGGCAATCATTGAGCAACAATTGACATGAAGTGTTGGCTTTTAGTAAACATAAAAAGTCGCAAAAGACACATTAGTAATAATATGATTAAGCCAAAAGCAAAAGATTAGTTATTTGAAATCTAAATTGAAGGAAGGCAAAATAAATTTAAAATGAGAAATGGGGCTCAGATAACTGTGCAGAGGTTCACATCTAATAGGAGGTGTTAGGGGTGTTAAAATTGGTATTCGGGTCGAGTTCATAATGAACTTGGAATTGACTTGGGTTTGATACATTTGATATGAACTCGATTTAGTTTTGCAAACGGGTAAAAAATTCAGATTCGGAACTGAACCGTCGGGTTACCGGGTTGATCTGACCCGACTCAGAGTGTCAATTGTGAGCGTGCGCGGGACTATAGGCGAGGGTGGGATTGTGCTAGGAGCGAGCATGAACTGCGTGCAGCGGTGTCAAGCATGACTAGCGAAGGTGAGGCCGCATTGCCAAGAGAGCGTGAGTGCTCCTGCGCGGGTGCATGCCTTTAGTAAGAGTGGTGAGGGCAAGTCGACCGCGTAGGTGAGTGTGGCGTGCAAGATTGGCGAGGCTGAACAAGTGCGTGCAGCGTGCAAAACTGACAAGTTTGCATGAGTGCTATATGTAACGGGTGCATGTTGCCTGCGTGGGGGCAAGTCATAGTGGCGAGGTCGAGAAAGGGTCAAATCCGGGTTAATTTCGGGTTAACCCTGAGTTGACCCGACCCAAATTTTCAAACTGGTCAAAAATAGAAACCTGAACCTGACCTATTTGTTTAATGGGTTGACCCGAACTCAGATTTTTTGAATCAGATTATCAGGTCAGGCTAATAATTGACACCTCTTAGAGGTGCCATCATAGTAGATCAAAAATAAAGTGCGTCGATGTCATGGATCTTCAAGAGAATATAGTTACTATTCTTTCTTCCTTTATATGATTCGGAATACATAGAACCACTTCATTCTCATTATAATCAGTGAAAAATAAAAGCAACTTGCCTTAGACTTTTTATCACAATTGAATACATTTTATTGATTTGTGTGCCATCAATCATAAGATTTCAATCTCTTTATTGTTTATGGGATCCCATCACACCTCTTTTGTTTTTGACTGATTGATGTGTTACTTCTTTGCTTAACTATGTTTACTTTATTATGAGTAATGTTGAAAGAAAATAAGCATATTCATGAATATACCTATATATAGTAAATTAATAAGATTATCCCCAACATTGGTACATTTTTGAATTTATTGTTAGGGAAAATGCTGACCGTTGGATCTGGATCTAAGGGGTCACATGATTGTATTTCTTTCAGATTAGACATTTCCAGGTTTATACTAAGGTCTGTTGTGTCATTTCCTTGTACTGAAAGACCAAGCTCTTGAACTATTTATTGACTACATCCTTTGGGAAGCTTTAATGCAATCCTCTGCAAGATTGTCTTCTTTTATGGTATTTTTATAGCATGAATTGATGGGACAGAAGCTAGTGGGGCTTGCAATGCATCATCCAATTTTAGTACATTTTCATGGCACTGCTTTTTTCACCATTGACAATCCTGAAAGGACAATTTGAGTCCATTTTCTTAGATGAATTGGTCAAATAAGACATTGGCTTTCGGATGACCCTATCAGGAGAGTAGATGTATTAGATTCGACTTATGTTAAGAACGATGGAGGTAGACTGAAAAAATCTCCAAGAAGTGAAAATTTATTCTTAGGATCTGTTTGGGATGACTGTAATCTTTTTTTTAAATGTGATTGTAAAGTTGCTATGAAGAAAATATTTTTTTTTGAAAGCTATTGTAAAAAATATCTTCATAGCACAAAATTTTTTGAAAAAAGTGAAAAAATAGTGGCCAAACAGACACTATAATTACAGTCTAAAAACTAAAGTAGTTAGAAAGTTGTCCCAAATCAAAATACTATATCTATTATTGTAAATATGATTAAAAAATAATTATATAATTGAAAAAATAATTATATATATCATTTTTAGTAATAATCACATTCAACATGCTAATAATAATTAATTAAATGAATAATTTTAAAATTTTGAAATATTTATCCTAAATTATATACTATGAATAGTAACAAATTTGGTTCAGGAAGCTTTGATGTTGAACAGTTAGGCAGTTCTAAGTCTTCTTGTTATATGGTGGCAGAGTACAAATATTGATGTGCTATAAAGCTCTCTATTTATGTGGAGAGATTATTACGTGTGGAGTTTGAATCCAGAGAACCGTTCGGTTTTGTGACTGTGAACAGTAAAAGCGCAGTGGTGAACAGTAATTGTACTTTCACTATTCACAGTCATAAAATCGAAGGTTCCCTATGACTGGATTCCACACGTAATAACCTCTCACTGATGTGAGCTTGATGTATTGCTGATGTAGTAATCTCATTCATCATGATTTAAATCTTAGGGTTTTCTTTATTTTTTCTTTCAGTGTTACAGTGCAGGTTTAGCAGATTTTGGTATCTTATATGCATATGCTCATGCACATCTGAACTAATCTTTATATTCTGTCACCAATCCTTCTTCTCGTAGTGGATGGCCTGTAAGTCTTTCAAATGGGACAAGCTAATAAATGACAAATGCTGTCATTTATTTTTGGGGGCAAGCTAATGTGAGGGCCATGTCCAGCAGTAGATTGAACGTATAGCATCAGCGTAGCCATCAATGATCCTTAAGCTAAGAGCAGTGATCGATATGATGAAGTAGAGAGAGCCGATCTCTTAAGAAATGGAAGACAGTCCGGTTGAGTTGCATATTAATTGTTTTGAGTGCTGCGACGAAACAAATAAGAAAGTAAATGCAACGGAAAGTAAAAGACACTAGGATTTAACATGAAAAAAATCAGAAATCGGGAAAAAAATCATGAGTCACACCACACCAAGAAATTTACTATAAAAATTGGGAGTAATGAGTATATATTTCTCTTCTCTCTCACTCTCTCATTGCTTCTCACCTCTTTTGCACCGTTCTCTCATACAAAACAAAAGAGAAAGTCAAGTAAAAATAACACCAAGGGATGCCACCCTTTAAAAAAATGAGAAAGAAAATTGTTCAGTCTACCTTGAAGCGCTGCAACGCCAGTTTGGAGCGTTGTGGCTCAAGTTTGGAGTGCTGCGACGCTCAACCTCTATCATTTGGTCCGTCTGACGACATTGCGGTGCTCTGCTCTCTGCAGTTTCTCACAGTAAACTTTGCAGCACTGTGGTACATAACACCGGAGAGCTCGGGTGTAGAACATCGGGGCGTTGCACTCAAACCTAAGCAGAGAGAGGACCCCCACAACGAGCAAGACAAATTGACTTGAGGTCCGCCGCAACAACACAACCCAATTGATCAAGACAATCAAATTTCACACAGAACTAACAGATATCATCACCGTCTTCAAAATAATGCAATTCCAACCAAGAGTAGTGTTCGATAACATTGTTCCAGTCCGAAGATAGGCAGGATTAGTAATGTAAATCTAGTTTAATAAATCATCAAAGCAAACTCTGAAATGTTATATAGAATATAAGAACCACCATCCATCGTAAAAAATCAACAGCCAACATCAATAACATCATAAAATACACAGTCAAGAAATTCATGGCCAAAAATAGACTATTCACTATGAGTTATATAACTTTATTTAATACTGAGGAAAATAAGATTATTAGGACGTGTTTGGAACTGCTATAGCATTTTATAAAAAATAATTATGAGCTATTGTGAGAAAAATAATTTTTTTAAAGGCTACTATATAGATATTATAAATATTTTTATTTTTAAATACTCGAAAACTACTTTCTTAAAGATACTACTAGTTATCAACTCTGATCATAAAAGTAATTTTTTGTAAAAATTTTTTAAAAATAATAGTAAAATGAAACTATAATTATGATCTGACAAACAAAAAATAAAAAAGCCGTTCCAAATAAACACTAAAGCCTATATGGACTGTTATTATTAGAGAATGAAGCACTTGAATAACTTATTCAGTAACTTGATAATTACTTCTGGTAAAAAAATTGAGCAGGAAATCTTTGACCTAAATTATTTTATATTAAAATTCAGAAAAAAATATAAAATTGTTTGCATGCTTTATAAGAAATTAACCTTAGAAACATAGGAGCATTGGAATACTCGTTTAACTAACTGATAAGCATAAGTGAAAAAGCTGGTTGCCATGCAAGGAACAAAAAAACTGCATGACATAATGAGTTGGTTAATATTTATTGAATCACATAAAATTGTTTAATAGAAAAAAATAGTATGGTCCTGCATTACTTTAATTGATGTGTTCATAAGGGTATAAGTAAGCCAAATCAGGCTGACTTGTTAACGAGCTTGCGAGCCGAGTTGATCGAGCTCAAGCTTGAGCTTGAAGAGGCTCACGCGTGTAACCTGCTGGAGCTCGGAATGAGGCAGACGACGTTGATAGAGGACGATGAGGAAGGCTCGCTCGTTCACTGATGGTGGACGACATGGAAGGCGGCCCCGACCGCCGGAGGCTCGCGAGCAGCTCAAGCTTGTTTACAGTGGGACTAGCTGAGTTCGAGCTAATTTTCTGACTAACGAGCCGAGCTCGATAAGACCACAACTCGACTTAACTTGTTTACAGGCCTATGTGATATCATAAAGCCTTACACCTATGAAAAAAACAAAAGTAGAATGACACTAGACTGGAGAATGTACAATAGAAGCTACAATAGAGAACTAATATAATAATACACGATATAATTGTTATATACAGAAAATGATATTACTCTAACATATACTTATAAATAGCTACCTCTGGTGAGTGGATCAGCGACTGAGTGGGCGAGGTTGCCATCCCTGAATGGCTATGAGTGAGAAATACTCAAGAGATCATTCAAGGCTCAATGATGATCAGATCACCATCCAATGAAGCTGCTGATGTGAATTTGCCGGACCTCATTGCTAGGAAGGTAACCAAATAGTTTGGATGTGAATGTGGACCCTCTTTGTTTGCACAGACTGCAACATACTCCTTTATATATATAACTCATGAGAACTGAGGACTAGTCAGGACACCTGAAGCTCCATTGGTGGCTCCCAAGCCCTTCTATGTTTTTCTCACAGGTGAGACTTAGGTGAGACTCAAGTTTTATAACTCATCATATCAAGTTAGATGTTAACAACTCAACGTTACTAATAACTATGTTGAATTCACAATACTCAACGATACATAGGCCTAACTTTTTCCTCAAGGAAAATGCAGATGTCTAAGAACTTATGGTTCGCGAGATCGAACAAAGATATAAAAAAGTAATTAAATACTAAATTAGATAGCTTCAATGGTGGTTTAGGCCATAAATTCACATGGGTGCATGTGATTTTTGCTTGACCTAATAACAAAAACCTACAAAGACCAAACTATTGGATACTGAAATAGTAATTGCAAGTGGTACATATCAGCCAACAATTAAAATCCAACATTTTTTCTTTTGTAAGAAGGCAATATATAGGTTCATCCAAAGCATTATTATTATTTTTTTCTTCTTTGGAACTAAGCTCCAAATAGGTTGGTTTTAGGTTCACTGTTTGTTTTTGTGTGTAGAGCTAAGCTTGCAGGTGGAGTGGGTGAGGGGTAGGGATGCTAGGGAGTTATAGGGTTAGTAGATTGGTGGAAAAAGTAGCTTACTCTGACTTGAAAATTAATTGTGTGTCCTGCAAGTGGTCAATTGTGGGCTTTTGGTACTTGGAGAAAGGAGAGGGGAGAGAGATTTGCAGGTGGGATTTGGATCATCTGCAATATTTATAAGACTAATTAATTAGAGGGTAAAATTTTTAAGTTTAATCTTTCAATTTATCTTAGATAGTTGATAGTAATCTCAGAAGCTTAAAATAAATAAAATTATTAAAATTGAACTAAGATAGCCTGAATTTTGTTCGAGCTCACATTTTTTACTTTTATGTAGAAAGTTTAGATCATCTCCCATTCGCTACAGGAAAATCGTCAATTCTCAGCGGATTTTCTGGTAAATTTCTGACAGATTACGATGAAATATTTATGATTGAATTTTCAAAAAGATTTTTAGTCGAATTTCCTGCGGCTTTCCGAAGGATTTGTTTCCGTCGGATTTTAACAATTTCTGAAAAAATCATATATTTGTAATTTAATTAGTTAATAATTTATAGCTTATTTTAATTAATTATTAATTTAATAATTTAGTTTAATTAATTATTAATTTAATAACTTATTTTAATTATTAATTAAATAATAAATTTTAATTAATTATTAACTCTAATAATTTATTTTAATTAATTATTAATTTAATAACTTATTTTAATTTTTATTAATTTTAATATTTTATTTTAATTTATTTTAAAATTTAATTTTTTTTATTATTTTATTTAAATATATAAGTGTAAGTTTTGTAACACATTTTCCTCTACATAAAAGTGGTTGACTATATGAAATATTTGTAGGTTCTGTGTACGAATCGCACGGGTAGGCAGCGAGGGCAGGCGTGCGGGCAAGTAGCTGCTGCGGGCTTATTTTTTTTATTTGTTTAATTATTCCGACAGATTTTTTCCGCCGGAAAAATTTTCTTGCCAAAAAATTTTGCCGGAAAAATTTTCTTGCTGCTTTTTCAAACGGAAAGTTTTTCCTGCGCTCGTTTTACCGGCGAAAAATTTTCCACCGGTAACATGTGATTTTCTTATAGTAAATTCCTTGTATTTCAAGGAGGAAGAAAAAGGTTCAAAATGAGTTTTTGATCTAGCATATACTTAGGCCGGTGATGAGGGATGCTCAGAGAGCATAGAGAGAATTGAAAATAACAAGATGGGTGTGGTTTGATAGACTTCATTTGAGACAACTTTTTTATTGCTCTTTGAAATAGCTTTTTAGTATAAAAATTATTTGAATTAAAAAATTTTATTCTAAAATACTGTTTCATATAACAGTAAGAAAGTTGTTCCAAACGAATCCTTCATCATCTACTTTGGAATGCACTAGCTTCTATTGTAGTAGTTTTTCTTAAAAAATGAAGAATCATAACCTTTGTTACAATCAGTCTTCGTCCCTTTTGTAAACATCTCACGATGCCCTCATTAAGTTGCTTTGTGGCTACTTTATTTGCTAGGTATTGTCTATCGCCAATGAAGATGAACAAGGGCTTTTTTTTTGTCATTGATGCTTCTATAATGCTTTTATTTTAGAACATTTTTATGCATGGTCATCATATTGTGTCCTTATAGGATCCCGATTAGGTAGCAATTCTCATATAGTTCTTTTAATTAAGAGTCTGCCTTTGTGAAATCCTTTTAAGTAAAATAAGCTAAATTTTTGAACATCGAGATATTTTTTGTATAATGGTTCATGTGGGAGCAATCTTGGGATGGGTGATCTCCTGGGAGGTTACACCAACGGAATAAAACTGTAAGGCCATTAGGATAAAGCGGACAATACCTTGATAGTTAAGAGTTTTGTCGGTTACAAAGAACGGTACAAGAGCAATACACCAACCAAAAGATGGGAATTAAGTGTCATTCAGGACAAAGTGCTATGCCATGGGAGCTGCTTCTTAAACTGTGACACCTCCAGGAACAGAGTACTGTTCAAACCATTTTGATCGGACAAGAAGTAAGGTAATTTGATTTAATTTCTGCATTTGAACTCCCTTGTATATGTTTGAGAATGATATGTATGCATGAAAAATATCTGCATATGTTTTGAAGCAGGTTTTAGGGGTTTGAATGCATGTTTGTGAAATCTAAAATTTTTTCCTTGGGGCATCGTGGCGCTAGGAAGGAGGTGCATTGCATTGTGTTATCTATATTTTGAAAAAAAATAAACTAACACAAATACGCTGGGTTGTGAGCATTATGGTGTTGGGCCAAAATTTCTTATTTAAAATAGTTGGCTTAAAAAGAGGAGAGAGATTTTTAGAGAGAGAAAGTTCATTTTGAGCCGCTTCAAGCCATTTTCAACTGTCGGCTCGATTCTGAGAATTGTCCAGATTGAGGTATGTGACATTTTGCCAATCTCAGTTATAAAAAATATAGAGATTGTTTGAATTTTTTTTATTAAATTTATATTTTCATTATCGAAAAATGAGGATAATTTTATACTGGTAAAATTTTCGTCCTATAACTTTCTGCATGTGGTATTTATATCTGTTATGAATATTTAGAGATTTTCTGAGAAATTTTGCACTGAATATTTTAAAATGTGCACCTTTTTATTTATTTAAAAAATAATCTAGAACTCGAATAATGTTGTAATATAATCAAAGGCTTGAAACAATATTCTGCATAATCCTTTGTAATTTGGTTAAATTCTAGAACATTGAATTTTATATAATAGTGTACATTGTTGCCTACGGTTGCATAGTAATGTAGAAATTGTGAAACTTTATACTGATCTCATTTATATTTAATTTTTTACATTACAATGAATTATATGAGTTTTGATCTATTGGGCTTTCTCAATTACACTGACTTTTTCGTTTGACTTTTTATTACTACCAAGTGAGGGCTTATTAGTATACTAGAATTAAGCTTATTACAAAAGAAAACAAAGTGATAAGAAGTAGAGGATAGTTCATTAATGGAGAAATAATGTGAGTTTAGCTCATATGCATTAACATGCAATAAAGAAATGATACTAATCAGATGGTCAACATTGGAGCTAGTCGTTGGAAGATTCTTCTGGCCAGTTCACCTTTCCCTTACCTTGGGGCCATTCTCTTACCAATTAATGGTCCCAATGTCATTCAACAGGCATCCTTTTTCATTTAGTCTCAGTTTGATCAGATGTCTGTCCTACAAAATAGACTCATTTTAGGGCAAAAAAATTAGTATGTTGTCTTCAGGTTTTACACATGATATGCCCTTAGATTGAAGGCATTTAATGTCCATGGTTCTTTGATAACTTTCATGATCTACATTTTCGTCTTCCGGGTGTTGAACTTTTTGGTCATCCCACTTTCATCGGCTACTTCAACCTTTCTTGATATGAGGTTTAGGGTCCAGCCATAATTGATGTCCCAAAAATTCTAACCATACTTCACGTGCTTGATAAGGGCATTTAGAGTATTGTCACTCTTAGTTAAGGTATACATTTGCAAAAAATAGAGTATAGTGGTCTTATATTTGATTCTCGAAAAATGACTATTTATTTTTCTTTTTTTTTTCCTGTATAATCATATGTGAAGTCAATTCTATAATGCTCAAGCTCCAGCATTGGGATGTTAAGGGATGAACTCAATTTAAATATTTTTTTTACAATCAAGTCTATTTTACAAAAACCCCAGAGCTTCTCACTTTACAATTCCCTCACCATTTCTTTGCTCTCTTTTCATTGAGCACTCTCAATGTAGTTTGATATGATTCACAAATAAATCTGGATTCAACATATTGTCGAAACAATCTATGAATGCATGTAGATTAAGGAAGAAAAAAGAAAGAAATTTATGAATTAATTTCTTAAGATATTGCTTATGGAATCCCATCCCCCTAAACCCTTATCATAATTTTATATGGGATGGGCTTTAAAAGATTGTAAGGCACAAGAGAGTTATTATGATTGAAGAAGATAGACGTGCATGTCGATACAGCATAACAACATTTGATATGTTGGCACAACGCCGTAGCAGAAGAAGAAGATGATGAGGAGCTAGGGCAGAAAGGAGATGATGATGATGATGATAGTAAAGGAGATGGATGAAATGGGGAGGGAAGTGGATGGGAGGAAAGAAAGAGAAAGTGAATGAATAACAAACCAGTACTAATTTGTAATAACCCTATTATTTATTTCATATAAAATTTAATTTTGATTTTAATGATGTCATTCTCAAATAAATGAATTATGTTATATCATTTTAAGAGTTGCTACACCAGACACATTGTATTTGATGCATAATATATTACCAATACAAATACGATGATAACTCAATCATTCAGCACTAAATCCACCTATAACGATTGAATTTCAATAGCTTATCTATTGAAAACATCTAGCCAGGGGTGGAACTAGGACGAATTCTCACGGTGACCCTAAAATCTTTTTTTTCCCCTTAGAAACATAAACATTCTAATTATTTTGCCTACTTTCAATAAATGCAGTTGTCCAAATTCTAAGAAAAAAAATTCATTTTCTATTTCATATATAATATTATTATGCATTTTACAATTGAATTTTACCCACCCTCAAAAGGAGAAATTATTCTGTGCAGTCACTGGACGGTCCAGAGGTGAATCAGGATGCTCCACGTCATCCGGTACACAATGATACACAGCACCGTACCTGATTCGCCTTTGGACGCCGTCCAGTAACCGCACAGAATAATTTATCCCCTCAAAAGAGAGTTTGGTACCGCCCCTAATCTAGCAATCAAAAGTTAACCTTTCCTAATGTGTTTTCACCTGAAACTAAGAGCTAACAACCTTCTCCAACTTACCTACTTGCCTTCTCCCAATTTTAAACAGTAACTAAGATCAAAACAAGAACAACTAAAAAATGAATCAATAATTTCAATAAACAATCAATTAAGCTGTCCTTCTTTCTGTGAGCTATTCATCCAACAAGGTTGCCAATATCTCTCAAATGATAATAATTAATTATGGATCAAAGACTTTCGTGGAAGAAGATGATAAGATTCCATACAGATAACTTTTCTTCGTATTAGATAATGTACAGGTATTAATAAAAGCTTGATTTATAAGCCTTGGATCACATAAGGAGACAGAACAAGTAGGTTGCTGAAGCTGTGTCTTTGTCTGGGTATTTGTCTACTGTTTAATCATTATAAAATCAGACCTGGATCTTCGTGTTGCCTTTTAATCCGCAAGTTCAATGACTAATTAAAAAAATATTGGGAGAGGATGTATGATTAAGGCTTTGTTTGGGACGGCTTTTTTACTGCTTTTTAAAGCAGTTTTTAGTCTAAAAAATAAACTTTTTGTACTAGAAAGCTGCTTTAAGAAGCAATAAGAAAGCCGTCCCAAATGAAACCTAAGGCTTTGTTTAGGACAACTTTCTTATTATTTTATGAAGTACTTTTTAATACAATTTTTTTTAATTTGAAATTTTTGTACTAGAAATTTGTTTCATAAAGTAGTAAGAAAGCTATCCCAAACAAAGCCTAAGGCTTCATTTGGGATAGTTTTTTTAGTGTTCTTAGTACAAAAATATTTTGAATTAAAATTTTTTATACTAGGAAGCCATTTTATAAAGCAGCGAGAAAGCTGTGCTAAACGAAGCCTACATTTATCATAAGAATGGACATTTATTTTAATTTTTATGTTTATTTACATAAAATTTACAATTAAATTACATTAATAGTATTATTAATATTAACTTTTTAATCATGAAATTCACGTTTTTATATAAATTTTGATGTAATTGAAACAATAAAATGTTATAGAAATAAATATAAAATCTGAGATATATGTTAGATCTGTAAATACATAAAAATATTATGATATATATAATTTTTTTAAAATTTTATTTTTTAAAGATTAGTATAATATTAAAATTCATTTATTAATCATATATTACATTCACATTACAATTTATTTTGAGGGAATTTTGATTTAGAGAAAATTTGAGTTACTTAAATTGATTGTGATGAATTTTGAAGTCATTAATTTTACTTTAAGATGTGTGCAACAACAACAACAACAACAACATCAAGTCTTTATCCCACTACGTGGGGTCGGCTACATGAATCCTTTTTCTCCATATGTGTGCAATACATATTAATAAATTAATTATTATATAGCATTTATCACAAAATAAATTCATACATACCATTAAATTTATATGTATTTATATATCAAACAAAAAAAATTGCATATCTAGTTATGCAAATATCTTAGTCTTTAAAAAACATCAAAGTATATATACAAAAAAATATTTTTTATTTTAGATAAATTAATATTATTAGTATTTTAATATCATTTAAAGATCAATGTGTTATATAATTAAATATATAAATTTAATTATTAAATATATTGTTATATTCCCCTTTTTAAAATTTATCATGACTAGATTTTGATCTATATATATATATATATATATATATATATATATATATTTATATTTATATAATTTCAATATTTTTATTTATGATTTTTAAATCCAAGCTAATGGATTAATCCCTTAAATTGAGAGTGCAAGACAGAGAGAGATATAGTAGACAGATGGAAGTGGAAGAAATAATAAAGAAAAGAAAAGGAGAAGGAGAGGAAAAACAAGGCTGCATGGGCTGGGGGAGAAAGAGCTATAGAGAAGAAAATTAAAGGCTTAGATTAATGCCTACAAAAAATTCTTTCTTGGACCACTTACCATTCATTTATATGTATATTTTTTATATCTCTGTCCAGCTTGAAAGAAGGTGGTAGCTTAAGTGCCTGTTAGGGGCAGCTTTCTTATTTCTTTATTTTTCAGATCATAACCATAATTCAATTTAGCTACTATTTTTCATTGTTTTAAAGAAATTTTTATACTTCCTCCTAGAAAGTTACTTTTTATGGTAGTTTTTTTAAAAAAGTTACATTCACCACAACAGTTTTATAACTATAAAAAATTGAAGTTGTTCGAGACGTGCCCTAAGTTTTTTTTATTTTTACTTTTAAAAGCTTTTTTTTAGAAATACATTTTTAACGACAAAATTTTAAAATAGCAGTGAAAAAGCTGCAAATACAAATTATTTTTTGTTAACTATTTTTCTATTAACACTGTCATTGTGCGTTTCCAGGTCTCAAATCCTGGATGAGAAAAGTGGAAGGTTGCGTTAGGTAGTCAATAGCTAGCATAAAACTTGTCGAATAATCATGACATGAATCCTTTAAAAAATTGTGTTAATGCTAGGGCATCCCCTGGAAACAACGTGCAGCATGACCTGAATACAACGATAAGTGAGCAAGGGCTGCTGCACCGGTGCCCAGGTGTAGTGTTAAATAGGCAAGGGTTCCTACATCAAAGATGGATGTGGATAAAGAAGCTAGTCCATGAAACTAAAATTAGGATAGAAATTTGAAATATAGGTTCCTTTACAGGAAAATTAATTAAATTAATAGATATTATGATTCATAGGAAGATAAATATTCTGTGTATTCAAAAAATTAAATGGGTTAGAGAGAAGGCTAATGAGATTGATAGTTTAAAATTTAAACTATGGTATTCAGGTAGGAGTCGTACTAAAAATAGTGTGGGTGTGATTATAGATAAGAATTTGAAGGATAATATTATAAAAATTAATAGAATTAGAGATATAATTATAACTTTAGAGATTGTTGTTGATGCTAAGATTGTTAATATTATAAGTGCTTATGCCCCTCAAGTAGGTTTAGATATGGGTTCAAAATTAAAATTTTGGAATGACTTTGAAGAATTAATATAGAAGATATCTCTTAAAGGAAGAGTTTTTATTGGAGGAGATTTAAATGGATATGTTGGTAGAGAGGTAGATGATTTTAAAAGCATTCATAGTGGTCATGGGTTTTGAACAACAAATGAAGGTTGTAAGATCATATTATATTTTTCTTTAGCTTATGATTTGTTAATTGCTAATATCTTATTTAAAAAAAGTGATGAGCATCTCATTACTTATAAAAATGAATATAGAGTAAAACTCAGATTGATTATTTTTTTATAAAAAAATTAGATCTTTTAGATTGCAAAGATTGTAAAGTTATTCCGAGTGAAAATTTATGTACTAAATATTGATTATTAATTTTAGACTTTAAGATAAAGGAAAGAAAAATAAAAAATAAAGTAAAACGATGTTCTAGGATTAGATGGGGGCATTTAAAGAATATTAACATTTTTTTAGAGTAAGATTTTAGATCTTAAAATTTTATCTGTGTATGAAGATGCTAATGTTATATGGAAAAAAATGGCTAGTGATATTAATAATATTACAAAAGATGTGCTTGAAGTATCAATGGAAAAGCTTCTATTAGTAAAAATAGTTAGGGGTGAAATTCAAATGTGCAAGAAAAGATAAAAAATAAGAAGATTTGTTATAAAAATTGATTTAGATATAAAATTTTTGAGAAAATATATAAAGAGGCACGTAAGAAATTTAAGAAAGCAATATGCGATGCAAAGATCTTAGCTTTTAATAATTTATGTAATAGATTAGATACTAAGGAGGAAGAAAGATATATGTATAAGTTAGCCAAATAAAGAGGTAGGAGTAGTAAGGATTTAATTCAAATTAAATGTATTAATAAGGATGAAGATAAAAAAATATTTTTATTAGAAGAAGATATTCAATAAAGATGAATGAGATATTTTGCTAAACTTTTTAATGAAGAATGTGAAAATATGATTGACTTTAGTAACCTTAGCACCCTAAATGAAAATAAAAATTTTTGTTTTTATCGGCGTATTAGTATAGCTGAAGTTAGAGAGGCTTTAACGAAAATGAAGTGTGGAAAAGCTGTTGGACCTGATGATATTCTAATAGAGGTGTGAAAATACTTAGGAGATGAAGAAATTTTTTGGCTTACTAAACTTTTTAATACTGTTTTGAAGACTAAAAAGATGTCAGATGAGTGAAGAATGAGTGTGTTAATTCCTATATTTAAGAATAAATGTGATGCACAAGATTGTGTGAATTATATAGGAATTAAGTTAATGTGTCATACTTTAAAACTATGAGAGCTAGTTATGGAGCATAGGTTGCAGCGTAATACTAATGTTTCTCAAAATTAATTTGGATTCATGCCGGGTAGGTCTACTATGGAAGCCATACATTTTTTGAGAGGTTTGATGGAGAAATATAGAAAGAATAAGGAGGATCTACATATGATATTTATTGATTTAGAGAAAACATATGATAAAGTTCCAAGAGAAGTGCTATGGAGAGTTCTTGAAAAGAAAGGAGTTAATAACGCTTATATTCAAATCATTAAAGATATGTATGCAGGAGCTATTACTTGTGTTTAAACACAAGATGGTTTGACCAAGTATTTTCCTAATTCAGTTGGATTACATCAAGGATCAACCTTAAGCTCATATCTTTTTGCTTTAGTCATGGATGTTCTAACTAGACATTTGCAAGAGGATGTACCTTGGTGTATGCTTTTTGCTGATGATATTCTTCTTGTTGATAAGGCTAGAGAGGGAGTTGAAGGTAAACTTTAATTATGGAGGTCAATCTTAAAGTCTAAAGGTTTTTGCTTAAGTATATTTAAAACTGAATATATGGAGTGTAATTTTAGTAGTAATAAACCTAGTGAGGGGATTATGACTTTGGGCGATCAAGTCATTAATAAGAGTACATGTTTTAGATATCTTGGATCTATTGTTCAAAGAGATGGTGAAATAGATGGGGATATTATCAACAGAATTCAAGTTGGATGGTTGAAGTGGAGGAATGCATCGGGCTTGTTGTGTGATCGAAAAGTCCCCCTCAAACTTAAGAGAAAATTCTATAAGATGGTGGTGAGACCTGCAATGCTTTATGGTGCCGAATGTTGGCCATTAAAAGAGAAGCATAATACTAAGTTAAGTGTTGCAGAGATGAGGATGCTCAGGTGGATGATTAGCTTTACCCTTAGAGATAGGATATGAAATGAGCATATACATGAAAGTTTGGAGTAGCTCGGTGGAAGATAAGATTAGGCAGAGTCGACTTAGATGGTTTGGTCACATAAAACTGTGGCCTTCCGATGATCTCGTTAGGAAAGTAGAGGTATTAGATTTGACTTATGTTAAGAAAGGTGGAGATAGACCTAAAAAGACTTGGTTAGAAAATATTAGAAATGATCTTTTCTTATTAGATTTAAACGATAATTTAACTTTTAACAGGACACAATGGAGAAAAAGAATTCATGTAGCCGACCCCATATAGTGGGACAAAGGCTTGATGTTGTTGTAACTATTTTTCTTACCACAAAAGCAATAGAAAAGTTGATCCAAACAAAACCTAGGAGACTTCAAAGAATTCCTCAGATGCTCAAATTAGACTTTTGGGATTAAGAAAGAAGAGGAATAGTTATTATTATTAAAATTTAAGGAATAGATGGTTAATTAGTTAATTAAATTAGTAAAAATTATTGTCGGATTATGATGCAATTCAATTTATATTAAATTTGTATCTTGATACTTTGATTCTTGAAAATAAAATAAAATAATAATAAATTTTGGTGGTTCCATCTGACTTCATTGGTTAATTTCTGAAAATAATTTTCAGATTTAAAATTAAATCCTCTCTATGTTAATTTTTTTAAAAAAAAATATTTAACATTTAGCAAAAATAATTAAAGATAAAGATTTTTTTCTTGAAAGAAAATAAATGCATATGTGAAACTTAGGAGGCAAGAACATTTGAATTGCATTTGAGAGTGCTGGATGTGTATATGATTGAAAGGCTTTTCTTCTTTCTTTTCTTTTTTTTTAATAATTTGGATTTATAAGATGTACATGTTAAACTTTTTTTCAATAATTAATACATATAAAAGAAGAATTAGTTACATATAATTTATGATTATTAATGTTAATAAAATATGATAATGTTAATAGTACTTCACACATATGATTTAAAACTCTATAATTAGGTTCTATTTACAATATTTTATTAAATTGGTTGTGAAGTTGTTATAAAGAAAGTAACTTCACTATTATGATTGCAACTATAGAAAAATGAGTAATTTTGGACGGAAAATGTCATCGAAAATTACAATTTTAGATAGATTTCTGGCGGGATCATTTCCACCGATAAAACGAGCATAGGAAAAAGGTTTCCGACAAAATAATTTTTCCATTGAATTTATTTCCTACGGATTTCATGCCTATTAATGATGAAAAATTGCTACCCACGAATGAAAAATCGTCAAAAATTTAAAAAAAATGACGAAAAAAGGGGAAAATTTTTGCTGGAAATTCTGGCAAAATTTTGATCGTTGTTTGTATCGAAGTTTATTGACAAAAGATCCATCGGAAACCGTAGCAAAAAAAAAAGAAAGAAACTCCTGAACTTCTTTTCTCAAAAATACAAATACTAATTTACAGCATATAATAGCAACACATTTTAACATACCAATATAACTCAAAACTAATAATTTTAACTAAGATTAAAAAAAAAACCATTCATTACATGATTATATAGAACAAACATTTCTTATTAATTTGTTTGCAAAAAATAAAAATTGAGCTCATCACAATGATCACAACATATAGTAAATATAATCCTCCTTAGTTTCTGTTGACCTCATTATTCGAGGTCAATTTCCCCATAATCAATCTCTAGCTCCTAGGTCTTCGTAACCTAGCATAGACGTCGCTTATAGAATTTCCCTTAGGTGGATACCTAGTGACGTAGCATCGACTCGACTTAATAACTCGACCTAAATCAAAATCAATTTAATCTAAATCTAATTCAACTCCAAACTAAACTCAGATTGACTCACCCCGAGCCATTTAAAATTGAATCGAAACTAATCAAATTAAATATTTTAATTCGAACCAAAATTCACTAAGTTAGCACTCTTACATTATTAAAATCAGCTCTAAATTCTTCATTAATAAATAAAATGTTAAAATCAATTAAATAATGTTCAAATAAATATATATCTTTAATCAATAAATTCTAATAGAGTAAATTTACTAAAAATTAAATCAAATTATTTAATTTAAGACTTTCTAATAAATCTCTTAAATCAAATCTCTAATTAATGACCTAAACTAAATAATCTTAACACCTTAAACTAATTAAAAGGTAGTTAGGGCTGGTCTAACCCGCCCCCACCCACGATCTCCCTCCTATTCGCAAAACGAACCCCCCACTCCGGCTTCAGTTGGCAAAAAACTGCCCCAGGTCTCCCGTCGGCTCCCAGTTCGCGGAAATCCCCCCCTCGATCCTGTCGCCTCCCCTATTCGCAAAAGAAAGCTCCAGGCGGGCTCTCATTCGCAATAATCGAATCCTCCCCATCCTCCCTGCTCTCCAGTTCGTCAGCCTCGTCGCCCTCTCCCACTCGTCTCTCTAGTTCGCAATCGAAAAATCCCCTCCCGTCGCCTCTTTGTTTTCGTAAGAACCCCCAGCCGTCCCTCTCTCCGTCTCGCAGAACCCTAGGACTGAAACCCCTATTCCCAAGAAGCATCATCCTGTTCGCCCCAGAGCTCTCCATCTTCTCTGTTTCACATGGTACCAGCAACATGACGCTACCGCCCAGCCCTAGTCGACCACATCGCCGGTCCTAGCCGTCCATGCCCTAGTTGTCTCCCTCTTCGTTGCGATTTTCTTGGCCAAAGACTATAAGAAGTGGGTTCTTGCCATGATTTCTTAGGATTAAAATGGTAAGGTTAGTCTTCCTTGTCCTCATTTCTTAAAGATTCAATGCTTGAGGATCTAGGTTTCAGATTAAAAACAAAGAGTAGAAAAGGTTTCTTGATGAGTTTTTATCATCTAAATATGAAAATAATATCTTGAAGCACATTGATGTTGGCTTTTTTTATTTGAATGCAGAAATTTTCAATTGGTTTTATGTTATAAAAAATGATAAATGAGGTGTTGTAGTTTTATTCTTGCAATCAAGAAGATTTTATCCTTTTCATTCTTCTTGCGAATGGTTGTATCTATCTCAAAAATCACTTTCCTGCACATTGGATTTTGGTTTGAATGTTCTTTTGGAGCTAGTTTCCTTTAGTTTGATTTGAGACGGTGACATCTTCATGAAGTCAAATTATTATGGAATTTCATTTTGATATGAAAGATTATAGGATGTTACTGTCTCTCTCTCTCTCTCTCTCTCTCTCTCTCTCTCTCTCTCTATATATATATATATATATATATATATATATATATATATATATATATATATATATATATATGATAAAAGTCCTCATGTAATTCAGTTATGTTGATCAATGGTTGCATTTCTCTTTTGGTTGGAATAGAGGTTGTTATTCTTTGGAGGCAAGATAAGTAGTGTTGATGGGGTATTTCTTTTTCTTAATAAACTATCAAGACAATGCTCTTTGAGTTTTCGTTGAAATAAAGTTGGGTTGGCATGAAGTTTCTCTCCTCTCTTGAAAGTGTACGAGTCATTTGAATCATTTCTTTACAAATAAATCAGTGGTTGGTAATAAGTTTTGTTCTTATTCTGATTTGGATAAAAAAGTTGAAGCATAATTTGATTATGTGATGTGAGAACACCTCTTGGTATATTAAATGTATCATTGCGTTGGTGGTTTCAAGAAGTTTCTCAAATTGATTTGTCTCCATTTGAGTTTGAAATTGGCAAAAATCTTTTCTCTTTTCTTGCCAAGGAATGAGAATGTCATGTGTGTTTTGCAAATTGGAAAGTGTGTATTTTGAAAGGTGGAATAAGTGTATGTTTTGGAAAGAAAAAAAAAAGTGTGTTGAAAGGTGTGAAGAAATTAAGTGTTTGCATGAGAAAAGTGAAAGTAAAGTGTATGTGTACGGTTAGTCAATCTTGATTGTGGAAGTCACATGTGTATGTGAAATGTGCGAGCTTTGAAAATTGTGAGTTTGGAAGGATAAAGCGTATGTTATTTAGAAAGGCAAATGGTATATATGCATTGGGAAGTGCATCAAGTGTATTCTAGAAAATAAAGTAAAGATGAAAAATGAGAAGTGTATGTCTTGAAAGTGGAAGTGTGTGTTAGAAAATGTTTGGATTTTGAAATTCATAAAGGTTGAAAAGTGGAACTTATGGGTGATTTGAAAAGTGAGAGCTTATGTTAAAAAGTGAAAAGTGTCGAGGTTTTGGAAATGAAACGAAAATGTATGTGTTGAGTGGAAAGGTGTATGTTTTATGAAAAGTGAAAGATGTTTAAGTTGAAAAGTGAAAGCGGGATGAAGTGTATGACTTTGTGAAGGTTGAGAAGTTTGTATGTATTCTGAAAAGTGAAAAGTTTAAGTATTTGTAAAAAGTGTGTGTATTTTATGAAAAGTGAAAATGTTGGCATTGATAGGAAAAGTATTTTGAAAAAGTTTTTTTGAAAGTGGAAGTATATGTTAGAAAGGTTTTGTGTGAAGAATGTGAAAAGTAATTTATTTAGTTTTCGAAGAAAAAATGACTTGCCTTGTGTGTGTTAGAAAGGTATTGTGTGGGAAAGGTGAAAAGTAAAGTGTTTGGATTTTGAAAAGTGATTTGTATGTTTTGAAAGTGGAAAAGTGTGTGAAAAATGAAAATGTTGGTGTTGAGAGAAGTGGTGTTTTGAAAAGTGTATCGAAAAGAGAAGTTTTTGGAAAGGAGTTGGGTGGGAAAATGAAAAGTGGAACGAGGGATTTTAGAAGGAAAAGCGGTTTTGATAAAGAGTGAATTTTGAAATGTGAAAGTTTATGTTGAAGGGTGAAAGGTGTGTGTTTTGTGAATGTGAGTATAAGGGAGAAATATATGTTTGAAAGTAGAAGATGTAGGGTTTTGAGAAGTGAATTTGTTTGTGCTAAAGAGTGATGGCTTTGGGTGAGTGTTGAAAGGCAAAAACTCTCTCTCTCCCTACCTCTCTCTCTCTCCCCTTTTCCCTTCTTGTGCCTCGAGGAAAATTTTAGAAAGTATAAAGTATGCTATCAAAAATGAAAGGTTTAAAGAGGCAGTCAACCGAACCAGTGTTCAAGCCTGAAGAAAGGTACATTTTTATTTTTTTCGTAAATTTCAATTATCTCATTATTAACTATTAAATGTGCTTCTAATTCACTATTTTCTTCTCTTTATTTGCATGAACTGCGAGGAATGATACTGGTTGAATGAACAAAAGAACAAAAGGACAAAGGACAAAAGGCATCAGTCGCTTCTATCCAACCGGGTAGAGGTGCTACGGGCGGAGCCACAGGGTCGTAGCCCCTGGTGCTGTAAATATCCTTAAAACTTAGAAAGCCCCTAGGAGGCCATTAGTGTGGTTTGTGTGAACTCCTCCCCTTTAGGTCCCTGTAGTAACTTCAATTTTATTAGGATTATTTTTTTATTTTATTTTAAATCCTTAAACCCCTTTACACGTGCGCAATGTCCTATGGCTTAGTGATAACAAGCTTTTTCATCCCATACAATATTAGTGACACTTAAGGATAAAAATTAAGGACAGGTCTTGGAGAACTTAGACTTAGGATGCATGCACACTTTAGAATAGAAACACATAACATAGAAAACTCAATAACACTCCCCTTAACCTTCAACAAACTAATTTCAATCTACAGAAACTTCAACTAAAAAAAATTAACTTAGGATATATCTAAACCACACAGCCTGCTGCACACACTTAAATTTATTTGCTAGGACAACCGACTTTAGCTTTAGGTTATGCCGATATTTACTTTCTTACTATTGTGTGACGGGCTTTCTCGATTGTTATTGCATGCTGTGTATGATTGATGTGAGTGTTCTTTTATTTTTACTGCTCTCTGTGATATGATATGATGGGCGATATATTACCCTTAGGTTAGGAGCGATCTGGATACTCACAAAATTTTATGCAGGTGATCATGCTCGTGCAGGGCTAAATAAAAGCGGGCAAATTAAAGATTTAAATTAACAAAATTTTCTATAAGTGCTTCAGAAAATGCTAAGCCCCCTTAAAATTAAAAGAGCATGGCCAAGTATGGCTAGTGAATTTAATTTGAATACGAATATATATAACTGCTTGAGAATGATTTTATTATAAATGCTTAGGATAACCCTACAGGTGGTCTAAATTTTCTTTTTCTTTCTGGGATGTAATGAAATGTAAATGTAATTTGTTAAAGTCAAGCGTTGTGAAAGTAATTTAAAATTGGGATATCACACTCAGCTCGGAATCCAAAGTGAAGAGAATGTCCCTTAGGGGAGTGTTCTTTTCTATTTGGAAAGCTAAGTTAGGATGATTCTGATATCCAAAGAGAAAAGAAAATACCCCTTCGGGGATAAGTTTCTTTTCATTTGGATATCCAGGCCTGGTGGATTCAAGGAGCTCGCTATGAATCCAAGGAGCTCGTAAAAGAAAGAAGACAAAAGAAAAGAAGACAAAGAGGAGAAGACAAAGAAGTGAAGATGAAGAAGTAAAGAAAGAAGAGATATCCCATTTCAAACTCACTTGCGTCAATTCTAGGATTAGAATCCGGGTTTGTTGTCGGTAGTGCCCGAACACTTTACTTTTCTACAAATTTTGGATTCTAAATGGACATTAGACATTATATTTTGGATTATTTAATTTGTTTGTTTACATTATTTACGCAGTAGTTTTTTTTAGGACTCTTGTATACCATATTTTGTTTTAGCCTGGATACGACTGGAGTATTTTTTTTTGGTAAGGACACGATAAAAATGTTTTCTACTTGAAATTTAAATAAAAATTTTTAGGCTCGCATAGTAACTCTAACGATCTAAGAAGTAAGCTCGGGACTGCCGAGAGTCAGCATATGTATATTATTACTTTCTCTTCCTTGTTAGGCACCTCCCTGCCTGCGGGTTCTAGCAAACCACATGACCTATTAAGGTGCAATTCTGTCAAGAGGATGTTATGCAATCTCTAGAAAAAAATTATTTTCTAAGCCTAATTTTAAAACTACTTCATAATCATTTTATGTATTCGAGTCAATCAGCATGCATTCCATTAAATACAAATTAAAAGAGTCTAAAATTTTAATTGTATTTTATTTTTAGGTATCATTTACCTCACATAAGTTGAGGGGCCAATTAGGGTGTCTTAGATGTCGGCCTCCAATTTCTCAAATTTAAACAACGTCCATACCCACCTTTCATAAAGAGACTGGACACATGATTTTAAAGCGCCTAGATGGTTAGCTGGCTCCCCAATCCAGGCCGGGGTAAGTCCAGATTTGTACTTCATTAGTTAGGTTCAGGTCACTACTTTGTAGTACCCAATTTAGACTCAGGTTCTGAGGCAGATTTTTAAATCTTAAGTCCTCATCCTCCGGGAATATAATCCTAAATTTCTAATAAAATATCAACTTAAACACAAAAATTCTCTCTTAAAATGTAACGCCCAATTAAGATAGACTGAGGTTGCCTCTGAGCTTCTCGGAATCTGGCACCTCCTACTTTTCCTCCTTCCACTCGTTAATAACTGTTCAACATTGAGCTTTCTCCTTGAAAATTTCCACTTCTTTTCTTGTTTTCTACTTTATGATTAAAGGGTATGAAATCACTGCTTTAATCGAGAGTTTTCTTAGGAGTACCCCTCCTAGGATGTAATTAACTATAGGGGCTTGCCCTTATAGGAATTTGAGAACTTCAGATTAAAATAAACCTTGTTTTATTTACATAAAATAAGGAAAAAATTTCTGGGAACGCAGATTATCTTTTAAAACTCATTTTTAATTTTGAATATACTTGTATAATGTTATTTTCGTCTCCCATAATGATATAACATTTTATTCGTTATATTCAATTTTAAAAGTGACGAATTTTATAAAACCTATTCTTATTTTTGGATACCTTGAAGAATATCACATTCGTCATTTAAGATGATATCGTATTCTCCTTGTTACCTCTAATCAGAAGAATGGTTGAATTTTCAAAATCTTATTTCTATTTTTAAACACATTCTATAGAATTTTATATTCATCTTTCGAGATGAGATGTTATTCTTTGAACTGTGTTTGATCACAGAAATATCATTTTCTAAAACACTATTTTGATATTAAATTCATTGTAGAATATTGTGTCAGTCCCCCAGGACTATACTTTATTCTCAATGCAGTATTTGATTACAAAATAGGAGAAACCAAAATCTGCGTGCTGGTAAATTTTTTCCCCCAACAGTTTCTTCACTCTCTTCAGCCTCCTAGACCTTTTTTCTGACATTGTTGTTCCTGAATGCCCTTAGCTCCGCCTGCATTTGAGTTTGCTGTGTGAGTATATAAGCTTTAACTTGTCGAATCCGCCTATCTCCTCGGTAAGAGCAATTACCCTTCGACTGACTATCTTTTCAATATCACTATTACCATAGATTGCTGAGCTAGACGACTGTGACTCATATGCATAAGCTTGAGAGTCTAATGCATACACTCTCTCCTTGTGCTTGCCTCTCAAAAATCGTACATAATCCTCATGCGATAAATAAAATACATATGAATCCTTATAGATTTAACTTGTAAACATAAACACTATACAAGTTTAAAAACTTGCATAAGCTTTCCTTGATCTTTTATTAACCCACTAGTGATCTTCTTAGCGTTGATGTGTGCATGTATGCAACTCTGATGCGGTGGGCTCTCTACCAAGTACTTCTTTATCCAATTACATTTATTAACATATTAAATGAAAAAAAAAAGTGTTATAAGTTGGTTGACTTATTTGTATACCAAGAGTAAAGATTTAACAAGACATTGTCTATAATTCTTGTAAGGCACCGAACCACCAGTATGGAGTGAGCTCCCCAAGCCCCCACAATCGAAAGCTCTATTATGTTTATTCTGCTCCCTCATCTTATTATAATCAGCAGTGCCCTAGGCTTTAGTCAATTCATCCCAAACACTCTTCCCAATTTATAAGGATTGCTCGCCTGACTTTCTGATGTTAGTAAATATATCTCGCATACGATTTAATTCTCTCTTTTCGAAATCAGTTCTTATCCTGGCTTATGTTGAGACAACCACTTGAAATCTTTCTATTCAACAAAGACAAAGTAAAAGGTGTTACTATTCATAGTATAAAAACATGTATACTTACAATAATAACTATCGATGTATCTCAGCTCTTGGAACCTGATGATGTCCCCGATCTTATGCTTAGGTTGCCAGAAGGGATTAAAACTATATTAAACATTAAAATTCAGATGTTAGTATAAGTACATCACCATATACAAATAAAAAGAAATAATATTACAAAATTATGTGTCACCCTTAGGTTTTATGTACATCCGTAGGTCCTCTGATGGCGATTACTTCTCACCCGTTTGCTCAGTAAGAGTAGATGGTCCAACTTGATTACTTCTCTCTATGTTCTCTTAATTTTGGACTTGCTGTATAAAAAATCATGTCCTTGTATTCTTATCTTTGATTATTCTAGAAGTTATGGAGGGATCACATTGAGAGTCAGAATGTGGCTCATCATGTTAAGGAAAAAATCAATACCCTGACACAAATCCCCTATGATATAAATCAAATGTAATCTCATCAGGTGTAAGGTATGACTGATTTTAGTGCTTTGAAGAAGGACACTTAAATCTTCCATCTGATAAAAATGAAGGTAGTTGTCATGCAATGTGAATAAAATATTCAACTCTCTTAACAAATTTATTTTTTAGTAACTTTCTTTTCGGTAACAATCTATTATACATCCACAACCTCTAACTTCGGATATCCAAGTATAACTTGATCTAAAAAAACATTAAAAAAAATGAATAGATGAAAATATATGAAAGTAGTTGCTCTCTTTCTCCACACCCCCTATACAATTAGGATTCTTCCATTATAATTAGTGAATGTAGCATTGCTATAACTCATTCAACAATTCTAATTATAAACATAGATCAAATTGTAAGGTTGTTCAACATAGAAATATGAAAATCCTAAAAATAACTATAACTCCTTGTTAACAAAATCTAATAAATGAATTCTAAAAAAATTTTAAAATGATTAAAAAGATGATGTTTTATCTTTCCACTGAGTTATCTGATCAAGTATATGGGCTTATCGATTATTCTTTTTATTTCATGGCTTGGGATAAAAAAATTGATAAACACCTATGATTGAAAAGTACATAGAGAGAGCGACTATCAATGTTCACTCATCATAATTTCAATAATTATAATAAAAAAAATCATAGCCTGAGACATCAACAACTTAGGCTTCGTTTAATTGGGACATCTTTCTTACTGCTTCTTAAAATAATTTTTTGTATAAAATTTTTAAACTAAAATTTTTTTACTAAAAAGCTAATTTAAAAATAGTAAAAAAATTGTCTCAAATGATACCTTAATATGAATGTTACACCGATTGTTTGTTGAGAGGTCGTTTACTTCTTTTATCTCTTCTTTTATACTTTTTTGCTTTGTATTAACACTTTTGTTGCTATGAATTGTAATAATTAAGGAATCTAAATCTAATTAAAAAATTTTGTCAAAGGAATTTTGTCACAAACCTCTCCTTTTTCTCTCTCTAGTATTTATAGATAATTATAAAAATATATAATTATCTATAAACCATTATTTTTGTTAAATTATATGTAATCATTATTTTTAAATTTTAATTCAAGTATGTTTTAAAAGAATATTAAAAGTGTTCTTATTAAAAAATATAATTATGTTAATTTTTTATAATGCTTAAAAGAAGAGAGATTTGCATACATACCATAAAATTCCTATCTATTTATATATCTAATACCTAAATTTTTATAACTATTTATGTACATATAAAAATCAAAATTTTAAATTAGATCAAAAATATCTCTAGCATTAATTTATTTAAAATAAAATATTTTTTTATGTATATATTTAGACATTAAAATAATATATACAAATATGAACCCAAAAAATCATATGATCTACACGAATCTCGAGGCAAGATTTGAATCGGAAAACTTTTGATATTAAAATTATAGCCAAATCGAGTAGCTCAATGAGACGAATCCAACGAGCCTAAGATCACTCAATTTCGACTTCATTAAGGAAATTAATGCTGAAAAAATATTTCATAATTAAGAGAATCCAATAGACTGTACAATGAAGTGTTTTGGATTATAGTTCGAATTATCAAAATAGTTATTCCAAAAAGCATACAAATTGAGCTCTATTCTCCACATGAAGGAGGGGAAAGAAATGAGAGAATTAGAGAGGTCTCTTATATTTTCTAGCTATTGTCATTGATGTCCAACACCAGCTATTACCCCGAACAATCACTATTGTCGCCGACTATCATCATCAGTAATCACAACTGTCTCTAGAATTCTAACAATATTTAAACCTTACCATTGGGTATAGCAATCCGCCTGTGGACAACTGCTTTCAATAATCTCTATTGGGAAAATCAAACTCTATTGTTGGCAGTTAATTGTTCATCTATGAACACTTAATTTTTATTAATCCCCATAACAGAAATTAGATATCTTATTATCAAATAATCATCTTCTTCTTCAATTGTGAGGAAGGAAGAATTCTTGTATCTTTGGATATATAGTGGATTTCCATCTTGCTCAAGCCCCGTGGTTTACCCCTTTCCGGATTTTCTATGTAAAAAATTTCTGATCTTATTACTTTCATCTACCCGTGCTGAATTTCTATACAATACTGAGATGTAAAAAATACACTCAACCTACTCAAACTTTTTAGCACGTAACATATACATAATTATTAAAATTTAAATGCCAGTTTATAAATATATATATATATATATAATCTGCCCCTAAATATGTTTTATATTTTTATTATATCATATTTATGTATGTTATTCAATTATTAATAAATAATTAGAGGACATTTTCCTTCCCTACATTGATGTCCTGAATTTTTAGAATGAAGATTTAAAAATCAAAAATAAACTTAAAGTACATCATGTGCTATCCAAACACTTTTCTTCAGTCAACGCCAGATCCAACATTTTCAATTTTGACAAGAGAGCAAGATTTTGTTTAGAACAACTTTCTGCTTTTAAAATTAAATTTTTTAGAATTTTAAAGATAATTTAGAAAGCATTAAAATAAAATTATTAGTTATAAAATTCAGCTGCAGTAAATTTATTTTCATTTATAGAAAAAATATCAAATATTCTGCTAAATATTATATTAAATTTATTCTCAAATTAATTCTATATATAAAAAAATCTATATTGCACTATTTGAAAATAAATTTAATGTCTTCTAAAATTATTTTAATATAATTTAAGCATAATTAAATTATTATTTTATATTAAAATTTTAATTTTCATATATTATTTTTTTCATATATATTGGGGGCATTAAAATACAGTGAACATTTGCAAGGCTAAATCTCATTGCCGGCATGATTAAATGGTACGGCAAGATTTCAATTCTTAGCTGTCTCAACGAACCGACCTCTAGTCCGGTCCAAGTTCGGCCAAGAAGGACAATCCGGTCCGGTTCAAATGAACCAGCGGCCACTGGCGGATCGTAAATTCTGCAGTTGGCGAATGACAAGAATGACGAACCCGCACGTGCGGGGATCTGGTCGGGTTTAAGATCGGCGGTCGAGCAATCGTAATGTGTACGCTTCCCGGACGTGAGAGGGAGGGAGGGGCCATGGTGGGGCCCATCAGGTGGGGCACATGGGACCCACATCATGTTACTAAGCGCGTCGTTGTCACCGTGGATTCTTCGCACCGTATAGCCCTTTTCTCCGCAATTATAAGAAGTCTATTCTCTCTCTACCCCTCTCTCATCTCTCTTTAATGATGTGGCCTTTTTTATGTAGCGCGCACCATTTTCGTGACTCTTATTATTGTATCAGCATCATTATGTTTTTTGATTAAAAGGTCATTAAAGTCAAAGTTAGCTGCAAAAAAAAATTCTTAAAATTTTTTGAGACTTTTATGCTAACTTCTATTTTTATGTTTTGTTACATTAATTTTGTGGATTTGGTGATGATTTATTGGTGTGTTGTTGTTGTGAAATTATTACGTGGGGTCATAGGACACTGTTCGGATATCAATCAGGACATATAATGTCACCAATATGTTGTGTATCGTTACTGTATACTGCTGTGTATCGAGTTACATGGCACGTTCTGATTAGCCTCCGAACGGTTCGGTGACTGCACGTAATAATCTCTCATTGTTGCTATGTCATTGGTCTTGGGTCCTTTTTTTAGATTGTGTTAGCTGTTTTTCTTCTGGCTATACTTTTTAGTGCAAGCCCTTATGTTTAAAATTTGCATGATTGCTTCTTGAATGGGCTGTTGGTCTGCTGGATAGTTGTTTCATGTTTTACTTTATGTTCAATTTTGTCGTTGCCTCTAAAGGATGGTTCTTAGCCTTAGCAACCAGGTGAGACTTACCAATATTGGTAATTTTTGCATGAAGGCTTTGGCTATTTCTTGAGTCATGCAGTAAAAAGTCACTTTTTGGTTCTGGACTGAATTGGGTCGTCGGGTCGCACGGTAAATTGGAAAAGACGTCAAAAATATTATAATTTCATTGGGTCAGATCGTCAGGTCATCTGGTCGCCATGTGGCAGTATGGTATTGATCTCTGGATGTAGAGCTACGTTCAGAGACCGCACCAAATAATTTCTCTCCTTCTTGAGTGTTTTCTTTTGTTGTTTACTCTTTTTGAAGTTGTTCTTTGCAAGCTTTAGATCCCTAGGAGCTTTTTTTAGATGTATTTTTCTTATCTCCCACTTTTTTTAGGCTTTTTATGTGTATATTTTTTCATCTTAATGAAAGTGGGACATGCCCCTATAATTTTCCAAAAAAGAAAAAAAGAAAAAAATGGAGCGCACACTCTCTTTCTAAGTCTAATCTCTCTCTACCATAACTATCTTTAAGCGAGTTTAAGTATTATTTGACTTAAATCATTAAATAAATAAACTTTGGATTTTTTATTTATGTTTAATTTTCAATTTGTTGAGTACAAAATAATATTTTTCGCAAATGTTTAACCCTTCAAAATCAAATTTAAATTTTAAGTACATGCATATTTTTATGTATATATAAATATAATTAAATTTTTATTGAGTTAAGCACAATTGAATAAAATCTTATTTGTGTTTGACTCGTTAAATAAATATACTTATTATTACATGCTCAAAAATTTCTTCTGATCGAGTATCTAATATTTTGACTTTGGATAAAAATTCAGCACGCACAAAAAAATTATAAAAGATCAGAAATTTTTTATGTCGAAAACTCAAGAATAGGATAAATCAAGAGACTTGCCTCAATTGCCATAATCCATTATATAATAGAAGATACAATAATACTATCTTTCTCATAATTAAGGAAGAAGTGATTATTTATAATGGGGAGCAATTGTGTGATTTCTCTTATAGAAATTTGAAAATTTATGTGATGGTTGAAGGGGATCATCAATAATGATGACTAAACAAAATATAGTTCATTAGCTTTCTAAAACCTTGAAACCTCTACTGGGGAGAATGAAACTCTGTTTATAGCCCCTTTTCAGAGGGACGTTTTGATGAAATTGTTTAGAATCCATTGTACGATCCATATTAATCCTATTGAATCTATATATATCATTTATCAAATATTTGAATGCTTTCATAATGTCAAAAATCAAATTATACTAGACTCATCAGATTCATCTTATTGAGCAAATAACTATAAACACAACATAAGTAGAGATCATTTAGGATTTGTTTGGGACAGCTTTCTTATTGCTTTTTAAAGCAGCTTTCTAGTGCAAAAATATTAATTTATATACTAGAAAGCCGCTTTAAAAAGCAACCAGAAAGCCGTCCCAAACGAGGCCTTAGTCATTCAATTAATATTAAATTTTTTCTAAAAATATTTGCAGCACTTAATTTGTATATGAATGAATTTTAAAATTTTAAATTTATATCACATTAAATATCCTAAATTATACTAATTTCACTATAATTAAAAAAAATGGAAATTCATTCTCATATATTTTACATAAAAATATCCCATAATGAATTTTTTATTTATATTGTTGAAAAACATAAAAGTCCCTCACTGTTTCTCATCTCTTAACTTCTCTCTCTCTCTCTCTCTCTCTACGGTCGTGCTCTGCCGAGACAGGAAGCCACGTGCTAACACACTTGCACGAGTGACAGCTATGCTAGTGAACCTACATATATATATTTTTCTTTTTTTATTTACCATTATGCCCCTATTAACATGCAAAGCTTTTTAAATTAAAAAAATTTAACTGTATTCAATGAGGGCTTAGGCTGCCCTAATTTATGACAAAATATTTTAATTATAAATATCAAAATGCTTTTAATAATTCTGAAGAGACAATCAATAATTATTAATTTAGCCTAAAATTATGTGAGAGTTTTGGAAATTGTCAAAACTTAAAAATGTTGCATTGGAAAAAAATAGAGTTTGTTTTGGTTTATGTATATTAAAATTTGGATGTCTTAAGATTAAGAGACATAAATTTAAAATATTATTTTATTAATTCATGATTTAATTATGAATTAGTTTTAATAATTAAAATTGATTATTTGTAGAGCTAATCAACTTCTATTTTTATTGATTGAATTTTCATTTAAATATAAAATTTTAAAATATATATGAGATTTGATTATGAATATTTCATAGAATTTATGTTACAATGAATGGGCTATTCACTCTGATTCGATTGATTAATCTATCATACTGCTATTTAAACACGAATATATAACACGATATTCTTACATGTACCTATTTTAGATGAATTATTACGTGTGGAGATCAGACATAGAGAACCGTCCGGATTGTCTCTGTGAACAGCTGCGTTTTTACTGTTCACCACTGACCTTTTACTATTTACAGAGACAAATCAAAAAGGTTCTTTGTGTCCGGTCTCCGCACGTAATAATCTCTCCCTATTTTATGATGAGTTTTAGGTACCCAATAGGTAATCACATATCATGCACTTATCAAAAGGCTTTTGTTCAAAGTGTATATTTTTTATTTTTAATTTAGGGCTCTTAGATATTTATCTTAATTAGTAGATGCAATTATAATGAATCTCTCTATATATTCACATAGATTTGATATTTGTAATTGATTTTGCGCCTACTTTATATCTAGTAATATTTTTGTAGCGTCCTTAAGCCCCTAATTAAAACTTGAGATAGATTTTTATTTTTTATTTATTTTATAAAATTACATATCTTATATTAGTCTATTGCCAAATAAAACTCATAAATAGTAGTATATAAATGAAAATAATAATTGTAAAAAAATGTTTACATTAGATCATAAAAAAAAACATTCTCCCTACATTTATTAAATAAAAGATTTTTTTTTAAATTTACCTATTAAAAATTATGAGAAGACCACCCAAACTATATGCAAACATAGATATGATATTATAGGGTATAAACTTAAATTATTAGAAGATCCAAAATCCATGCATACATACATATATATGATATTTAGGTTTTAATCTTATAAAAAAGGAGATCTTCTATGGATACATGCAGATTTATAGAGGTAAGAGGATCATGAATAGAAAAATGATAGGGAAGTAAACCACACAGTGAACACAAATAAGAAAGAGAAAATGCAGCGAAAAAAAAAGAACACTAAGAATTAATGTAGAAAAATCTGAAATAGGGAAAAAATCGCGGAGTTGCGTCACAACAAGAAATTCATTATGAAAATTTGGGAGAAATAGTACTCACCACTATACTACAATGGTGGTAAACTGTCGGGGATTGTAGTTATGTATTATTTCTTGCACTTTATATTGCTGAACAAATTGTTGATTTAATTTTATCTTTATCTTGATTTAACTTGCTCTGTGTTGCCACTATTATTTATTTTTGCTGAAAGTTTGTTATTGTTGATTGCTCAACTGTGATGTGCTTTACATCTTTCATATTGTGTGTATTACTGTTGCAAGCATAATAGGAACCTATTAGGATTATGATAGGGTGGAGGATCTATATAGATTATAGAAAGCTAAACAAAGCTGCAAAGAATGATAATTTTTTAATCTTTATTGATCAGATATTGGATAGATTGGTTTGGCACCCCTTCTATAATTTCTTAGATGGTTATTCTGGATATCATCATATTTTGATTGTCCCAGAAGATCAGGATAAGATGGCATTCACAAGTCCTTATGAGATTTTTGCTTTTAGAAGAATGCCCTTTGATTTGTGCAATACCTATGTAACATTTCAACGATATATGATGTCTAATTTTGAATTTAATAGAGCAAGACATTGAAATTTTTATGGATGATTTTTGGCTTTTGAATTGACTTTTAACGTGTCTAGATCACTTAGAATTGATTTTAAAGAGGTGTGCGGAAACTAACCTTATTCTAAATTAAAAGAAATGTCAATTTATGGTTAAGGAAGGCATTATCCTCGGACATAAAATCTCTGAAAGGGTTATGGAGGTCAATAAGGCAATGATCCAAGCGATTGAGAGTTTGTCACTCCTACTTTTTTTTATATCTTTTTCATTTTTTTTACCAAAAATAAAACTTCATTAATAAAAGGAAGATAAAACCAGAACCCCACGAAAATAAAACAAAATTACAAAGTAATAAACAACAATAAAAGAAGCAACCTTAAAGTGAAAAAGGCTGAACAGAGAAAATCAGAGCTACAAAAAGGGCAAGCGCCCACCAGACTCAGAAATGAGGCCACGTGCACCCACCCCCAAGCTAAGCAAGAACCTTACATTGGAGGCAATAAACTAGGAACCAAAATAAGGCACAACACAAAACCCAATAAAATTCACCCAAACCGCAATGAGGAAAGACCACCAAGGTTTGCCAACAAGCAAGGGCTAAGGAGGTGGCGCGTAGAAGCCTCCTCATCATTGTCTGGAACATCAACTAGAAGATACAACCACCAACCCACCAGTATCACAATCGCTAAACCAGGCCGCAACCAACAGCAGAGGAACCCAACGAGGAAGAAGAAGAACTAGCTGCCACCCCAAATCCAAATGGAAAATCATTTCTTCTTTGATTTACGTTATTTATGCTTTTCTTTGTAAAAAAATCAACGTCAGCAATTTGAAAAAGACTAGGATCAAAGTTATCCCTAGAGTCTAAAGCTTTCTCATTCAATTCCTCCCCAGCAGTTGAGGAAATGTCATCATTTAACCAGTTACCATGCATAACCTCATAATCCATCGTATTACAAGTTAGGTGAGCTATCAAAGTATCATTTGAAAGGACGGATATGGGAACATCAACAAGAGGCACACCAAAAATTTTTGCCATAGGATCATCACGCTTAGGTAAAGAAGCACTAAAATGAGCTGGAGTTTCAAAAGAATTAGCACCCTTACTATAATTAAAAGGCAAACTCCCACCCGCAGGTGTCCAGAAGGACATAATCATCAGAAAACACAGTTTCACCATCACTAACATCAACATTAGAATCAAGAGATGATATGACTGGTTACTAAATTTAGTAAGCAATGGTTAGGCTCACAAACCTCAACAACATCCTCATTAATTCCACAGGAAGGAGCCTGATAAGCTTCAACTACATCCTCATTATTTCCATAGAAAGGAGCTACTGGCAAAGCAACAGACACCGACACATCAATTCCATTAACAACTTACTCAGGAGGATCAAGCAGAACATCCGCAGCAGGCACAACCAAATGCTCCTCCTCACCCGAAGACAAAAGACCCTTAGTATTGGTATCAGCATGATTAACATTCACGGGTAATATGTTACCATTATTGACTAGCTCAATCTCAATAAGATTATCACCCACATTAGTATGGGCTTTAAACAAGCGGGGGTGTAAGATATTACAATCAGATTTCAAATGCCCCAAAGATTTACAGTGAGAGCAATACAACGGAAAGCCCTCCATAACCACCAACTAGATATAACCCAAACTGTCTAGGCCAACCCACACCTTATTGAAAAAATATTTGGTAACATCTAATTCCACCAAAGCACGTGCAACCGAGGGTCTAGAACCAGTGGATGTAGCATGATCAATTTTAAGGAGGCGGCCAAACATGGAACGAAGGCCATGAAGAATTCTAAGCGAGAATAGATGGGGTCTCAAATTAGGGAATGACACACAAATAGGAATAATGGGTGAATCAACATCAACATCTAACGAAGGCAGCCACTTAAACAACTTCATGAAATAATTGTTAATAAAGTAGGAGAGGTGCGCAAAAATACGATAATAATCCAAATCATTCACAAGCTTGATTAACACATGCTTAGGATTTAGAACAGTTACTGAAAACTCACTGATGAGCTTAAGGTTGAATTTTTTTTTTCGAATTGCTTCAAGGGAGGGTCTGTGGGTAGGAAAAATTTCAACCAAAATGAATTTGAAGGGAGCAGTGAGCGCTAGAATTTTGGCCTCTGAAATCCACAATGAGGGATAACTACGATGAAAAGAGATTTTAAGGTCAGGAAAAGAAGAAGAGCTACCAAATAAAACCTCACAAAAAAACCTAGATGAGGTTTTGCCATCTAGAAAACTGGGATCCACTAATTGCTTACCGGCCATTGACCGAGACCGCAAGGGAAAAACGCCCGAGAAAGAATGAAAACTCAAAGAATGCACAAAATTGAAAGGCAAAAATCATCCCTGAACTAAGAAGCGACGTCGGAGGCCACGGACAGAGCAGCAGATAGGGGAGCCCCGCGCAGGGAAGAAACCCTAGCAGAGCACATGTCGTGCTATCCCAAATTGATAATTGTCATCTCCTACTTTATTAAGGGATCCATAGTTTTTTTAGGTTATGCCAGATTTTATAGGTATTTCATTGAAGATTTTTTGAAAATTACTAAATCTCTATGCCATTTACTTAAGAAGGACATATCATTTAAATTTAATTATGATTATTTAACTGCATTTGAGAATCTAAAGAAGTGCTTTGTTAATGCACCTATCATGATTTCATCTTAATGGTCTTTATATTTTGCATTGTTGCATGTTGCTAGTGACTATGCCATTAGAACAATTTAATGAGACTAGATAATAAATTTAATGCTATTTATTATCCTAGTAGAACATTGAATGATGCAAAAATTAATTAAATGACATTTGAGAATGAACTACTAGCAATAGTCTTTGTTTTTGATAAATTTAGATCATATTTAGTCCGCACCAAAATTACTAGCTTTACTAATCTCTCTACCATCAAACACTTGTTAACTAAAAAGATGATAAACCCAAACTGATTAGATGGGTTTTATTGCTATAGGAATTTGATGTAGAGATATTAGATAGAAAAGGATCTGAAAATCAAGAAGCTAATTATTTATTTAAATTAGAAAGGGAGGATTCAAAGCATAATGATTGTGAAATTAATGAATTCTTCCCTAATGAGAAATTATTTGCATTACTTTCATCCTGTGTGCCTTGGTATGCTAACATTGTGAACTTTATTGTTAGTAGAGTAATCCCAATTGATCTATTATACACACAAAGGAACAAATTTATGCGTGATACCAAATTCTATTTTTAGGATGAACCTTATTTATTTTGAAAGTATAAATATCAAATCATTAGGCAGTGTGTCCTCCTAGAAGATGAGATTGAACCCATAATTAGTTAGTGTCATGATTCGAGTATGGAGGGTAATTTGAAGGGTTCAGAAATATATCTAACATCCTTCAATATGGATTTTACTAGCCTACCCTTTTTAAGGATGTGAATGATTATGTAAAAAGATGTGATAGATATCAGAGGGTAGGAAATATTTCAAAAGAAAAGAAAAGAAAAGAAAAGAAAAGAAATGCACCTTAATTATATGTTAGAAGTGGAGATTTTTTATGTTTGAGGATGAAATCATGAGCCCTTTTCTTCAATCTTATGATAGTTAAGTTTATGTCTCCAGTTAAGGCGTCAGTGCCTTCTAACTTTGCTTATTAAATATAAATCTATCCCATAAGTTTGTGTTGATGTTCTATTGTCTATGTGCTTAGTAAAGAAAAAAAAAATGAAATTGGGACCACAATAAAATATTTGCTTTATTAGATGATTTTCTCACACAAAAAAATATTATGATGATTTTTTATGTAGAATTTCTACATAAAACTAGATAACCTTCCCAATATCTATGATTATGATCATCTATCATTAAAATGAGTTTAATGCTCAAAGTTAATTAGCATTAATAGATAATTCATGTAATGACTAAAATTGATAATACTTAAAGAGACCACAAAGCCTAAGCAAAATTAAATTGCAAAAGGCTCAAAGCATTTATGCATATTAATTTATACTAAAACATATAAAATAAGAAAATCTTAATTCAGTAATAATTAAATTTTGAAAATTTTCACTCAATATAGTACATCATTATCCTTTTAAAAATATCACATACAACCTATATCTATGAGGTATAATACTGATATGACACCCCACCTAAGGTGGCAAATCTATATCATTGGACCTTAATGTATAAAAAATAATCCTTTTATTCATTTAAAATAGTCTCCCTATACATAAGATTTATGAGCTTATGATAGATTTTCATATTACTTCAATCCTTTAAAATATTTAATCCCTTATACATCAGATCTAGAACCTTGAAATGGATCATCCCTATTCTTTTAGTTCTTTAAAATTTATCAAACTCTCCTAAACATAGAATTTATGACTTAATATGGGTAGTCCTCTCTCTTCTTCTTCTTATAATAGCAAGCTCTTCTAAATATAAGTTGTGAGACTTTAGGATGACATGGTTAACATAGGGTGGAATATGCGTATTCATCATTAGTTCCATATAACTCTTAATGATAAAACCTAAAACTCTTAAAATAACTTGGTAAATTATTTAACTCATTTTTTTTAATTAAACTAAAACCCACCCTAATTAATGTACTTAAATACTCTCATCATCATGTATAGTTCAAACATAATTTCTTTTTAAAATGGTCATCCAATATATCTTATCACATACTAGATATTTTAATGGACACATTCTTAGGGATCATAGAGCTATATGTCACTAGGATAGCATTTATTTGTTATTTTACTGAGTGATATATTGATAGTTGGCACACTACTTGATTGTAGTTCTGAGCACTAGTATAAAGATATTTTTCTTGCAAAATACCTTATTATGTAGTGCCTGGATGGAAACTAAATGGTTTCTTAGTAGAGGAAATCTATGCATAGTTTTAGATGCTCTGCATATACTTTTGATTTTCTATATGTATTTTTAGTCTAGAAAAATCTTGTAGCAAGTGGAATAATATAGTGTGGTGGAGGCCTAATGTTAACAAAGTGGGTATCAAATTAAAGACCCCATATATCATTTTCTATTTTTCTGCAGAATATAGGTCTGGGTTATAATAAGTAAAACTCAGTCACATTTATATTTTCTTGTGATGTGTTGTATAACCAAACTACACTATGGACATTATATATACATTTATGATTTATTTAATATGATTGCTTATTTTATGATTTTTAATTTCAATAACTAATACATTTCATTTATTGAAGTATTGTGGTTAACCTAGGTTGTCTAGTTACTAAGGAATTTAATCTTCTATCCTAAGAAGTAGGCAATCAAAAATTATTTATGGGACTTGATTTTTATTAAAACTAATATGTGGTCTCTTTAGACTAATGATTTCAAATTTGAATAATCATAATTGCTCCCTTTATGTTTTTTTAATGATATCGATAGTAGTTTGGCTTAATATATTTTTCACAAAGGGATAAATTTTTTTATGATAAGCAAATAATCCTTAGGTAATGCACACATATATAATACTTATAAGTAATTAACAAATTGATTAAAGTCCTCTATCATAATAGGACCTGATGTAAGTCATGTTTCTTAATTAATAACAAACTAAGTAACATATCTTGTATTTTTATTGTGAGCTTGATGTTATGAATTTTAAAGCATTAGATGAGTTGAGTTGGTTATACATTTAGATCGAGGTTATAAAACTCATGTTGTTCTTTCTTAGTCTCTTTGAGGTTTAAGTTACGAGTTTGATCATAAATGTTTACATCAGATTTAGGTAGAGGGATCATGCTTTAACGGTATGCTAAGTTCATGTCATTAATTTAGGTTTGAGATTAACATCCTTCATTGTGATGTCATAATTATCATCCTGATAATTTCTTAATGGTGAAGTCATTATTATTGTGAGATCATAGGCCATACTTTCTAATATATTGATAAAATTTAATACAAAATTTAAGTAGTTGTTCTAAAAGATATATCCCAATATAAAATTAGGCTCTTTGGAGATACTAAATCTTTTAGATTTATATGCCCGTATCATTCATTGAATTCCATCATGATCTTTCCTGATTTGACTATTTCCGAAATTTATATTTGAAAACTTTAACATCCTTCTATGTTAACTTTTATGTTCTAAAACATAGCTATGATTTCAATCAAGACTTTTATGTTCACCGACACGTTTTTTTAAATCAGAAAATTTGGTTGAGAAAGAATATACACATAATATTCTTTTTTGGTGTTAAGAAATGGAGTTCGGTTGAAGATGAGTTTGTGCATTTTGGAGTGTTCCTGTATTTTGAAGTGAAAAATGAGTTTTTCAGTTGGAGATGGCCTTAAGACGAAGTATCATATGCAACAATATAACAATAACATGTATAAAACTATCTTGTAGAAGACTCCATGTCTCCCAAATTTGAAACATAGGAAACATACATGTTTGTATGGTAATTTATAGCATAAACAAAATGACCTTTCTGAACCTTTTTTTTATTTTTATTTTTATAATTTACACCTATTTCCCTTCCATATAAATTTGAAACTGAACCACAAAGATCAATTGCAACTTGAAAAATTAGGTCAAACTCAAGTTAGGATTGTTGTCCTAACTTCAATCACATATTAATTTATTCCAATATGGAGGTCTACCACTGTTATTATAATGTGAGCTTCTAAGCTGTCCAATACTAATACAGCAATGTAGAAATGGTCATTCGGTTTGTATTCAAACCACAGCAGCACCTCTTATTTCCTCTTCGCCGTCTCCTGCTCCTTCGTCTTAAAGGAAACAAATTTACCCTCTCTCTCTCTCCGTTTCTTCTTCTCCAACACGCCCGTCTCCCTTCCCGCATTCTCACAACACAGTTTCTCTTTCTCTGTCTGTCTTTCTATCTCTCTCGATCTGTTTATCTGGTCTACCTGTCTGCATCTGAACACCACTGCGCCGCCGGCGAGCTTTGCCATGGGACTCCGGCGGCGCCATGGCCGCAGCATCTCTGCCGTCTTAGTTTGTCTCCTATTCTTCGCCATGGAAATAGGTATACTTCTTTTTCTGACTACTAAACAACGAAGTCCAAGTGAACTTTCGCTAATTTGTCCTTCAAATATCCTAAAAGCAACACTGACATAAAAAAAATGTCATTTTTTTCTTCAATGCACTGATCTGAATCTGAAACGCTCCTCCTTTCCCCACATTTTTCCTCGGCTACAAAACCCGCTTGCTAGTCTTACCTAATAGTCTCTAGCATTAGTGCGGTCCCCTCCCACATTTTTCCCCTACGCTGCTCTCTTCCCTGTTATAGGAAAAACCCGTCAATGCCTATGCAAGCAGATCCTCTCCTTTCCTTCTGCTCCTAACCAAAAAGGAGACCAAAGCTCATCTTTTTTTACGGTCTTCTTCGTAATTTGCCCGAACCATCCATGATTTGAAATCCTTTAAGACACAATTATTTCTCCTCAAAATGCAACTTTTAATCATCATTAATTAAAAAGGCAGAACCTTTTGTAACATTCAAGTGTTCCCATCTCACAAGCTTTCGTTTTTCTCTTCTTTTGGAAAAAAACTCAGGTTTCTGTTCGGCAGAAATAGTTCACAAGGAAGAAACCAGCTTCATGAGATGGCAGAAGGCCCCAACCGGCCGGCGACTTCTCAACGGACCGGGATCCTCGCCGCCGACGTGCCGGTGGCGCTGTGGTCGCTGCTTCCCCTGCCGGCCAGTGCACGTGGCAATCCAACCTGGCAGAAGCATACCGCTCGAATACTACCCTGAAGCCTGGCGATGCAAATGCGGCAACAAGCTCTTCATGCCCTGAAACTAAAAGAAACAGGGGAGGTGCTGCTGGTTCTGAAACCGCACTGTAATTTTCCTCTAGTTTTAACTATTCTTGTGACAGGAGAGAGATAGAGCGATGAAAGCGAGGCAGATAATTTTCTGCAAACTCTCATTGATGTGTCCTTTTCCATGTACGTATGCCTATGCTTCTGTATCATTATCAAAGAACTTGTTTTCCTTTTTTTAAGCTTTCCCTGCTTCCAGTTTCTGAAATGAGAGAACTTTGGGAGTTTCTGATTGGGTTTTTGATTGCTAGTTCTTCTGAGAATTTTTTATGTCTTCCTGTTGGAAAACAGAGGAGGTGGAGGAGGAGGGAAGAGAACGAGGGTAAACTGAAAGTGGTCTTTGTCAAAATTTTCTTTCAAAGAAAAATTATTATGTGCGGATACAGGACGAGGATGAGGATGTGTTTAGAGGTCAATTCAGAGGCATTGCATTATTCAATACATAATATATTGGATGACATGACATGTCCGAATTAACCTCCGAATACATCCGGCACGGAATAATCTCTTCTTTCAGAGGCATACTGTCACCGGCTTTCAGTGTAGTATTTGAATGGGGGTATGAGTTTACTGATGAGGAAAAGGATGTCTTTGATATGTTAGATTTTGGATATGGCAGATAATGGTGGAGGTTTAAATTTATTTTTATAAATTAATTTATCAAAAAAAATATGCTTTAGAGAGGATCATTTAGTATTTTAAAAAATTATTTAAGAAGTTGTTACATTTTAAAATATTTTTTTTACTAATTTTGGTTAATTTAGTTTATATAATTTATAATCTTCATTTATTATAACTTAATATTTAAAACCTATTTTAGAAATCACAAAAATTAAGGAAAATTGAAATTGTTGGGTCCTAATTTGTAAGTGGGTGATACCTGACCTTTCTAGCAAGTAAGCCTAGGAGATTAGGACTCTAGAACCTGTGGAAGGGATGGAAAGAGAACATAAATGTTATGTGGAAAATATTCTACTAGTTCAAGTATCCTTTTTAAAAAATCTTAAAAGAATCAAAATGTTGTTTACCTTTTATTTATAAGGATCGGATAGTAATGATACATACTACTTCAAAAAGAAATAAAAAATACAACATACAACATTAAATAATCCATGGTACAGATTGTCTTAGATACATGTTAAACCCTGATAGACTCCATGAATAGTTGTTTCCTTTCTTTCAACTCCTTTGTTTCAGGATGCGTAATCTTTTGTTGAGTGCCAATGGGTGAGTAGACATTGGCGAGTCAGCTGATGAGGGCTAAGCCGAAAAGACTATAGTTGATGAATCGCTTGAAGTTGATGGATGCCTTTTTTATGGAGTCTCGTGATTGCTTCGATTTGGGAGGCAAGTCTGTTCAAGTTGCTGGAGTAGTGGACTCAATGGTCGGGTGAGTGTGGTGAGGCGAGCGGGAATCCTCTTGAGGTCCTTCTTTTTAGCTTGGATGAGCGATTGTCATTGATTCCACTTCGCCCTAGTTGGCCCCAAGTGACTTTAGTGGATGCTGCTTGGGGGGCGAGTTTAGACCTGAGTGGTTTGTGTGAACTCTTGGCTTCCTTGTGGAAGCCTAGACCTAAGTAGTTAAATTTTTTTTTTTTTTTTAATTTAGCTTTATTGTTAAGAATCTTAAATTGTGAACAATGCTTTTTGATTGCATCAAAATTACCAACCATTGAATCTATTATTAAGATGTAAACTAAAAATAAAATCAAATGAGATCTTCATATCGAAAGCTATAGTAGTCGCACTCCTTTGAGTCCATGCTTTTCCTTAAGAATTTCTTGTAAAACAACACAAAAGCATCATATAAGCTATAGCCAAACTATAAAGAGAACTCAAATGTGACTACCAATATGTAAGTTCGGCACACTTTAATTTGCCTACTTGATTTTTCCCTTTTACTACTGAAAAGTTGAGAAGGCAGAAGAAACGGCAAAATAGGAAGTCTAAGGTTTTGTTTGGGATGATTTTTTTACCGAAGTGTCAGGCTTTATTTTGGGCAACTTTCTTATTGCTTCTTAAAGCAGTTTTTTAGAATAAAAATTTCTAGTTCAAGAAGATTTTATAATTAAAAGTCGCTTTTAAAAAGCGATAAAAAAGCTGTCTCAAATGAATCTTAAAACTCAAGAAGGGCAAACTTCTGACTCATGGCAAAGAGGCTAGAATAAGAACAATAATAATAAGCATTTTTTCTCACTAAATGAAATCGGCTACATGAATCTTTTTTCTCCATTCTACCCTATTAATAGTTAAATTCTTACTAAATCTAATACAAAAAATCATTTTTACTACTTTATAGCCTAGTCTTTTTAGGTTTATAGCTACACTTCTAAACCTAAATCGGATCTAATACATTTATTATTCTAATAAGGCCACCAAAAGGCTGATATTTTATATGACCAAATCAACTAAGACAATTCTCTCTAATCTTATCTATCACTAGAGCTACTCCAACCTTCTCACTTATATACTTGTTTCACATTCTATCTTTATATGTAAATATACTCATCCATCTGAGCATCTCCATCTCTGCAATCAGGGGCGGAACCAGCCTTGATTTTCGGGGGGGGGGGGGGGGGGGGGGGGGCAAACTTATAAGGGGACGGGGTTCAGATATGAAGGATATTTTTAAAATTCAATGATAAATTCTCTTTACTATTTGTTGGGAGAAATTACCTAAAGACTATTTAAAAAATAAATGAAGATGAATAAATTACTTAAAAAATCATATAATTAATTTTTTGAGGGCGGGAATTGCCCCCCCTGACCACAAAGGGATTCCACCCCTGTCTGCAACACTTAACTTTATTTTATGCTTCACCACCAAGAGGCTACATGAAGCTAAAATCAAGCTCCCTAGTCAACTCCTAGTTTGACCAATAATTAAGAGCTTTATTTTTCATAACACTAAGGGTTCGTATGTTTGGGACGGCTTTTTTACTGCTTCTTAAATCAGCTTTCTAGCACAAAAATTAAAAAATTTTGTACTATAAAATTGTTTTATGAAGCAATAAGAAAGTTGTCCCAAATAAAACCTAAATATATTTTATCATAAGAGGCTATCATAAAAAAAATCATGACCATAATTTAGTTTAAAATATCATTTATTTTATTGCAAGATATTTTGATTTTCAAATAAAAAAATTTTCAAATAAAGTTCACACATTATTCAAATGAGATGCGAATAGGATATTATTTGAAAGATTTATAAAATAGTTGAATTGCATGATTGAATAAGATTTGTTAAAGATACGAACTTGTTAAACTATAGAGCATAAAATAGTAAAAAAACAATCACAACACCTATAGTATAGTGCATGTACGTCTCATATTCAACACATTGATGTCTTTAACCTTAAATAGCTGATATTCGCTTTGCATTGAAAATATATCTTGGATTCATCATTTGCTGACGAGTATCGCCGGAGAAGAAGAAGATATTGAGAATTAGAGAGAACAATAAATTTCTCGAATCGCCGCCCGGGTGGCCACTCCAATAGAAAACATCAAATATTTTGGTGAAACTTTTTGATTTCTACAAAAAAATGTCAAATCTTTTGACGCTTTCTTCATAAACGTGTCAAATAATTTGACAACTTCGCTCCTATCTAAATTATTCTACAATCACACTCCTCATAATTTAATTTTTACATAGGCTCCTTTTATTGAAGAGATTGTTGATTGATTAATTTGCACAATATAATGATCATTTTTATATAAATTCATTTAAAAATATATAGGATTATTGATATTGATGTGATTTAAATGAAAAAAAAAAATTTATTTGTAAAGTACAGCTTTATTTTCAATGTTTTCTTACACCATATCGCCACGAGTTGTATAGGAGCTGAATAGTTGAGGCAGTGCGATGACCGTCCGGTCAACGTGATTGCTGACAGCCGTCCCATCAATATCAGACGGTCGTGATGGTTTCATCCTCGTTTTCTCTTTGATTTCCAATGCTTCCCAGAATAAGAAGTATTTATTTAATGGTTGGTTAACTACAAAGCACTTAATTAAAGATAAGTTAGGGGTATAAGTGAGTCCAGCTCTTTGGCTCGTGAGCCTGCTTAAGCTCTACTTATTAACGAGCTTATGAGTTAAATTTATCAAGCATGAGTTAGTTTGAGTTTGAGCCTATACTCGAGCTCTTATATTAAACGAGCTTGAACTTGAGCTCGAGCGCAACCTGATTTGTCTCAAAAGTTCGTTGAGCCGCTTGACTTGACTAACTTAAAATATATTTAAAAATTAATTTAAATTAATATTATATAATATATTTTAATATTTTAAATTAATTTTATGATAAAAAATAAAAAAATTCTAATAAAAAAAAATTTTTAATTTAAAACTAAGAAATCTAGCTCAATAAATAAGTCAAGTTGAAGCTCAAGATCATAAATATTTTAACAAGTCGAGCTTGAGCTCAATAAGAACTAAACTAATTTAGATAGATTAGACAAATACTTGACTCGACTCGATTTATTTATACCCCTAAGATAAGGTATTTGTATTTGGAAATTGGTTAATGTTTGTATTTAACTCGCTAATATTTTGTACCGTTTGTTTTTTATATTTAGTATAAATCAAACTCGCCATGAAAATCAATTCACGTGAAGAAATGATTGACTGGCCGATGAAAACAATCATGATTATGGAGAATGCTTATTCATTGTTGTGCTCAAGATTATGGCAGTTCCACATAAAGGGCTATTATTATGAATGTGCAATTGAGGAATTATTTGGGATGATTGTAAATTTTTATAAATATGATTATAAAATTGCTCTAGAGAAAGTGGTTTTTTTTAAAGCTGCTGTAAAAACAGTTTTCTTGTACAAAATTTATTGAAAGCTGAGAGAAAGTAGTGACCAAGTAAAAATTATGATCACAGTTTGAAAAACAAAGTTGTAAGAAAGCTGACCCAAACAAGTCTCGAGTCTTCAAGATTCTCTATATCCTGTGAGAAATGCCTGAGATTAAGGATTAGTCTGGGACAATTGCAGCATTTTATAAAATTGATTGTGAAGTTATTGTGAGGAAAATAATTTAGGCTTTGTTTATGAAAGCTATTGGTTATTATTTTTAGGGTGTCAAAACTTGACCCGACTCGAAACCAGACCTAGAAAAGTCCAGGTTTGGGTCAACCCGTTTATCAAATGGGTCGGGTTTGAGTTTAAAAGCTTCGTCTGTTTTAAAAATTGGGTCAGGTTCTGGTTGACTCGAAAACCTAACCGCGATGCGACGTCAACTCGAATTTAATTAACCCTACGTATAAACTATAAACGCGCGTTCAGCCATTCACTGGTTCAGTCATTCACTCATTTAGGGTTCTCTGATTCTCTCTCGACTCTTGTTCTCGAGCCGTCAAGCTCGAGTGTTCGTTTAGGGTTTCGACTGGCTGTGCCGGTGTGTCCCTTCACCGTTGCTCATTCCCTAATTTTCTCTTGAGTCTTGACTGTTGTCATTGTTAGTTTGTGCCTATGGAGTACAGGCTACATCTCACAGCCTCCATTCTCGTCATCGTTAGTTCAGTAGGCAGCATATGTTGTTTGTATTTCAATCTCACTATTTTAATTCCTATTTCAGCCGGATTTTTTATTTTATTGGACGTGATGATGATTTTCTGAATTTAGGGTTTTCATTTTTTTTTTCTAATTTTAGGGTTTTCTCTATTTAGTGATTTATGTGTTTTATGATTTTTTTTTTCGTTTTAGGGATTATGGTTTACCTTTGGACTTTGGTTCTTTGTTGTAGCAATATTTTAGGACGAGCCATCGAGCATCTGTGAACTTTTGGAGCTGATTGAATCGTGATCCGTGAATTATTGTCTATTGGTTGTTTAGGGTTAATAACTTAATATATCATCACTATTATGCTTCATTGCTTCCCTTGTGCAATATGTCGTAAACTGTTGCCTGTTGGACTTTGTGGTTGGTTGGTTGCAATATGCAGTAATTTGGGTTGTAGATATGTATTTTCTGATCTTTGTTTTAGTATTGTAATGCTTGTCTACTTGTTTTATTCTAAAGAGTAAAGAAGTAAAGAGAGAATTAGAGTATGAGACATGATATCATTATTGTCATTTGCATCAACCAATTAGTAAATATATAGTTGTAAACTATTAGTCTATTACTATACTTTGTAATTATGTTTATTTCCATTTTTAGATCATATATGGTGGACTTGAACACTGTCGTTGAAAGTACACCTTTTGCTAAAAATGTAGATGTTATAAGAGGTCAAAATGAAATTGAAATAGAAGCTGACAAAGCTAATGATGTTGATATTACTGATGTTGAGAAAGAAAAGGATGGGGATAAAGCTGTTATGAAGATAAAAAAGGATAATTTCAACTGTATGAGGTCATTATGAGATGTTACCCTTTGTTGGTGATTGCGAATAGAGATGTAAATGCAAAAAATGTGGCACTATATACTAATGTGATAATAAAAATGGGACGGGTAATTTGAAATGTCATATGCAAGTTTGTAAGAAGAGAAACACTCGTGACATAGGCCAGTTAATTTTGCAGTCAACTTCTAGCTCACCTACTTTCTTAGCAGATAACAAATTTGATTACCAAGAGTTCCGTGATCTACCCACAGTTTGCAATATTATGCATGATCTACCTTTTCAGTGTGTAGAATGGGTCGGTGTACGTGCAATACTACATTATCTCTTCCCTGACCTACATGTAGTTTCTAGAAATATAGCTAGAAGTGACTGTAAGAAGTTGTTCATCAGGAAGAAAAGCAATATTCAATCATTGTTGGCTAGATGTACTAGTAGAGTTAGTTTTATTTCCAACCTTTGGACTTCCATCAATACATATGGTTTTATTTGTTTGACAGCTGATTTCATTAATAATAAGTGGGGACTCAAGAAGAAGATAATTAATTTTAGTTGTATGCCTCCTTTATATGGTTGGATTGCATTGTTTGAAAGCTTCATTCTTTCTTAAATGCATGGAGGGTTGAGAGTCAACTTTTATGTATCAGTTTGGGCAATGCTTCTGGTAATACTATGCTAGTTGACTTCTTAAGAAATTATTTGAACTTGAGGGGGGGGGGGGGGGGGGGGGGGGGTTACTATGCAATGGTGATCAATTTCTCCATTTTTTTTGGCAAACAGATACTATATTAAAGATAATAAAAGGTACAAGAAGCAAAGGAGCGTCAAAAAGAAAAGAAACAACAAATAAATACAAAAGAGTAACAACCCGAAGAGGGGCTCAATAAAAGGCCGGGGCTACCAACTACCCCAAAGTTAGGAACATGCCATCCAATTTGGAGCTGAGAGCATTAATACACGAAGCATCCAACCCAACCGAGAAAGAATCCATCACCAAAGGTTGCCACGAGCCATGACGATGGAGAAGAGAGCCCCAGCCACATCATAACCCAGCAAACGGAACAGCCTTCAACAAACTTAAATCCAGCAAACAGAATGATCACTGGAGCGACAAAAGCAAACTAGGGCCAACCAAGCAAACCAACCCCCAAGTCATTTCCTCCCACGTTTACCCCTCCCATGAGAGGATTTAGAAACAACAGGGCGGTCCACCTTTAGTGAAAAATCCCTCACAGGTTCATCATCCCCACTAGCTTCCGAAGATGAATCAGATGAGCAATGAAGCCAGTCAAGTTGCATCCTAATATTCTCACTGGACTTAGCACCCACATGACCTACCAGCGTGTTAGGTGAAACTAAAGTAATAGGGACCTCAACAAAATGACCAGTTAAAGAAGTCGTAATAGGAGCACCAGATCCCACACTCACCACACCCAAAGGTGTAGCCGATCGAGACCCAGGGGATAGCTCATTAGGTACGCTAGAGCCACCAGAAGCCTGCACAGACACACATGGCACCTCTAAACCATTTAAAACACACGGTGCAGACACGGTATCCACCCAGACAACACAGGACAAGCGTTAACAGCACAACCTAAATGACCACCAGCAGAAACACAAATCCGAGGGCCATGAATAGAAGGTAAAGAGCCAGCCAGAATATCCTCAGAAAGCTTCACATTAGACTCAGCGGCAACAACCTCATCAACCAAAATCACATTGTTAAACGAAACAGCCCCACCAACCAAAGGCTCCTTCAGCTCTAAATCATTGGCCTCAACAAAATCAAGCACACCAGAATTCTCACAAATAATTCCAACAGGGGCCACAACCATAGGATTAGACGGATCCAACACAGGGCCAGGAAGCACAGGAGCACCTTCCCCACCAGTACCCAACAAAGAATTAATATTAAAAGTAGATGGAGGCACAGCGGGAGGGTCAATGATAGGATGCAAAATCTGACATTCAGCCTTTGAATGACCCAAAGAGAAAAAATGTGAACAATACGCAGGAAAATCTTCCAAAACCATAGACTGCACATATCCCATGTTATCCGGACCAATTCAAAATTTATCAGGATATTGTTTGGTCACATCCAGTTCCACCAAAATACGAGCAACAAACAGACGCGAGGCAGAGGAGGTCGCATTATCGATCTTTAAAGGTTTACCAAAAATGGAGCCCAATCCATGAAGAATACACGATGCAAACAAATGAGGCCGAAGATTAGGAAACGAGATCCAAATAGGGATAACAGGCGATTCAACCTCAATGTCCAAGGAAGGAGTCCATTTAATCAATTTCATATAGCAATTACTCACAAAATAAGACCTATGAGCAAAAATCCTACAGTAATCTAAATTATTAAAGAGTTTAATCAACACATTTTTCTGGTTAAGAACAGTAACAGAACAATCGCCATTAAGCTTGAGGTTGAAGAAGAAAGACCTAATAGCATCAAGAGATGGCCGACGGCCAGGAAATTTTCCAACTAGAGCGAATTCAAAAGGAACAGCAAGAGAAAGAATTTCAGCTTCGGAAATCCATGAAGCCGGCATACCCCGATGAGAAGAAACTTTAAGGTCTGGAAAAGAGACGGAAGAAGGCGACACACCAGCTAAAACGTTTTTGAAAGAAAGAGAGGAGGATCCATCCAAAAAATAAGGATCCCTAAAACGGGGCGGCGCCATAAAAAAAAAAAAAAAAAAACACAGCGAAATAGTAAAAGAAGAAAAGAGGAACTTCCTAGAAACACTCGAGGACCATCGCCAGGCGAAAAGCGGAGAGTCAGCCGCAAAGGAGCGGCTAGGGCGAAACCATAGCACACCCTAGAGGACGGAAAGTCGCGCGTGTAGGCAATAGTTGTTTGGCTATTGTGATCAGTTTCTCCATGTACGATGTTGTGCAGACATTGTTAACCTCATTGTGCAGGAAGGCATGAAGGAGATTGATATTTCTATTGTAAAGATTAGGGAGAGCATTAAGTATGTAAAGAGATCACATGTAAGAAAACTAAAATTTTATGAATGTGCAAAACAAAGTTGTTTTGATACCAAGAAAGGATTGAGGCAGGATGTTCCGACTCGATGGAACTCAACATTTATCATGATTGATGCATCTATTTATTATAGACATGATTTCCTTCATTTACAGTTTGCTGATAGTAATTACAAAGTTTGTCCTAGTAGCATTGAATGGGACAAATTAGAAAATATTTGTAAATTTTTAGCCCCTTTCTACGAGATAACTTATGTTTTCTCAGGCACAAGATATCGAACTGTAAATCTTTACTTCCTTTGTGTTTCTACAGCATACACATCATTAAAATTTGAAAAGTCTAGTGGGATTGAATACATTAACAGAATGGCAACTAGCATGCTTACTAAATTTGAGAGGTATTGAGCTGATTTTTTGCATATTTTGGCTATTGTTGTCATTCTTGGTCCTAGATCCAAATTTAGTTTCATAGAGTGGTGCTATAAATGGTTATATGGTGGTGATTGCATTATTGAGACAATGAAGGTTAAGGAAAAATTATTTGAATTATTTGCTAACTACACAAGTCATGAAAAATATTATGCAGAGAGAGTCTTTATTGCACATGCAAAGTTCTTAGAATCAAGTTTCAAGTAGCAATTCTAACACGTTCATTAAATCACAGTTTCTACAAGTATATTAAAATTTGTTCTGTATAACTTTGTAATTGGGTACTTGTTGTATTTTGGTAACTTGATTTGGTTTTCAAAATTAGGATTATGATTCTTCTGAAGAGGAAATAACAATACCTAAGAAATCAGAACTTGAAGTTTATCTTGATGAAAGGAAAATTGATAAAAAAAGTATAGTTAGATATATTGAAATTTTGGAAGGGTAATCAATGCAGGTTTCCTGGAGTGGCCGCAATGGCACGTGATGTTTTAGGTATTCCTATTTTCACAGTAGCTTTTGAAAGCTCATTTAGCAATAGTGATAGAGTACTAGATCAATACCGGAGTGATTTAAAACATGATATTATTGAGGCACTAGTTTGTGCTAAAGATTGACTATATGGAGAGTAGTCTTAACAATCACTAAACTTGAGACTTTTCTTCTATTATTCTATTTTATGTAATTGAGTATTTTTGATTGGTTTATTTTAAAAACACCTTATCTTTTGTAGTTTCAAATGATTCGAAACTTGATAATGCTATGGAGAATAGCATGGCCCTAAATGTTGAATCAAATCCAATTGAAGAAGGTGATGTTTTAGTAAATAGGAGTGCTCCAATTGACAATTAATTTCTAAATGGGATTTGTTATTGTGATTTGCATTAGTGTGTAAGATTAAATTAAACTTCTTTCACTGATGGCTGGTCTAGCAGTCGTTAAGATATTTGTTGGTTAATTATACACTTTGGTTTACCTAATGGGCAACACCATTACTATTAGTTGATTATGTTAACTTTTTTAATATTCAGTATATTCTGTTATGCAAAATGTCATATAACATTTATTAAACCTGTATGTTGGTTGCTTGATTGGATTGCAGTTGTGGTTGTGATTGTGTAATTGTTGTTGCAGTTATAGTTATAATTGATGTTGTGATATAAGCTGTATTGGGTTACTGGAATGAGCTGTAGTTGTAGTTGCTATTGTGGATGCTATTACGAATGCTGGGTTTAGTTGAAGTTGTTGTTATTGTTGTGGTTGTTGTTGTAGAGTTATAGTTGTTGTTGTGGTTGCTGTTATACTGTTGTCGTTGTTAGCTTCATCAGTTCACTTGTTGTTGCTATTGCAGTGTTGTGGTTAATATTATGGCAATGTGGCTGATGTTGTTTCTAGTTATTTTATCAGGTTTGCTAAATGCTTAATATTGAACATAATTTATGATGCAGAATTTGACAATTTATTGTGCAGAATTTTAGTTTTTCATGCAGACTTTTTGCGGAATGCTGACCCTAAAATGACCTACTAAATTACAATGTGGCTGCTGTTGTGGTTGTGGCAAGTTTCATGCAAAATTTCTATTGAATGCTGAATGCTGACTCGAAAGTGACACTGTCTTCATTTGCTGGAACAATGGATTTATTTATAGACAATTGCCTTTATTTTGATGATTTTTTTAATAGAGCAATGATGAGAAACCTCCTAAATGAAACTTGTGAATTTCTTTAGGGTAAATGCAACCAGGTGACTTTTGTGTTATCTTAGACATAGCATATACATTATAATTAAACAAATACTACTATCTAAGCTAATACAAAATGCCTCCTTGGATGGTACTCCCTAAATATTCTTTACTCATTTATATTTTACTGATTTTAGTACTTGATGAGTGATGACTAATTTGGAGATTTAACCAGAGCTCTAATATACATTACATTTATACTATTTTTTGCATTTATCGTTGTTTTTAGACTTTTACCTATTTAACTTTTTAGGTTTTTTTTAATTTTTGAAGATTTATCTCATATCCAGTTATCCACTCCATGAGGCATGAGTTACTGAGTTAGAGGGGTGCAAAGCAACAAAGTAGATTAAATAAAATTTTTGGTTATATAACAGTGTAAAATTGAAAATGTAATTTATAATTTGTGTTTCAATATTTGTATTACAATGTAAGTATAATAATGTAATGTACATTAGTAATTAGTAAATGTAATTTGTGTTTTGCATTATTTTTTATAGAGGCACATATTACTAATTTGACAATTAGAGTTAGTATTTTGTAAATGTAATTTGCCAATTTGTGTTCATTTATAGTAGCATTTTAATTGAATTAATTAAATAAATTTGAAATAACAAAAATACCAAAAATTTGAGAAAAGCCGGATTGGCGGGTCATTCCGGGTTGACCCGAATCCGAACCAGATCGGGTTCAGGTTCGGATTTCTGTCATGTTTCTATAATCAGGTCGGGTTCGGATCGGGTCAGCTGGCAGTAGGTCAGGTTCGGGTTGGACCTGAACACGACTCGATGACCAGTTTTGACACGCCTAATTGCTTTTTTGCTGCTCTTAAAATATTTTTTGTGCTATAAAGCTACTGTAGAAAGCAATAATAAAATTGTACCAAACGAATCCTTAATTACTCCGGTTGAAAAAAAATAATTTTTCACCACAAAAATTTCTAAAAAGTAATGCAAGAATAATAAAAAAGTAGTTGCCAAATAAAATTATAATTAACGTCTGAAAAATAAATCAATTAAAAAGCTATCACAAAATGAGAACTTCCTCTAGACCAAAAAGGGACACTTGAGATCAAGAAAGAATTCCGAGAAAAGATTTGGAAAATCATTGTCAGTGTAATGTGTATAGAGTTGAGATGCAACCATTCAAAAGATGTAAAAACAAAGTAGTACATCATCCAACTGCTACATCAAAAGAATTATGAAACAATTAATAAATAAGTTTTATATATATATATATATATATATATATATATATATATATATATATATATAGATAAAGAATTATATATTTTTTATTTCTTTTATAAAAAAAAAAGAAATCCAAATTAGAAAAATGAAGTAAATAAATTTTTTTATTGCATGCACAAATTTTAAGAAAAATGTCCATAAAATATTTTTTGCGATCATCCTTGTAAAGTTTGTACAAAGAATTTCCTCACAAGGCTTTTGTTTGTGATTTCACTTAATTTGGAAGGCCCAATTAGATTTTTCTAAAGCTAGCTCTTGCGCCGAAGGTGTGAGCCCATCTTGTTTTATTAGGTAAAAAATACATATTTTTTGCCGGCCATTTGAATTTTTGAAGGAAAATAACTGCGTTTTTTATTTCTCCATCACAAGTTAAATCAATATAACTGATGAAATTTATTTTAAATAAAAAAGTTTAAAGCCTATAGAAATTCAAATGAGTAACAGAAGCGCCTTGATTCAAATTTAACTGAGCCTAAATCAAACATCTAAATGCAGTTAGAAATTTCATGACACTATTTTAGAGATGAGAAATCTAATAAGGCTAAGATTATTTAATTCAGATGTCATTAAGGAACTTAAATGTCTAAGATTAGTTTATGATCAAGAAAATTAACACTATCAAGTTGATGGATTGTTCGGGAAATTTGGATAATATTATCAAAATGTCACTCCAAAAAGCTATAAATAGATCCTCAATGCTTTTATAAAATAGAAAAAAAAAATGAGAGCTTAGAGTTGAGAGAAACCTGCATCAAAACATTAAATGCAAAGGCAAACAGAACTAAAGAAAGGATAAGAAGCTTTAGGAAAAATATGCTTTCATCTCTTAGTTACTCCAGTACAGCACTAGGTAATATATGAAGAAGAAATAGGGAGCAAAGTCTGCTAGAAACGGCTAAAGGCTGACACCGTCAGCTGTCCTACAGAAGAAGGTGCTGCCTTACATACGCATACAACAAGTGGAGTAGAATAAGTAACATGTGCGGGAGGTATACTCTAACAGCCCCCCTCAAACTAAGCATTTGAGGAACAAATGGTGAGTTTGTCGCGAAGTGCAGCAAATCAAAAAGGGGAAAGGGGTTTAGTAAGAATATCAACAAACTGATCCAGAGAATTGAGATGATGAACTGCAATGGAACCATGTTGAATATGATGACTGATAAAGTGATAGTCGATCTCTATATGCTTGGTGCGAGCATGAAAAACAGGGTTGTGAGCTAAAGCAATAGCTGAAGTATTGTCACAGTAAATTGACGTGGGCGAGTGTTGAGGTAGGCCGAACTCAGCCAATAGCCGTCGAAGCCAGAGAATATCTGATGTAGCTGAAGATAAGGCACGATATTCAGCCTCAGTCGAAGATTTGGCAACCGTAACCTGCTGTTTAACACACCATGAAATGAGAGTCGGTCCAAGATAAGAACAGAACCCACTGACAGATTTTCGATCGATGGAATCGAAGGCCCAATCAACATCCACATAAGTAGTGAGCTGCATATTCCCTAGTACTAGAGGTAAGCCATAAGATTTTGTGCCTTGAAGGTAGCAAAGAATACGTTTAACGGCGTGAAAGTCAGCATTTGTGGGGCTATGCATATGTTGACAGACAGAATTTACTGCAAAGGCAATATCTGGTCTAGTTATGGTGAGATAATTAAGCGAACCAACTAAACGGCGAAACAAATGCGGATCAGAAAACGGTTTAGCAGCAGACGCCATTTTGGAGGGCTTAAGTGTGATCGGTGTGGAGACAAGTTTCGAATTTGTAAAGCCAGCCGAATCTAGAATAGCAATGGTGTATTTAGCCTAATGAAGAAGCAAAGCATGAGGTGTTTTATGCACTTGAATACCGAGGAAAGTATCCACGGAGCCCAGCTGTTTCAAGGAGAACTGAGACCGGAGCAACTGCAGTAAATTAGCAATAGTGCTGGAATAATTTCCAGTAAGTAACAAGTCATCAACGTAAATAAGAAGATAAAGTTGAATAGTAGACTTGTTGTAAATAAGGAGAGATGGATCCGCTTTGCTGAAGATAAAACCAAATTGAACCAGAGAGTCTGTAAGTTTGGTATACCAATGGCGAGGAGCCTGTTTAAGACCATAGATAGCTTTATGCAATTTGCAAACATAATGTGGATGTTGAGAATCAACAAAACCAGGAGGTTGCTTCATAAAGACTTCTTCATACAAATCACCATGAAGAAAGGCATTGGAAATATCAAACTGAAGAGTTTGCCAACGCCGATGTAGAGCTAAAAGAAGAAGTATACAAATTGTTGGTAACTTGGCCACCGGACTAAAGGTCTCATGGAAATTGATGCCATGCTCTTGAGCAAAACCTTGTGCAACCAATCTTGCCTTATATCGATCAACTTGACCATCTGATGTTGTTTTTAATTTGAAAACCCATTTATATCCAAGAATGGGTTTATTAGTAGGAGGGGGAATGAGACTCCAGGTACCCTGCTTTTGTAATGCCAAAAATTCCTCTGACATAGCATGTCTCCAAGGCTCAGATTTAAGTGCCTGAGTATAGGAAGTAGGAGTGATAATAGGATGAGAAACTGTAAGCAAATCAAAGATAACCTTTGGGTGTTGATGGCCTATTTTCAACCGAGTTTGCATAGGATGTGTAGGTGGAGGCGGAGGTGGTTGTTGGGGATGTGGTGAATTGAGAGAAGAAGTAGAGGCAGAAGAAGAATTGCGGCAGGGAGTTGTAGAAATATATGGAGAATAATAGGATGGAGCAGTAGATAGATGTGGGGAAGAGATTTGCTGAGTGGAAGGTAGAGCAGGCGAAGGAACAGAAATTGGAGTTAATAACAAGGGATTTTGTGGTGGATCGGTTAATGGAACAAATGTAGAGGATGCATTTGAGGTATAAGGAAAAATATGTTCATAGAAAACAACATGACGGGAGACATAGATTCTGTTTTTGTGGAGATTGAGACAACGATAACCCTTATGAGAGGAGGAGTAGCCCAGGAAAATACACTCGTGAGAGCGAGGAGATAATTTATTTTTGGAAAGTGGTTGAAACCATGGAAAGCATAGACAACCAAATGTCTTCAAATGAGTATAGGAGGGAAGTATGCCATGTAAAAGCTGATAGGGAATGTGGAGGTTACAAGCTTTGGTTGGAAGGATGTTAATGAGATAATTGGAGGTCAATAGTGCTTCAGCCCAAAAAATCTGTGGTAGATGAGCAGCATGTAGAAGGGCCCTGGTAGTTTCAAGTAGATGTCTATGCTTGTGCTCAGCAAGCCCATTTTGTTCAGGGGTGTAAGGAAAACTGTACTGGTGAGCAATACCATGTTGAGATAAATAAGAACGAAAAAGATGACTGATGTACTCTCCACCACCATCAGTTCTTAAAGTTTGAATTAAAGTGTGAAAAGAGTTCTTTATAAGCTGGTGAAAATGCTGAAATTTGGAGAAGGTTTCATCTTTAGAGTGCATAAGATAGAGCCAAGTATACCGTGTGGCATCATCAATAAAAACAACATAATAACGAAAATCATGAAAAGAAGAAACAGGAGCTGGTCCCCAAACATCGGAATGTATTAATTGAAATGGTTGAAGTACATGACTAGTAGACAAAGTAAAGGGCAACTTATGGCTTTTAGCCACATTACAGGACGTACATAAGAAAGTAGAAGAAGGAGTACATATAGCGGGAACAACATTTGCAAGAAATTTTAAAATCCTAGAATTTGGATGACCAAGACGTGCATGCCATGGCTCGGAAGAGGAAACCGTAGAATGCAAGGCTGTAGAAGAACTGATGGAGGGTGTCGTAACAGGATAAAGACCATCTCGCGATCATCCACGAAGAAGGATGCTATTGTCTGAAAGATCCTTGATAAGGAATCCATGAGCGTCAAACAAAATGGAGCAATTATTATCATATGTTAATTTGTGAATAGAAAGAAGATTGTGTGAAAGAAGTGGGACATGGAGGAGATTTTGAAGGTGAAGCTTACGGTTCGTATCAGGAAGCGGAAGAATGCCTTGCCCAGTATGGAGTATCAGAAGGGTACCTCCACTGGCAACAAAAACCGAATCAGGTCCAACATATGGTGTAGGCTGTTGCAAATTAGTAGCATTAAATGTCAAATGGGCAGATGCACCCGAGTCTAAAACCCATTCAGTGATTGAAGAAGTCACACTGCTTGTTGAGTTGGAAAGCAAGGCATGAGGAGTGGCATTGGAAACAGTTGGTGCATACTGCACATTGCAGCGATGCTAACAGTTTAAGGCAATATGGCCAAGTTTTCCACATATTTGACAGGTTGGACGAGCAGGCGACAGGGTAGGGTTGCGGTTGTTCTGTGTATATGGAGTGGTTGTTCCAGACAAACTTGTTCTGAAGGGAGCTCCTCTTCCTCTAGATCTTGAGGAGAGCCTACCATGAGAAGTGTTGGAGTAGACTGTCCACAATGCTGTATGATCTGAAGGAGGTGAACTTCTTTTTGCTGCTCATTATGTAGGTTGATCTCTTCACTACACAAGAGAGAATACAACGCATCTAGAGTGATTGTCTGTTGAGTTGTGCGAATTGCAGATTTGAATGGATTGTAAATGGACGGCAGTCCATTCAAAGTATATAAAATAACATCTTCAACATCTATCTGGCCTCCGGAAGCTGCTATATTGTCCACGAGAGCTTTGATTTGAGCAAGATATTGAGTCATGGTAAGTTCTTTCATTTGAATATGATGCAATTCATTTTTAAGTTGAATTACATGCGAACGGTTTGTAGGTTGAAGACGGTTTTTCAAGGTTATCCAAATCTCATGCGCAGTAGATAGCGAGAGGATGTATGGAAGAACAGAAGCAGAAATTGTAGATAGCAAAGTCGAAACTAAATTCTGATCAACAAGCTTCCAGAGACGAAAATCAACAGTATCTGATGGTGGAGTAACACTTCCAGTTAAATAACCTTCAAAGCCATTCGCTGAGAATAACTTGAAAACTTGAAGACGCCATATGGGATAGTTTTCATTAGTAAGAGAAGTGGACACAATGTGCTTCAAATTGCTCATGAGAAATTTTAAGGAAGAAGGAATAGAGATCTCTGCCATTTCTGCAGAGAGGGAAGATGCAGTTGGCGCAAGGGATGAAGAACCTTGAGACGCCATTCAGATGCAGATGAAGAAGCTGACCTAATGCTTTGATACCATGAGAGAAACCTGCATCAAAACATTAAATGCAAAGGCAAACAGAACTAAAGAAATGATAAGAAGCTTTAGGAAAAATATGCTTTCATCTCTTAGTTACTCCAGTACAGCACTAGGTAATATATGAAGAAGAAATAGGGAGCAAAGTCTGCTAGAAATGGCTAAAGGCTGACACCGTCAGCTGTCCTGCAGAAGAAGGTGCTGCCTTACATATGCATACATCAAGTGGAGTAGAATAAGTAACATGTGCAGGAGGTATACTCTAACAAGAGTTAGACCTATACCTGAGGTTAAAGAGAGCTCTATCTGATGAACAATGCTGATGATTATTGTTAGTAATCATGATTGCCTAACTACCGTCATTCAATCACAATCATATGACCAAGGTCATTTGACTACAACGACCCCACTCCATTTTTTAACCATCATTGATAGATTACGGTCTCATGATTATCATTATCTAATTACCGTCACCAACAACATAAATGCATACAATCACCAATAATGTTAATGTTTGTCACTGATATCAATGTTGATAAATACTATCACCAACAAAACTGATGCATATTATTAACATCAATGCTGATGCATATCAATTTTGTCGCATGTTGTCGCCAACAATATTGATGGATGTTGTCGACTCCAATGCTGATGCTCACTAATTTCGTTATATGTTATTACTACTAGTATCAATGCACACATGAAAGAATCCCTATATAATTAACCTGAGGGAAAACCACAATAATGCCCTGACAGGAGATTTATTGGAAGCTCTGAGAGTAGAAGGAATTATATAGAAGGAATTCATGGAGGAAGATCAGAACTGGATACTCTCCTTCCTCGCAAGGTGATGAGATATAATGGGGCTTCGGTGGAGGTGGAGAGGTAGACGAATTTAAGAGCTCAGCCTGTTTATATCTTTTTGTTGGATGCTGAGGGGTTTCACTTCGTGCTTCCCAGTCATGAACGCATCACAAGTAGTATACTAGACATGTTAACTAATTGCGCAACACCTTCTTTCTCTTTGGATTTGTTTGCGACAGTTTTCTTCTTGCTTTGCTTTCTTAGACTGCAAATACAGTCTTGTTTGACTGTTGCGTTCTTATAATTTATGTACTGAGAAGTTATTTTTCATAGAAGCTTTTAATAAGTTATCTTCACAACCGCTTTACAAATATCTTAATAAAAAACTGCAGTCATTCTGAACATATCGGTTGTTTGCTCCTCGCTCGTGTCTTTCTTCTTCAATCTTTTATTTGGTTATAAGTATCTATTGATCATTTTATAATCAATTTCCTGATAAAATTATAAACTTAGGCTTCATTTGGAACAGCTATCTTACTGCTTCTTAATTCAAAAATTAAAATTTTTTTACTAAAAAGCTGATTTAAGAAACAGTAAGAAAGCCGTCCCAAACTAAGCCTTAATTTGAAAATGGTGGTGTAGACCGTGGACCTCCGAAAGGACTCAAACACCATCGCCCCACGAGGGGAGACAGTATCTGGCCAATGGAAGGGCAGATTCGATCACACATATGATTAACCATTGAGGATAGCGGCTCTCACCAGCACACCCGGATGGGTAATAATATATGTGCTCTCACCAGCACCCGATACATTAGCTCGAATGGGGTTTATTTGAGAGTGGGATTCGGTTTCCCACGGGCGCAAGCCCCCGTGGTTAATTACATCTCAAGCCGGGGCCTGAGAATACTCTCGATTAAGGATTCTACATTATTCCTTCCAAATTGGGATTGACACATAGGGCGAAGACTAGGAAGTCCTACTCGAAGGGAAAGAGAGGTTCAACTAGGCTTAGTCAACATGCACGGCTCACATCAGCATCCGGAGGGACTAAGGTAGTGAGAAGAAACTGAAAAAAATAAATAAATCATGCACTCGAAGCATGCAGGAGGGAAGGATGGAGGTGGCGTCATCCGTGTGACGCGGATATGTAGGGTTTAGGGTCTTTGGAAGACAGAAGACCTACCTACTGATGAGGCGTACTATGAAATAATAGTAGCCTTAAATCCTAAATCTAATGGGTTTAGTGTTCTACGTAACACTAACACCCGTGTCCTAACTAATGCAATGCAAAATCTGGACTTACCCCGGCCTGGAAGGGGGAGCCAGCTAACCACCTAGTCGCTTCAAAACCATGCTGTCCAGTCATTGAATGAAAGATGAGTGGGTAGGTTATAGTTCTCGGAAATAGGACCGACATCTAGAGGATTTCCTAATTGGCCCCAGACTGATGTTGGGTGAATGCTTCTAGAGTTAATGCAATTAAAATTTTGATTTAGTTAATTTCTAATGCAATGCATGCTAGTTAAAGTATCTAAATTAGGTATGCGTAGAACTTTAAAAAGGATTATAAAATAATTTTTAGAATTAGACTGGGCTTCCCCAGGTCCGGCACCTCATCCTCATAGGTCAGATTATCCGGACTCTACCCGCAGGCGGGGAAGTGTCTTATAGAAGGAAAGAGAGAAATGCAATAATATGCATGCGACCTCGGACGATTCCGGCAATTCCCTAGGTCGTTAAGTTTCTAAATTGCTTAAACCTTAAAATTTTAAATATTAGTTGCGAGTAGAAAAGGGTTTTAGTCCTTAGAGAGCCTAACGAAACACAGGCTAAAACAAAAGCGGCATGCAGATCGCCAATAAACTATGAAAAGCATACAACCTATACGGAATCATCATCAAATCAAGCATAATACATAATTAAATAAATCAATTAAATGTCCATAGGCCAACTGCCCTTAATTACAACCCAGGGTCTGCAGAAAATTAAAGTGGCCGGGCACCACTGCCAACAACCCGGATTTCTAATCCTAAGACTGACGCAAGTTATTTTGAGTGGGATACTGCAGATCTTCATCTCCTTGTTCTTCTCTTCCTTGGACTCCTCGGATCTCGACTTCGTTGGACTCATTGGATCTCAGCTTCCTTTGATTCTTCAACTAGTAGAACGATCCAAATTTGGATTTCCAAATAGAAAAGGACCATCCTCATATTGGGTGTCCTTTTCTCTTTGGAATCCAACCTTTGGATCCTAGTATCCCCACTCAAAATAGACTTTCACAACTCAATACCAAGTTACAAACCATTTACATTAAATGAAAGCAGTAAATCTAAACTCTCCTGCAAGGTTATCTTAATAAAAATCATCCCAAGCAATTTATATAGAAATAAAAATACTCATCACAGCCACACTTGGCCATGCTCTTAATTATTTGAGGGCTAAGCAAGCTCTGGAGCACCTGTAGCAATTTATAATGATGATTTTAATTAGCCCTCATTTATTTAAGGGGGCTGAGCAATTACTGGAATTTTAATATTTTTAATAAATACTAGACCCTAATGTGAGTTGAGTGCCTTTGAGTTTGCTGGATTTGGAGTTTCCTACGCAAAGTTATGAATTTTAGAAGTTTCGGGCCCTAGACTATAGGCTACGGTTGACCAAAGAGTTGACTTTTTATTTTAGGTTGATTTCTGGATACCTAATATTAAAAAAAAAAACTAGACCTTAATTAGAGTTAGGTGCCTTTTAGTTTGCCCATTTTTGGAGTTTTCTGTAATTAGTTATGATTTTTAGAAGTTGGGGCAATTAAATGAATTATCGGAATTGCCTAATTAGGGGTACTTTGGGGGTTTTGGCTCAAATCAGCTCCAAACTGATTGGAATCACCCCCAAAGGTCAGAAATGACCTAAGAAGGTGTTCCCGAGTTTTTGGGGAAAATTTGGGATTTTTAATAATTTTTAATGATTTAATTAAGACAAAAAGGTGATTTTTGATTAAGGTTGAATTAAAGTCCAGATTAAGGTCCAATTAAGGGGGCCCTAATTATCTAAGGTTGGGGACTGAATTCTGGAGAGTTTGAAGTATTATGGGTATTTTTCTGATTTAAAATAGATTTATTATATTTTTCTGAAGTTTCTAAGGCTTAATTAACGGGTAAATTAGGGTTTGCCAATTAAGTATTTTAAAGAGTCCAGAAAATTCTTAGAAAATTCTAGAGGGTTTCAGATGTCACTAAGCACTAGTGTTTAAAGTTTCATAGCAATCTGGGATCTATCCTAGCTCCTAGAAATATTCTAAGTTCGCTAGACAATCCTTAATTATTGTCCTTAGAGTGTCACTACACTAAGCAGGAATAAAGTGAGTTAGCTAACCCTTAGACATAACATAAAGAGGGTAAATGCAGCAAATATAAACACACCAATCAAGTCCTTAGATCTAAGAGAGCCTAGGCTAAGTGCTTGTGCAACCTACACATGCAAGGACTACGAAAATACTAAGTAAAGAAACCTAATGAAGTGATTAGTGAATGATTGGGACACAATCACCCACTAATCCTTCTCCCACATGAATTGCTCTTCACATACATAACCTAGGTTTAAGATTTCACCAAGTGGATCTCCCAAGATTAAGGATTTAATAATATATGTAGTTTTAAAAATGTTTAAAATACATATACGTATTAAGTACACAAATATATAATTTTTAAAATAAGATAGTTTGAAAATGATTTCATGTTATATCCCTAGGAGATCCACTGGCCACCACCAAGGGGTTTCAAAATATTTTCATATTTAAAATTAATTTTTAATTTTAAAGTAATTAAATAATAATCAAATAATTAAGTAATTAGGTAGCACAGAAAATAATCCAAACAATACAGAATTGAATCCAGAAAATAATTTTAAATAAAATTTCATATTTTTCTGAAAAATTAAGGTATTATACACAAAAATCCGATTTAAAATGAATTAGTTATGAATTTTTGAAGTTTAATGTATTAAAAAGGATTTTTAAATAATTTCAAAATAATTAATATTTAAAAATAATTATCAAATTAAATTAAATTAAGTATTAAAGTTTCTGGAATTTAAAGTAATTTAATAAAAATAATTTTCATAAGTTTTGAAAAATAAATGAATTTTAAATTAATTAATTATTAATTAAATAATCTAAGTATTTAATTAATTATAATAATCTAAAATGGAAAAATTATTTATTAATAAAAAAAAATAAATAACAAAAATAATTATCTAATTTTGAAAATTATTTAATAAAATTATTTATTATAAATTTGAAAAATATTTAAATTTTAAATTAATTAATTATTAATTAAATAATTTAAGTAATTAAGAAAAGTATTTAAAATAAGGTATATTTATTAAATTTAAAATAGTAAATAAACAAATAAATAAATAAAATCTCTGATATGTTAACATAATTGGAATAAGAGATTCTTTACAAATTTGGAAAATAATTAAATTTTAAATCAATTAATTATTAATTAAGTAAATTAAGTAATTAATAATTAAGGAAAGTATTTAAAATAGAAATATTTATTAAAAATAAAAAAAAGTAAATAAATTTATAAAAAAAAAAATAATCTGATTTTGAAAATAATTTAGTAAAATTATTATTTATAAATTTAGGAATAATTAAATTTTAAATCAATTAATTATTAACTAAGTAATTTAAGTAATTAATAAACTAAAATAATTTAAAAAAATAGGAAAAATCATTAATAATTCGAAATTAAATAATAAAAAAAATAAAAAAAATAATAATAATTTTCTTATTTTAGAATAATTCAACAAAAGAATAATTTTTATAAATTTAGAAAGTATTTAAAGTTTAAATTAATTAATGACTAATTAGGTAATTTAGGTAATTAATCAATTAAAATAATTTAAAAAAGGAAAGTAATTATAATTTGAATTAAATAATAAAAATAATAATAATTTTTCTGATTTCAAAATAATTTAATAAGAAAATAATTTTTTATAAATTTAGAAAGTATTTAAAGTTTAAATTAATTAATACCTAATTAAGTAATTTAGGTAATTAATCAATTAGAATAATTTAAAAAAGGAAAGTAATTATTAATTCGAATTAAATAATAAAAATAATAATAATTTTTCTTATATTTCAAAATAATTAATAAATTTTTTTTTTAATTTTAGAAAATAATTAATTAATTTTTGATTAAATATTAAGATATTTAAACAATTAACTAATTAAGAATTACTTTAAATAATATATTTTAACATTATTTTAAAAATTAAATAATTGAAAAGTAATAATAAAATTTTTCTTATTTTTATTTATTTATTTATTTATTTTAAAATAAAATAGATAAAGAAATATTTAATAATATCATTTTAAAAGTATTTAATAATTATTAGTATTAACTAAGTGTTTAGATTTTAAGTAATTAAAACTATTTTAAATAATAAAAAATACGTCATAAAATAGTTTTAATTTTAAATTAATGTATTTAAAATAATTATTAAATTATTTAAACATATTTTATAAAAAAAATGTATTTAATCTTAATAAAATATTTATAAAAAAAAAGAAAGAGAAAATCAACGACTCATGCTATTCATGTACGCCGAATTCTATAACCCTAAAATTAAAAAAAGATTTCGTTCTCAAGAATGGCTTTATTGATTTTGATAAAATTTTAAATGTAGATTAAGAACATGAATAAAAGTCATGGGGAGGTATTTGAAAGCTCGAAAAAGCACTTATTAGAAAAATATACGGATCTAAGTGTGGTGACCTAGATCTAAAGTTTTGATAAAATCTTATCGTTAGATCTTCTAGATTTTGAAATATTTGAGCTTGTAGATTGTCCTCGTATATTCCTCTAATTGAAGTTGAACTCTAATTCACCTTGGATCGGACGGTAGAAGCTTTGGAAGGGGAATGACTCGGGTCGCCGGAGATCTCGCGGCCGGCAAGATTTTACCAACGAATTTGAGTGGAGGAAGATGTGGAGATGTTGGAAGAGCTCTCATCCTAAGAAAATTAGGGTTGAGAGCGGCTCGGAAAAAAAAAAGAAGCCAGCCCCCTTCATGAAGCCCTAAAAGAGTATTTAAATGATTAAGGCCCTAGATCTACGGCTAGGATTTATCCTAAGATTAATTAGGAGGGAATTAAGGTGATTTAATTAGCCATCCGTTTGATTTCTTGATTTAGAAATAAATTTAAGCTCATGAGAATGAAAAAATAAATAAATAAATAAATAAGTAAATTAAATTAAGCATATTAGATTAAAATCAAGCCTACTGTCAGATCCGATTTGGGTCAATTTGGGATTCAATTTGATTTACTCAAATTAACCCAGTTAAATTTAAATAAAATGAACACTCGAATCAAATTAACCTCGACGGACCTAAGGCAAACTAATCGGGCTCAATCGGATACGGTCGAGTCTACTTTGACTCAATTCAAGCTAATTCGAGCTCGAATTGGACTCGACGGGGGTTGATTAAATTAATTAAATGCCCTCAAGGGCACTCGAATGAAAATAAAGGTCAACATAGACATATATGACTATTGAAAATGATGATGTTTCTTCACAGGGCTGATAATTCGATTTAAAAAAAATAATAAATATATACACTTTTTTTTATATTATATAGACCAAATGAATTGTTGGTCTTTTCTTAATTTTGACAATGTTTTTTAGTAGAGGATGTGAAAAGTTTTTGTATCTTTGTAGGACTGTTAATTAAGTATGAAAAAGAAAAGATAAATATGCTGTACTAATTTAAATTATTGTTTAATTTATCTTTCTAAATTAAGGTTTTGTTTGGGACTGCTACAGTATTTTATAAAGGTGATTATGAAATTGTGATGAGAAAAATAATTTTTTTAAGAGTGTTGCATATATTATAAATAAGATTTTAAAAAAAATTGTATAACTGCTTTCTTAAAACTATCACATATTAGCAATCCTGGTTGTAAAACTAACTTCTCATCATGGAATTTTTTTGAAAAACAACAAATAAAATTAAGAAAATAGTAGTTGAACAAAATTATAGTTGTGGTATTAAAAATAAAATAGTAAGAAAGTTGTTCCAAATAGATCCTTAATCAAATCAAATATAAGAGATATTTTTAGGGCTGCAAACGAACCGAGCCGAGCCGAGTATGTGACTGTTCATGTTTGAGTTCATTTAATATCAGCTTGTTCAAGTTTAGTTCATGTTTGTTCGAGCTTTATTATTTGTGTTCATGTTTAGTTCATTTAAATTAATGAGTGTTCATGTTCAGTTCATATTCGGTTCGTTTAGTGCTTATCGAGCTTTAAACAAATGAGCTATAAACAAGCTCTACTTTTAGATATTCATTAACTTAATAAACAAGCTTTATCGAGCTTCCTAACAAACGATTACATCGAGCATGATCATGAACATATTTAACGAATTTTTTTAAACAATCAAACAAACACGTTCATGAATATATCTATGAACAAACACATTTATAATAAAAGTAATTATCTATGTAAAATGAAAATAATATTAATCAATATGAATATATTTTTAAATGAAGCTTACCTGTTGTATTTCTCTTCATTTGGTACAACAGTTGAAAGATTATCTTCTGCGTTCATAGAAAGACTTTAATGGTTTCGTCAGAACTACAAAAATATACTATCAAGATAAATACATCATATAAAATACACCAATAAAATAAATAATAATGAGAATTAATCGATCTTGATGTCAAATATCAAACATTAATTCAGTTCTTTATTCACGAGCTTCTTATCGAGCTTCATATCGAGTATGTTCATGAGCTTTATACGATCATGTTCACAAATCTAATCGAGCCAAACGCATTGTTGTTCAAGCTTGTTTATTAACACATTGAGTATTTACGAAAGTGTTCAAGCTTGTTCAATAACTAATTGAACGATCACGAACGAGCTCTTATCGAGCCGAACCTCGAGCAGCTTGTCGAACGCTCAGTTCGCTTGCAGCCCTAGATATTTTCAATTTATTGCGGTTCAATCCAATAGAAATTATATTCATACAAATACTATGGATAAGAGCATATTCTTGCATTCACATTTTAAATCAAATCATATTTTCACAATATTTATAGGTGGAATGAAATATTTGACTTTTTATTAATCATGAAAATGATCGATGTCTTTTTTTTTTTAAATCTCAAAGAATGATATTTATTTATGATAATAATTATTGGGTTTGACAAAAAAAAAAGATAAATTGGCTTTTGCTAATTTAAATTATTTTTAAAATTTTAATTTTAAAATTAAATCTAACAAATATTTCTAATCCTTGTGATTCAATCTTGCACAAATTATTTTCATTCAAGCATTATCGAGAGCTACATTTATTATTAGGATCGTATTTTTCATTATATTTTATAGACCAAATGAAATGTTGGACCTTTTTAGTCTTAACAATGATTTTTTTAAGGGAGATTTACGTACATACCATCTTATATTATTCTACGTACATATTTAACATCTGAAACTTTAATATTACATACATACCACCAATAGTTCATCTTCATATCAAATATATGTGGTAGAAATGAAATATATGAGCGGTATGAAAGAAATATAAGTGGTATATTTGATATTAAAATAATATAGGATGGTATATAGATTGTTATAAAATAGTATATATGTAAATTTCCCCTTTTTTTAATGGTAGCATCTCATTGAATGAGCATGTCGCTTGATAGGCTCAAATTAAGTTAAATAAAAAATAAAAAGATTTTAATTAATTTAATATTTTATAAATTATGAGTGTGTTTTGGACTGCTGCATTTTCTTATAAAATTGATGATAAAATTATTATGGAGAAAATAATTTTTAACTATGTTTAAAAAAAATAAAAAAGCTTTCCACTCACCAATAGCCGGGCCGGGGGCACGGCCCCCACTAACCAAATGAAAGCCCACATTATTTAAAAGTTAAATTCATTTTTACTAACACAAACTCATAAGAGGCGACATCTATTTACTTTAAATCGAAATTACCCTTTGGATGCATCATTCTTATCCAATAGGCCACAAAGTCAGTCATTGACTCTTTCTGTTTTATTTTACTTAAAGTACTGTATATGAATATTTTAGTGAATTTTCTGCATATGATATAAATTTATAATTAATAATTTTATTCAAAAATACTCTTGTTGCATCCTAGAATATTCACAGTGGTAGAGAAATATAAAATTTAATGTCTTAACTTTATACAAAGATCCAACACACAATCAGATAAAAGAGAGCGTGTAACATTAATAAGAGGCACCAAAATTTTTTACGTGGAATTCACTAGTGTTTTCAATCAATTACAAATGAGGCCCTATTGGGGGGGGGGGGGGAGGGAAGACCTTGATTTGATGTAGCAAATATACATCATACAGAGTGCATTACATGTTGGAAATTGGAAGAATCAGAATTTATATGTTTGTTTATTTGGCAGGATCATAGTCAGTTGGCAAGGAGGTCGGAAAGATTGTATTCGGGTGATGGTGGTCTGAAGGACCCTAGTCGACGGGCAACAGAGGTCGAAAGACCGTTGTCAGGCGATAGAAGTCAAAAGAATCATAATCAACATTCGATAGGTCAGAAAGATCGTTATTAGTCGATGGAGGTCGGAAGGATAGTAGTCGGTGGGAGATGGTGGTTAGAAAGACTGTAGTTGATGGGCGACAGTAGTTAGAAAGACTGTTGCTTAGCGACGGAGGTTGGAAGGACCATAATCGACCGGTGATAGAGGTCGTAAAGACCGTTGTCTGGCGAGGGAGGTCTGAAGGACAATAAACGGTGGGCGACGAAGGTCAGAAAGAACGTAGTCGGGTGACGGTGGTCGGAAGGACACTAGTTGGCGGGCGACAGAGGTCGGAAAGACCGTTGTATGGCGACGGAGGTCAGAAGGACCGTAGTCGATGGGTGATGATGGTCTAAAGGACCTTGATTTGATGTAGCAAATATACATCATACAGAGTGCATTACATGTTGGAAATTGGAAGAATCAGAATTTATATGTTTGTTTGGTCGGCAGGATCCTAGTCAGTTGGCAAGGAGGTCAGAAAGATTGTATTCGGGTGATGGTGGTCTGAAGGACCGTAGTCGACGGGCAACAGAGGTCGAAAGACCGTTGTCAGGCGATAGAAGTCAAAAGAACCATAATCAACATTTGATAGGTCAGAAAGATCGTTATTAGGCAATGGAGGTCGGAAGGATAGTAGTCGGTGGGAGATGGTGGTTAGAAAGACCGTAGTTGACGGGCGATAGTAGTTAGAAAGACTGTTGCTTAGCGACGGATATTGGAAGGACCATAATCGACAGGTGATAGAGGTCGTAAAGACAGTTGTCTGGCGAGGGAGGTTTGAAGGACGATAAACGGTGGGCGACGAAGGTCAGAAAGAACGTAGTCGGGTGACGGTGGTCGGAAGGACACTAGTCGGCGGGCGACAGAGGTCGGAAAGACCGTTGTATGGCGACAAAGGTCAGAAGGACCGTAGTCGATGGGTGATGATGGTATGAAGGACCTTGATTTGATGTAGCAAATATACATCATACAGAGTGCATTACATGTTGGAAATTGGAAGAATCAGAATTTATATGTTTGTTTGGTCGGCAGGATCCTAGTCAGTTGGCAAGGAGGTCGGAAAGATTGTATTCGGGTGATGGTGGTCTGAAGGACCGTAGTCGACGGGCAACAGAGGTCGAAAGACCGTTGTCAGGCGATAGAAGTCAAAAGAACCATAATCAACATTCGATAGGTCAGAAAGATCGTTATTAGGCGATGGAGGTCGGAAGGATAGTAGTCGGTGGGAGATGGTGGTTAGAAAGACCGTAGTTGACGGGCGATAGTAGTTAGAAAGACTGTTGCTTAGCGACGGATGTTGGAAGGACCATAATCGACGGGTGATAGAGGTCGTAAAGACCGTTGTCTGGCGAGGGAGGTCTGAAGGACGATAAACGGTGGGCGACGAAGGTCAGAAAGAACGTAGTCGGGTGACGGTGGTCGGAAGGACACTAGTCGGTGGGCGACAGAGGTCGGAAAGACCGTTGTATGGCGACAGAGGTCAGAAGGACCGTAGTCGATGGGTGATGATGGTATGAAGGACCTTGATTTGATGTAGCAAATATACATCATACAGAGTGCATTACATGTTGGAAATTGGAAGAATCAGAATTTATATGTTTGTTTGGTCGGCAGGATCCTAGTCAGTTGGCAAGGAGGTCGGAAAGATTGTATTCGGGTGATGGTGGTCTGAAGGACCGTAGTCGACGGGCAACAGAGGTCGAAAGACCGTTGTCAGGTGATAGAAGTCAAAAGAACCATAATCAACATTCGATAGGTCAGAAAGATCGTTATTAGGCGATGGAGGTCGGAAGGATAGTAGTCGGTGGGAGATGGTGGTTAGAAAGACCGTAGTTGACGGGCGATAGTAGTTAGAAAGACTGTTGCTTAGCGACGTATGTTGGAAGGACCATAATCGACGGGTGATAGAGGTCGTAAAGACCGTTGTCTGGCGAGGGAGGTCTGAAGGACGATAAACGGTGGGCGACGAAGGTCAGAAAGAATGTAGTCGGGTGACGGTGGTCGGAAGGACACTAGTCGGCGGGCGACAGAGGTCGGAAAGACCGTTGTATGGTGACAGAGGTCAGAAGGACCGTAGTCGATGGGTGATGATGGTCTGAAGGACCTTGATTTGATGTAGCAAATATACATCATACAGAGTGCATTACATGTTGGAAATTGGAAGAATCAGAGTTTATATGTTTGTTTGGTCGGCAGGATCCTAGTCAGTTGGCAAGGAGGTCGGAAAGATTGTATTCGGGTGATGGTGGTCTGAAGGACCGTAGTCGACGGGCAACAGAGGTCGAAAGATCGTTGTCAGGCGATAGAAGTCAAAAGAACCATAATCAACATTCGATAGGTCAGAAAGATCGTTATTAGGCGATGGAGGTCGGAAGGATAGTAGTCGGTGGGAGATGGTGGTTAGAAAGACCGTAGTTGACGGGCGATAGTAGTTAGAAAGACTGTTGCTTAGCGACGGATGTTGGAAGGACCATAATCGACGGGTGATAGAGGTCGTAAAGACCGTTGTCTGGCGAGGGAGGTCTGAAGGACGATAAACGGTGGGCGACGAAGGTCAGAAAGAACGTAGTCGGGTGACGGTGGTCGGAAGGACACTAGTCGGCGGGTGACAGAGGTCGGAAAGACCGTTGTATGGCGACAGAGGTCAGAAGGACCGTAGTCGATGGGTGATGAAGGTCAGAGAGACCGTTGTTGGGTGACAGTGGTCAAAAGGACCATAATCGGCAGACAATGAAAGTCCTGCATCAGTCGGTGGCTAGGTGGAAGTCCGACGGTGGTTGATGAGGAGTCTAGTGGCATGAAAACTCTGGTTTCTCTTCTTCCTTCTCTTCCTTGCTTGGTCCCTCCTCAATGAAGAATGAGGGTCTATTTATAGTTTTCTGAGAGTGGCATGGCTAGTAAATAAGGAGGAGATCAAGGGCAAGCTGGGAGTGGTTTGAATGGACGGTTGATGTTAATCGCCTTGATCATGGACTGTTTACTAGGCATTTCAATGTCTTAATGATATCAGAATTTGATGATCTTGGGCTCGTTGGATTCGTCTCGTTGAGCCGCTTGATTCAAATATAAGCATGTCACGTTTGGAAACCGTTTGTGTCATCCAATTTATAGTTTGAACCTTCCAAATGTGCTTCAAGTCTTCGATTTGGACCCATTTGGGCACGGATTGAGTCGAATTTGGTGTCGTTGGATTTGTATTTCTAGAAGTTTAGTTCGACTGTGAGTTTGCTGAAATCAAAGTTCAAATGGTCCCAATTTAAATTTTGAAATTTTCCAACTTGATTTTGCCTCGAGATTCGTGCTCGATCAAGAAACTTTTTTCATGATATATCAACTCTATTTTATTAGAAAAACTTATAATTTGCATCATTATATATATATATATATATATATATGTATGTTATAATTCTTTATTATAAAACTAATATCTCAATATTTAAAGTAAAATAAGATAATTGTAGGATTTTACGAATAATAGAATTTTGAATTTAATAATTTATTAAAAAAATTATGTATATTTTTGATAGATCGAGATATTATTTTACAATGAAATATTAAATTGAAAAGCAAAAAAATCACCCAAAAAATTGGGTGTATTTTAAAAATAATTAATTTGTGCTCTCTCAAATAAAAATTTTTAACTCCGCTCCCTTTTTCCATTATAGAAATTTTTGAAAAACTATCAAAAACATAAAAAAAATAGTAGTCAAATAAAATTCTGATTATTGTTTGAAAATTAAAGTACGAGAAAGAAGTGCCAAACAAACCCAAATAAAAAATATATATTTTTTGTCAATTTCTCATAATTTAATTCGATAAAAATTATTTTCATGCAAAAACTATGAACAACCACACATTTTTGCATTTGGCTTTCGGACACACATGATCATATTTATGATGATCGATATAAGTGGAATGAAATTTTGATTGGTATTTTTGCAAAAGGTTGGCTATTAAAAAATAACTATAAGATTAAAGTTAAGTGTTGCTGATATGAGGATGCTCAAGTGGATGAGCGACTTCACTCCTAGAGACAGAATGCGAAACAAGCACAAACGTGAAAAGTTTGGGATAGCTCAAATGGCAAATAAGATTTGAGAGAGTCGGCTTAGATGATTTGAGCATATAAAATGTTAGTCTTTCAATGACCTGGTTATTAGATTTAAATGAGAATTTGACTCTTAATATGACACAATAGAGAAAAAGTATTCATATAGCCTATCTCACATAATAGGATAAAGACTTGATGTTATTGCTATTGTCGTTAAAATATTGATCTTTATTAATATATTGAATTAGGTCTTAGATTGATTAATTAATTACTTTGCTTAAATCCATTTTTCTTTCCTGTTGCCTCTTATATTAGTAACTCTCTTATGTTGCCGCATCGATTTCCTTTTTTATTCTCTACAGGAAGTGAGAAGCAAAATAGGGGACACTGTGCGACTGAAGCTTGGCTTTGGGTTTTCGTGCAAGGGATTGAAGAGGGCGACAGGAGCAACAGTATGGGGAGGAAAGAAGGTCAAGAGGATTTTAGTGTGCAAAGGCAAGTTCTTGATGGTATTCGTAACCATTTTTCATTCCTAATTCAGAATCATTTAGAGAGTCAATAATAAATGATCCGATCGGTCAACTCAATCCAAAAAATTCAGATTCAAACTCATTTATTAAATAAGTTGGATTAGGGTTGACTCACGAACTCGCTTTTGACCGAGAGATGACTCGTTTATTATTCTTAAATTTTTTACTTTTGAGTATAATCTTCTTATTTTCTTATCAAATATCCTAAACTTTATAGTTAACATGTTATAATTTTTTGCTTAACCAAAATGGGTTGATGTGTCAGGTTTGTGTCATTTGGGTTGTTATCGGGTCGGGTTGGGATTAGTCTTTTTAACCTATTTATTAAACAAGTTGGATACGAGTTAATTGGATTCGGGTCGGATCTGAACCCGACCCATCGCCCTGCTTTGACACCCCTATTAAAAAATCCTAAATTAGATTTTCATAAGAGATTTTCTTAATCTTGAAATGTTGATAATTTTTTTTAGGCAGCATCTCAATGAATAATGATTTTTCTTGATAGATTGATAATTAATTATGAAAAAAAAAGATAAATAAAATTTAATTATTTTTACTTTATTTTTTTAAATATTTATTTAAAATTAAATCAAATCACATTTAGCATATATCTCCAATTTCTCATTATATATATATATATATATATATATATATATATATATATATATATATATATATATATATATATATATATATATATATTTCTTTTGGATAGAAGCATATTAATTTGTCATCATATAGTACGTACAAGTCAAATTAACTGTTAATTAATAGACTTTTTTAATCTTAAAATGATTCTAAATTTGATGACTTAAGTTAAAAAAGACCCTAATTAATTTAAATAATTTTTTCCTAAAGTAAATCAAATTAATTCTAATAGGTATATATTTCTAATTTTATATGATTCAATATTATAGAAATTATTTTCTAGTGTACAATCTCAATAGCTACAATTATTCTTTCGAATAGGATCATATTTGTCATCATACATCATATCTTTGATTCTTTAGGTTATTTTTCTCTACTTTTGATTGTAGCTCTCTGGAGCGTAGCGAGTTGTAGATCCCTATTAAGAATTTGTAATCTTTTTTTAAATTAAGGTGACGGCTTGTTGATGAGTTTTCTCAAAAAAAAAAAAAAAAAAGCATACATCGTACAAGTCAAATGAATTATTGGTCTTCTTTCTTAGGAGTTGTTTTGCATTAATAAATGAACATTTGTACAAATTTGTAATCTTTGGAGTTTTTCATTTCATATAATAGAGAACAATTTGTAGGTTTTATTTGAGATAATTTTATTACAACTTTATTTTTCAAATCACAACCATAATTTTTATTTAGTCACTATTTTTTACTACTTTCAAATCACATTCTTTACTAAAGCTTTAAAAAGTTATTTTTACTACAAGAGCTTTTCAAATATTAAGAAAGCTATCCCCAAGGAAGCCTTAGGATCTGTTTGATACCGTTACACCTTTTTATGAAGATTGTTATAAAATTGTTGTGGAGAAAGTAGTTTTTTGAAAGTTTTTATAAAAAATAACTTTTCATCAAAAAAATTTATTAAAAGCAGTGAAAAAATATTGATCAAATAAAATGGTGGTTGAGATTTGACAAATAAAATAGAAAGAAAATTAAGCTATCCCAAACGAAGTCTTATTGGCATCAATCATTTACGGTAGAAAAATAATTAGAACCCAACTACAAATTTTTAGAGCAAAGGATCATATTAGCTCTAATAGTACTAACTTTTAGTCTTTTACAAATATAGTCGCAAAGTATTTAGTCCTATTGTGGTAGTGCCGACTCATCGCATGTAGTCGAGTCGAGCTATCAACAGTGAAGTGCGTACACACATGGCAAGATGGGTCTTTCATTCCAGCAGAAAGGATGCTATTGATACAGCAATAGGTATTGCAAGGTCTGCATTACCCTTTAGAGTTAACAAATCCTCCATATCACCATTCAAATATGCTCTCATAAAAGCCACCATGACTCCACCAACAAAGTTCCTCATAGGCTCCCTTGTCTTGCCCTTGGCACACATGCAATAACTAGCTTTCCCTATGATTCCGTTGGTGTTATCGTCCAATGTGTCCATGTGACCATAGTCCCTAGCCACAAGATGGCAAGCAGGAGGTCTGCATTCATCGTAGAACTCCTGGTGGCTCACTCCCTTTGGAGCACAGGGAGGGAGCAAGCAATTCTTCTTAAGGTTGCCGAGGCCAGAACCGATCACCAAAGCCGCCATTTTTAGCTCGAAAGAGCGAGGAATGTAGGTGAGGATGGGTGGATTGGTCTGATTTCCTTTGCTTGTCCCGTCAACTGGGTCGACTGCCAGAAGAGCTGAAAAGGTGAGCGAGGTCTTGGCATAGCCCAGAGCAAGAGCAAAGGCAACCTTGCCTCCGCGGCTGTGACCGGCGATGCCTAGTTTGGAGAGATTCGGTTGAACATTATTGGGAAGGATTTGAACCAGACCATTTACTAGCCAATCCGTTACTTCTGCGGCATCAGAAATATCTTTAGTTGCATCAGGCCCTGTAAGGGTGTAGAGCTGCAGACAGTAGTATATATTGAAGAAACCAGCAGGATTTTATCAAGAAAAGCTTATTAATTAAATGATTTTCTAAGGAATAAATTTAACCTGAGGGGCGACCACAATATAGCCATGAGAGGAGATGTGTTGGAGGAGCTGAGAGTAGAAGGAATTGTAGAGAAAGGTTCCATGGAGGAAGATCAAAACAGGAAACTCTCCTTCATCGCTAGGTGTTGAGACAAGAAGAGGCTTCGGTGGAGGGGGAGACACAGATGCAGAGTTCTGGTTGACGCTGAGGAGATTCACTGTGTACTTCCCAAGCTTGAACACAGGACTTACAGTAGTCGACATGTTAATATTTTTAACTGCTCGGGCAGCCCTTTCTTCCCAATATTTCTTTCTCCTTCTCTCCTCCTCTTTGATGGATTTCTTTCAAATCTCCATTGATCCTTTTATACTCGATCGATCTCCTAATAAAATTGCAAAATGATTACTTTGAAGCAGATGGTCATAAGTAATCTGGTTGGAGAAGTTTATTAAACTCCATGACCACTGGTCGCTGACGTCGACGCTTTCAGTTAAAAGCCTGTAAATCGTGCCTACATGCATTGAGGGAATATACCACATGATTATTATTTATTAGTACTATTTTGAATGGAGAAGAAAGACTAGAAACAATCATGAATGAAGGGATAGACTATATGCATGCATTGAGGAAGAGCAAAAAATGAAATTTTCCTCCAGATTTTTTTATTAGTTTGAATAAAAAAATAAAGAATATGAATAAAACTCTCTCTCTCTCTCTCTCTCTCTCTCTCAATATATTATTTATTTATTTATTGTTTAACAAACTTTAATCAATTAAAATACACAAATGTTGAAGGAACGATCTCTGATTAAAGAATTTAGTATGAACCATTCAATGGAGTGTTGTAGAATTTTAGTCAAATTTATCAAAATTTCACTATAAGAAAATAATAAATAGATTCTCATTCTCTACATGAAGGGGATCTTGACTTGAATTTGGAGAGATCATATAGATTTGAAGAACTCCATAACTCTATCCAACGTTTGACGCCAATGATCGCCACCAAAAACTAAGGTTATCTAACTATCATTCCTTGAACTTCATCTTCTATCGATCATCATTTGATTTTCTTCGCTCAGCAGTCACCTCCCATCTATTATCATTTTTTTGTCATTGCCTGACTGTTATTATCTGATTAATTAATGTTGTCCACTATCATCGTCCGACTGTTGTTACCCAATTAACATCATCCTACCGCCATCATCATCCCGCCATTAATTCTCCAACAAGCTCATTTATAATTAAAAAGAGAATAAACTTAAATTTATTACTTTGTACTTTTATATATCTTCTCCAATTGAAAGCAAGAGTAAACCTCTATAATTTTACTAATTACATAATAGATCTAAGATCGGCCCAACGTCATGTCTTTATTCTTTGTGTTTGTTACATAGAAACTCTAATCTCTCATGTATTCTTTTATTTAAATATTTACGAGATTTTTATGCAAAGCTTTGACATAAATTTTTTTCTTTACAAATGCAAATTTTCTAACACGTAAGTTATTAATTTGTATTCTACCATTAATAAGGCATTTTAAGGCTTCGTTTGGGAGGGCCTTTTTAATGCTTATTAAAGTAGTTTTTTAGTAAAAAATTATATAAAGCAGCTTTAAGAAGTAGTAAACAAGTTGCCCTAATTTTTTTTTGAGATTTAAGGAAGAGATTTGTAGGTATTAGGTTTAGCTTAAGATATATGTTATGTTGCATTATTATTGATCCTTCATTGCCCTATAATTTATAACTCTTTTGTCCTTCGCTAATCTCATAAGAAAACTGCAAAATAAATAATTTGAAGCTGTCGGTGTGAACAGTTACTCAAGCTGGCAGATGATGGTAATGAATAATTTGGTTGGAGAAGTTGATTGAACTCCATGATCACTGCTCGCTGTCTTAAAAACCTGTAAATCATGCCTGCATGCAGTAACGAGGAAATATACCTCATGATTGGAGAGCTTTTCTGTAGAAATAGTATTATTTTGAATGAAGAAGCAGCATTAATGATGAATGAGGGGATAGAGTTAGGTGAGATCTATTATAAAAACCTTTACATTGTACCTGCATGCATGTATGGAATAAAAATAATGATTACTGCTGCGTGGTTGAAAATTTATGGCTACATAGAAAAAGTTTTGCACCTAATTTTGTGGATGGGTAAATGAAAAGGGCATGGGGGATACCAGAGTGTTTATGTATAAAACGCAGGGAGAAAAATCTGGTTCACGCCTAGCTTAAATAATTACACTAGGTTAGGGTTGATTATAAAGAATCACCCATCTCCAAATTGGAGAATACAACGTTACATGAGCATAAGTTGTTAGTGAAAAATATTGCAGAATCGATAGAGGATGAGAAGCGCTCGGATAATTGTTGATAAGTGAGGATGAAGGTCAAACAGCGACATTGGTCAAGCGAGGGCAATCCAATGATAATGGTTGGGCGGCAATAGTCCAACACGACAGTGGTGGTTTGATAATGAAGGTCGAGCAGAAATGGTTTGGCAATGGTGGTTCGGCAATGACGGTTGGCTACTGGCAGTTCAATGGAGGTGCTCCGGCGTTAATAGTCGGGTGGTGGTTCGATGATGATGGTCAAGCATGCAGTGGGGTCACATGATGACGGTCGGGCGATGCTCTGGTGATGGTGATCCAATGATGGCACTTCATTGGTGGTGGTCCATCGTAGGGGTGTTAAAACAGGTCAATGAGTCGGGTTTAAATCCGACTCAAAATTGACCCGACCTGAATTTGGTCGTCCCAAACGTAACCAGTTTAATAAACAGGTCAAAAAATTTAACATGAACCCAACTCTCAAGCAACACGAACCATACCCAATAACCCATTTTAATTAAAAATATTTATTTTTATTAGCTTAATCATCATAAATGTTAGATTAATTGATAAAAAAATAAGAAGTGTAATAGCCTGTTTTTTTATTCTGCCAAATATTTTTTCCTGGAGTCAATATAAGTCGAAATCACAAATCGTCTTTGCCATAACAATGATATTATAGTATTTTAATTATACAATTTTTTTTCATAATTTTTTGGCACTCGTAAAAATCCTTAAGAAATTAGTACTTATTAGTACAAGTGGAGATTTTGGGACTATCAGATATCTGTTTTGTAAACTGATTTCATCAATATTTTATATATAAAATAATTTATTTTAAAAAATTTTCTATAATTTTTGAAGTCCCAAAAAGATTTCTATGAATTTTATGCTAAAAAATTAATTTATTATATTATTATATTATTATTATTATATTCAAAATATTTTAAGCCATTAGTTTATTAAGTCATCAAATCCTTTGATTTCTTCATTTTGGCTAAAAGAGGCTGGGTTAGGAAAATTATGAGAGAAAGTGAGGAGAGAGAAAAAGAAAATCTAGATTTGGAGGTTATGGAGCGATTTTTGGCAATCAATCATGTTGGAAAATTTGCTCGTCTTACTATAAAGAATCTTTACCTTATTTATAATTTCAAGGATTTTGAGTTTTTGATATTTTTCTGATAAAATTTATATTTCAGTTGACAAAAAAAATGAGGATATTTTTATATTGATAAATCTTTCACCTTATAACTTTTTATATGTTATAGAGATTAATAGTATGAATATTTTGAGTATTTATTTGATATTTTTACAGGATAATTTTAAAAATACAACTATTTTTATCTACTCAGATATTTATTTTGATGTCTAAACATAGTGCTTTAGTTTAATTAAAGCTTCAGAATATTATTTTATATAATATTTGATAATTTGAAAAGTTTTTGAAAATATAAATTTTACTCAGCAGGATTTTCTATTTCCTACCATTAGAACATATTGACACTTTTTAAATTAAGCTCAATTATATTTTATTTGATGCAATGTATTGGAAATGAATATAGATATGTTATTGAGATTATTTTTATAGTACTATGATAATAATATGTATGTAAAAGATAAGTAAAGGTTGATTTACCCGTTGGTTGGAGACTAATTGACCTGTACAAGGTGGTTGGCGGACAGACTTTTCTTTAAATACTGTGTGATTTGGTATTATGCTCTATCGATTCACGTAATACACTGATTGAGAGTTATAAGAAGATAATTATTATACCGATGAACAAAGAGTTATGACTCTGGTTATTGATCTAATGATATACTAACATTGATACAATACTGAAAAACATCTTGATAGTCAAAATTCTTACTTGTTTAGTGTGACTATTAAAATAAATATTATTGATGTATTATTTATATTATATTACTGTATAGATTTATTATTAACATTATTATTAATTTATTCATACAAAAATGATTATATATATATATATATATGAGCACGTGATATACAAAATATATTGAGTATGTGATTAAGATATTGATTTAATACTGATATAAAATAATTGGATAGCATGTGTACACTCTTATATAATTTTATTACATTGATTTAATTTCGACAATCTTTATCGATAATTTGATTTTTTCACTTTATATTATTTTTTTAGTGATTGATAGTATTGATACGATGATTGTTTTATAAATTTAATATTTATATTAATTTATTAGTTTTCATACTATACTATTTTACTATTAATAAATTTTACTGCAACTGCATATGAGATTTAGTATTTCTGTATTGATTCAATGATCATATGAACGATACTTCTATGATTTAATTCCTGACAAATATATTGCTCATTTATCATACTTTGAATTCAATTGTAGATTTTGGTGACCTAGTGAGCTTTTTAGTTCATTATATGTGGTTAAATATTTTCAGGTCAGGGTAGAGGATTAGGTGTGTGAGTTTGATCAGATTAGGATTCTTCATATTTTTTTAACTATTTTTTATATTTTGGACAGAGTAGTTATAGTACGATTGTATATATCCTGAGTATGTATATAATTTTTGAAAAATAAATACTAATATATATATATATATATATATATATATATATATATATATATATATATATATATATTGATGTTTTAACTGATAGTTTTATTTCTGCTACTATTTAGATTGATAAAAAAATTAAATATCTATTATTGTATAAATTAAAAGATAAAAGAATAATTCTTTCAAATTAGATTTTGAGGTATCACAATTAGTATTAGAGCAATTATTAGAAGAATTAAATTATAAATAGAGCTGTAGGATTTGATTAAGAGTTGGGTAGATTGGGGCTTAAGGTGCATTATAGTTTACATACAGAATTAAATGATATACGATAGAATGAACTGCATGACTGTATGATTTCTGATAATTTTTTATTTGAGTTTGATTTTTATTTGAGTTATGATCATACAAATTTGGTTTATATGAATTTTGTGTCTTAATCTTTAAGAAAAATATCGGAGATAACATTTCTCTGAAATTTTTTTTAAGGTGGGTGGATTGTAATACCCATATTTTAACTCTACCAAATATATTTTTTTGAAGTCAATATAAGTTCAAATCATAAATCATCTTCGCCATAACATTGATATTATAATATTTTAATTACATAATTTTTTTATAATTTTTGAGCACTGGTAAAAATTCTTAAAAAATTTATACCTGTTAATATAGGTGGAGATTTTGGAATCATCAAGTATCTGTTTTGTAAATCAATTTCATCAATATTTTTTAAATAAAATAATTTATTTTATGAATATTTTTCTATAATTTGTAAGTTCAAAAAAAATTTATGAATTTTATACTGAAAAATTAATTAATTATATAATTATTATATTATTATATTCAAAATATCTTAAGCCATTAATTTATTAAATCATCAAATCCTTTGATTTCTTCATTTCAGCTAACAGAGGCTGAGTTAGGGAAATTAAGAGTGAAAGTGAGAAAAGAGAATAAGAAAATTCACAGAGTGATTTTTGGCAGTTGGTCCTGTTGAAAAATTTACTCTTCTCGTTGTAAGGAATCTTTACCATATTTTTTATTTCAAGAATTTTATGTTTTGGATATTTTTTTGATCAAATTTGTGTTTTCGTTATCAAAAAATGAGAATAATTTTGTATTGATAAAACTTTCACCATATAACTTTTTATTTATAGAGATTGAGATTATAAATATTTTAAGTATTTATTTGACATTTTTTGCTAGGTAATTTTAAAAATACTATAATTTTTTACCTACTCAAAAATTTATTTTGATATTTAAAAATAGTATTTTAGTTCAATTAAAGCTTCAAAATATTATTTTATATGATATTTGATAATTTGATAAATTTTTAAAAATATAAATTTTACTCAGTATGATTTTCTGTTACCTACCATTAGGACATATTGTCACTTTTTAAATTAAGCTAAATTATATTTTATTAAGCTACAATGTATTAGAAATGAATATAGATATATAATTGAGATTATTTTATAGTACTATAATAATAATGTATATATAAAAGATAAGTAAAGCCTCGTTGACCCGTTGGAGACTGATTGATCTGTACAGGATGGTGGGCCGATGGTCTTTCCTTTAAATACTATAGTTTGGTGTTATCCTCTACTAATTCATGTAATACACTGATTGAGAGTTATAAGGAGTTGATTACTATATCAATGGGAAAAGAGTGATGACTTTATTTACTGAGTCAATGGTTTACTAACACTGATATGATACTGAAAAATATCGTGATAGCTAGAATTTATACTTATTTAGTATAACTATTGAAATGAATGTTATTAAGGTATTATTTATATTACTGCACGGGTTTATTATTAACAATGTTATTGATATATTAACACAAAAATCATAATAATATATTGAGCACGTGAAATATTGAATATATTGAGCATGTGATTAAGATACTGATATAGAATAACTAGATAGCATGTGTACAATTTTATATAATTTTACTATATTGATTTGATTTCGATAGTTTTTATCGATGATTTGATTTTATCTATTTATATGATTTCTTTACTAATTGATAGTATTGATACGATGATTATTTTATAGATTTGACATTCATATTAATTTATTGGCTTTTGTATTGTAGTATTTTATTGTTGATAAATTTTTATGCTACTGCATGTGAGTTTTACTATTTTTGTATTGATTCAATGATCATATGAATGTTAATGCTATGATTTGATCCCTGACAAGCATATTACTCATTTACCGTACTTTGAATTTAATTGTAGGTTTTGGTGACCTGCTTGACTTTTTAGCTCATTATATGTGATTAAATATTTTTAGGTTAAGGCAGAAGATCATGTGTGTGATCAACATTCCTTAGGTTCTATTTTTTATTTATTATTATACTCAATTATAAAGAATAAAACACATTAATTTACTTGGCTTTTTAGCTCATTAATATATTGCTATTGCCGTTAAAATAGTTTATATAATAATACCCAAATGACTAACTTTATTATTATGTCTGTATGTTTGTGTATAAGTGAGCTTTTGAATTTATGTATGTATGTGTGTGCGCATTTGAATGTATGTATGTACATATATATGTATGAATGTAAGTATGCATTTATTTTAGTTATTGATGTGAATGTATTTATATGCTCATATAAAAAAATAATCAATGATATACAATTTTGAAAGTAGATTATTAATGCACAAATGGCGATTACCATAGTTGTTTAATAATTACAATGCATGAATATTGGAAGTCAATGTTGTTGTATTTATAATTGATGTATCGCCAAAAAATTATCTTGATTGGGCACGAATCTCGAGGAAAACTCAAGTTGGAAACTTCAAAAATTAATTCGGAGACCATTTAAACTCCGATTTAAGCAAGCTTATAGTCGAACTGAGCGTCTCGGAAATACGAGCCCAACGACACCATAGTCGACTCAATCCGAGCCCAAATGAGCCCAAATCAAGTACCCGAAGTGCTGTTGGATGCATCGAACAGCAATTTGAGTTATCAAACGGTCTCCGATTTTGACGAGCTTATAGTCGAATCGAGCGGCTCGACGAGACGAATCCAACGAGCCCAAGATCGTAGAATTCTGATACCATTAAGACCTTCAAATGTTCAATAAACAGTTCATGATCAAGGGATTCAATATCGGCCGTTCATCCGGATCACTCCTTATTTACCCATGATCCTTCATCTATTTACGGGCTATGCCACTCCAGAAAAACTATAAATAGCCCCTCATTTCTCTTAAGAGGGGACCCCCAAGCGAAGAAGAGAAGAAGAGAAGAAGAAGAGAAGAGAAGTCTAGGAGGGAACAGCTCCTCCTCGACCACCGCCGGAACACCGCCGGAACTTCGCCGGAACACCGCCGGAACACCACCGAAGCACCACCAGGCGTCTGAGGGACGCCGGAGCTCTGCCCGACGCCGGAGCAACATCGGAATTCTGCCCGATGCCAGAATTCTACCCGACGCCCGAGTGACGCCGGACTTCTTTCCAAGTGACGCCGGAATTCTGCTCGACACCCGAGTGACGTCGGAACTCTGCTTGGCCTTGTAACTGATGCTCATTGTAATCTGATCGTCCTGAATTTAAAGGACGAATCAGCCTCGTGTATTTCAAACAACACTAGTGGAACTTTTTCAACTGGGCGTGGCCCCGTGGTTTTTTCCCTTTCCAGGGTTTTCCACGTACAAATACTGGTGTTCTTTCATTCTTCTGTTTGTGTGCTGGATATACGTACAATGCTGAGACGGAAAAAATTAAACTCTATCGCCGCGTATATTTGAGTCCGCAACAGTTTGGCGCCGTCTGTGGGAAACAAATCCCACTATCCTAAGCACCACTTTGATGGCCAACAGGCGTAGCAATCGCATCTTGGGAGCCTCCCGCTCCAATTCACATCAATCTCGGGATCAGTCTATGAATCATAGACCCCAAGTATCCGCCTCCTTTCATGCTGGGGGGCAAGACGCTATGGGAGAAGGAATTTCAGGACCGTCCATTGAAGACCGCATCAGGAAGATGGAGGAGTCTCAGAACGAGATCCTACAACTCCTGCGAGAGACTCAACAACCGGCACTAGCACCACAGGAACTAGCACCACAGGAGGAGGTTCTTCTCCCTCGAGATCCACCACGTGTTGAAACTGTTCAAATCGAACATCTTCAAGACGAGATTCCTCTTCCTCCACTCAGGAGGCGTTCGCAGTCGCATCAAGATAATGAACTGGCTGATACAGCAAGTTCTACCCATCCTTCGCACACAGGTCGACAACCTCGTATTCCTTTGGACCTTCCTGAAGAGTTAGCCCGACCACACATTGCTGAGCTCCCTCGCAATGCCCTTCGCCACGAACTGCGACGATTGGTCCGAGAAGAGTTCCCTACAGGAGGCATAAGGCAACCCCTTCGTCAGTGGGACTTGCAGGAGTCGTCACCCTTGACAGAAACTATTCTTCAACACGCTATTCCGGCAGGATTTAAACTACCAAGCATCGATTCCTACGACGGGACATCCGACCCGTACGAGCACATCGATCATTACAGAACTATCATGCATATCCAGCGAGCATCGGATGCACTCCTATGTCAGGTTTTTCCTGCTACCCTCAAGGGACAAGCACGAACTTGGTTCTATTCGCTTCCGTCTAGAACGATCCCTTCATTCAACAAAATGGCTAAAGTGTTCGTGGAACAGTTTGTAGCCAATCGAAGAATCACTAAGGATTCCTCCCACCTATCTGGAATCCGTCAGAATGAGGGAGAATCGTTGAAAGAGTATTTTCAGCGATTTTCTACTGAGGCTCGACAAATTCCGGGAGTAGATCCTGAATTATTGAGAGGAGTCTTTCTTGGTGGCCTCTGTCCTGGCCCCTTTTATTTGGCTCTTATGCGAGATACGGTTCATTCATACGCCGACCTGATTCATCGTGTGGAGGCACAAATCTCCGCAGATGAAGCCATAAATGCTCACAGAAAGCAGTTCGAGCAGACAAATGGGAAGCGCAAAGGTACTCCTGGGATGGATAATTCTTCCTTACAACGGAAAAAGCAAGGGAATATCAATCTACCTTCTAGGCCCCCATTACCACAACGAGAACCTCGGATAGGTCTCACATCCTTGGTGGATTCTCCCGACCTCTTCCATACAGGTTAACGTCGTCGAGCAAAGGCTCCGACATACAACCTCGGATAGGTCTCACATCCATGGTGGATTCTCCCGACCTCCTCCATACAAGTTAACGTCGTCGAGCAAAGGCTCCGACATACAACCTCGGATAGGTCTCACATCCTTGGTGGATTCTCTCGACCTCTTCCATACAGGTTAACGTCGTCGAGCAAAGGCTCCGACATACAACCTCGGATAGGTCTCACATCCTTGGTGGATTCTCTCGACCTCTTCCATACAGGTTAACGTCGTTGAGCAAAGGCTCCGACATACAACCTCGGATAGGTCTCACATCCTTGGTGGATTCTCTCGACCTCTTCCATACAGGTTAACGTCGTCGAGCAAAGGCTCCGACATACAACCTCGGATAGGTCTCACATCCTTGGTGGATTCTCCCGACCTCTTCCATACAGGTTAACGTCGTCGAGCAAAGGCTCCGACATACAACCTCGGATAGGTCTCACATCCTTGGTGGATTCTCCCGACCTCTTCCATACAGGTTAACGTCGTCGAGCAAAGGCTCCGACATACAACCTCGGATAGGTCTCACATCCTTGGTGGATTCTCCCGACCTCTTCCATACAGGTTAACGTCGTCGAGCAAAGGCTCCGACATACAACCTCGGATAGGTCTCACATCCATGGTGGATTCTCCCGACCTCTTCCATACAGGTTAACGTCGTCGAGCAAAGGCTCCGACATACAACCTCGGATAGGTCTCACATCCTTGGTGGATTCTCCCGACCTCTTCCATACAGGTTAACGTCGTCGAGCAAAGGCTCCGACATACAACCTCGGATAGGTCTCACATCCATGGTGGATTCTCTCGACCTCCTCCATACAAGTTAACGTCGTCGAGCAAAGGCTCTGACATACAACCTCGGAAAGGTCTCACATCCTTGGTGGATTCTCTCGACCTTTTTCATACATGTTAACGTCATCAAGCAAGGGCTTTGACCTACAGTCTCAAATATGCCAAAAAGGATGTCTCTCACATTCGTTCAGACTAATAATACATCAAAAGCACAAAGCATGTCTTACAGATGCAAGAACAATTTAGGTCCCTCTAGGGGACAAATCCTCATTTCATATACAATATCATTGGAGTTACATAAATTCAGATTCAAATATACATTTCTTCTCACCAGAAGTTGAATCAAAAGGTACACTAGCGACACTCATACAAGCTAGTATCATCCAGCAACAAGTAACTTTAACACAGTCAAATATCCTTGGTGGATTTAAGTGACTTCTCCCTTACTGCACGCAAGCATCTCCTACAACTGCTCCTTTAAAGAAAGGACATAACTGGATCATCATCAGACCTCCACTCAGTTGACAGTGTTAGTGTATTGCCAGAATATTGGCATGTCACACTACTTCGACCTCTTGATTCAGTAATATCTGATGTTGGCACACTTCAGTATGGATGAATATTGCCTTAACACAATGTTACTGGACGCCGGCCATCATCTGCCCGTCGCGAGACATTCGTCGGACTCATGCCCGACGCCGAGCTTCCTCCCGTTGAAGGACTTCTGCCCGTCGCGGGACATTCGTCGGACTCCTGCCCGACGCTGAGCTTCCTCCCGTTGAAGGACTTCTGCCCGTCGCAGGACATTCGTCGGACTCCTGCCTGACGCTGAGCTTCCTCCCGTTGAAGGACTTCTGCCCGTCGCGGGACATTCGTCGGACTCATGCCCGACGCCGAGCTTCCTCCCGTTGAAGGACTTCTCCCCGTCGCAGGACATTCGTCGGACTCCTGCCTGACGCTGAGCTTCCTCCCGTTGAAGGACTTCTGCCCATCGTGGGTCATTCGTCGAACTTCTGCCTGACACCAGACTTCTGCCCGTCGTCAGAGTTCTACCCGACGATGTACTTCTACTTGTCGTCGGACCTCTGCCCGTCATCAGACTTTCATCGGACTTCTACCCGACGACAAGCTTCTTCCCGTTGATGGGTCTCTGCCCGTCGCCAGACTTTCGTTGGAATTTTGCCCAATATTTTCGTCGGACTTCTGCCCGACACCGTACTTCCACTCGACGCAGGACTTTTGCCAATCGCGGGACTTTCGTCAGACTTCTGTCTGACACCGAACTTCCTCCCGTTGAAAGACTTCTGTCAGTCGCATGACTTTCGTCGAACTTCTACCCGACGCCGGACTTATGCCCGTCGTCGGACCCTCGTTGTACTTCTTCCCGACGCCTGACTTCCGACCATCTTCAGACTCCCTCCGACTAACATCTCACCTCCACATGAAGGAATGAAAAAGAAAAGAAATTTCTAACTCCTTTACAAGAGGAGGGGCGTTGTCTCAAGTAGGGAAAATCACCTACTGAATAACAACGGAATGCCTCAACTGTCAGAAAGCCAGAATGAGAGAAAAAAGAGGAAAAACCGCTAACTTCTGTGCAAAAGGAGGGGCGCCGAGTCAAGTAGGGAAAATCACCTACTCAAAAACGGCGGAAGGCCTCAAAATGCCAGAAACTAGAGGGGAGAAGAGAGGAATACTCTAACTTCTGCGCAAAGGGAGGGGCGCCGAGTTAAGTAGGGAAAGTCACCTACTCAAAAACGGCGGAAAGCCTCAAAATGCCAAAAGCTAGAGGGAGAAAGGAAGAAGGGGCGAGTTTCTCCTAGGCCCTGGGGGTCTATTTATATTATTTTTGAGGGGGGGAGGATTCCAAAATTTTATTAAATTCCCTGAATTTTTTCAAATTTTTCGGAATTTTTTGGGATTTTTTCGGAATTTTTTGGGCCCCGCCACTTAAAAAAAAAAAAAAAAAAAAAAATTTTTTTTTTTAAAAGAAAACCGCGCCCCGCGCGGTTATAACCGCGCGGTTCCGCGCGGTTCAGCGGGCAGACGCGCCCGCTGGCGCGGGCGCCGCCGCCGGCGGCGGCCGGCCGGCCGGCCGGCCGGTTCGGCCGCCTACGCGTTCCCGGGCTCCAATTTCGGGCCCGGACGGTCCAAATTCGACGTTTTTGGGGTCCCCGGACGCGTTTTTTCGACGTTCCGGACTCAATTTTGACACTTTCGGAGCTCAACGGGGCCTCTATGATCAAGTTCGAGCAAACATTTGATTTTTGGAACGCAATTTTTTGCAATTCGGCCAATGCAAAATGCCGGAACAAGTATTTTCGGACTCGTAAAGCTTCGACGTCCGAAAATAGGGGGGCAACTGATGTATCGCCAAAAAATTATCTTGATTGGGCACGAATCTCGAGGAAAACTCAAGTTGGAAACTTCAAAAATTAATTCGGAGACCATTTAAACTCCGATTTAAGCAAGCTTATAGTCGAACTGAGCGTCTCGGAAATACGAGCCCAACGACACCATAGTCGACTCAATCCGAGCCCAAATGAGCCCAAATCAAGTACCCGAAGTGCTGTTGGATGCATCGAACAGCAATTTGAGTTATCAAACGGTCTCCGATTTTGACGAGCTTATAGTCGAATCGAGCGGCTCGACGAGACGAATCCAACGAGCCCAAGATCGTAGAATTCTGATACCATTAAGACCTTCAAATGTTCAATAAACAGTTCATGATCAAGGGATTCAATATCGGCCGTTCATCCGGATCACTCCTTATTTACCCATGATCCTTCATCTATTTACGGGCTATGCCACTCCAGAAAAACTATAAATAGCCCCTCATTTCTCTTAAGAGGGGACCCCCAAGCGAAGAAGAGAAGAAGAGAAGAAGAAGAGAAGAGAAGTCTAGGAGGGAACAGCTCCTCCTCGACCACCGCCGGAACACCGCCGGAACTTCGCCGGAACACCGCCGGAACACCACCGAAGCACCACCAGGCGTCTGAGGGACGCCGGAGCTCTGCCCGACGCCGGAGCAACATCGGAATTCTGCCCGATGCCAGAATTCTACCCGACGCCCGAGTGACGCCGGACTTCTTTCCAAGTGACGCCGGAATTCTGCTCGACACCCGAGTGACGTCGGAACTCTGCTTGGCCTTGTAACTGATGTTCATTGTAATCTGATCGTCCTGAATTTAAAGGACGAATCAGCCTCGTGTATTTCAAACAACACTAGTGGAACTTTTTCAACTGGGCGTGGCCCCGTGGTTTTTTCCCTTTCCAGGGTTTTCCACGTACAAATACTGGTGTTCTTTCATTCTTCTGTTTGTGTGCTGGATATACGTACAATGCTGAGACGGAAAAAATTAAACTCTATCGCCGCGTATATTTGAGTCCGCAACAATAATAACTTTTATTTTAGCTAAAATAATTGATAAGTGAAATTTTTAATAAAGCAAATTTTTTTGTGTAAGTGGCTGTGTGTGTGTGTGTGTGTGTGTGTGTCGGGGGGGGGGGGGGGGGGGGGGTGTTTGTCAACACTCAAAATTTAGTCATGCACCATCAAATGAAGAATGAACATATCGATATAAAGAAATCATTTTGATGTTGTTGGCCCTTAGATTAAAAAGGATGTTGGAGAACCTCCCAACAACAAGGCTCTACATTTTCATGATACATTACATTTGTCTTAGTAAGTAATATAGTATAATTGCACTAATCATTCTGAATTATTAGTTGCAATGAGGATGCTCAGTATCAAAATTAAATTTCAATCAATTTATTAGATAACTAAAAGAGACTAATTTAATGGATAGTTTAGTGCATATCGATTTTTACGAGACAGAAAATTGGCATCCAAATTAAAATTAAATGCATAAAAAAATAAAGTATTAAAATAATGGTTGTATGTTTTATTACGAGGATGATATGGATGAAATTGAATGTAGACACAATGTAGCACTTAGATATAAACCACAAATTGGATGATAAAGTAAGGACGTCTCATATAAATTGACATAAAAAGAGGATGCCTCCTAAATTGATGCAGACACTATTGAAAAACTTTGTAGGTTAATTTCTTCCATATTTTTTAATATGAAGAATGCATTAGGTCTTCCTATGAGGATGGCATCCCCATCGCTACCATTAGAACTACCTTCACTACATGATCAACCTCAAGTTTATTGTGACACTCACTAGATTCTTCTCAAACAACCTCATTCCATCCATATTTCTCTTATGCACCACCATCACTATCCCATACAGGCCCATCCTCATATTACCACCCAGCTCATGCTTACACATAGCCTAGCTACCATGCCCCTCTACCCTACCATCAAAATTAGGTGATAGATCTACTTAACAAGACAATTGTGTATATATTGAGTTTGAGCATGACAACCGTATCATCAAAATTTTATTTTGTTTAAAAAAATTTTAATATATATTTTTTGCTACTAACATATTATTCAATTTTAAAATCTCTAAATAACTTACATATAAAATCAGTGATATAATAAGAAACAAATTTGATGCTCCTTAATTGTCATGGAAGTGGATTTTAAATTAAGTTCATGGTATGTGATTTTGTGAATTTGAGATAATAAATTTTTATACCTTTAAATAAAATTTTGTAATATTACTTTATTATAATAATTCTATTTGATTTAATAAGGATATTGCCGATGGCTTTCATAAAATCAAGAAAATATTAGGAGAAATTTTGAGGGGAGGAACTCGGCACGCCTTAAGGATGTGTTCTTTGATATTCATAAGTCAGGTGAGAAGCCTTTATAGATCAAAGAGAGAGTTTGGAAAAACTTAGGCACAATTTAGAACAGCTTTGATCATACTTGAGTAATAGAGCATAACAGATCAAATTAGGATTTTGATTGCATGGCCTTGGGAGCTCTTCACCTACTATTGGCTCAAAAAAAAAAAAGGATTAGTATTGGAGATTCTCTCTCGTTTTGTGCAGGGTCATTTGTTGATTGAGCTGATTGAGACTATTATTTTCTTCTCTTTTTGGGTTTTTATTTTTGTTTTTCGTAGAATGTTTTTAGGGGTTCATGTACTGTTAATTAGCAAGGACTTCTGGCTCTTAGTTTTCTTTTGCTTTTTCTATATAGCTCTTCTGAGCAGTAGTGAGCTGGAGGTCCTTTTAAGGACCTTGTAACCCCTTTTATTGAATGTAACACGCAGGCCCGACGGTGGGGTTCCCCTTAAAAAAAAAACCTACTATTTGCTCAATACCACATACTTAGCGTAGGAGAAGAATGGTTTGTATAAGTTTATATTTTTTATATATTCTCTAAATATCAATAATTTCTAACTTTATAAAAATGATATTGGGAAGAAAATCTCTTTTGGTGGAGCTACACTTACACACCCACCAAAAATTAAAAAAATATATATATAGTGAGTGGGTTGACCATAATATTATTTATTTATATAGCATTTATTACTAACATAAATTTATTCCTTAGAAACTTGATTTTTGCATTAACTAAAATAGAAAAGAGTACAATGAAAGTACAATATGGTATCGAACCTGTCTATATCTCCCCATACCAAATTAAATAAAAGATGGAAGAACAATGTTAGGTAGTACATTCCATACATAATTACAAGAAAAGGAATTGACAAAAAGAAAAAAAAAAAAAAAGAAGGACCCCTTAGGTGGTAAGGTGAGTCCCCCCATATGTTTGTAGTATGCACCAATAAGATAGGTTAAGGACTACTCCAAAGGATGGAGACATCAAAATAGGTTAAGGACTACTCCAAAGGATGGGGACATCAAAAGAGAGTTTGAAACAACCCAAAGAGCTTATTAGTGTCCCAGTGCTCTAGCAAAGGCTTATCTATATTATAGCACCTACTACAAAACACAGAAAGAAGGGTTTCTGTTATATACTTAAAGGGACCAAGTACTCATCTGAGAACTCTATGGTCGCCTTCTTCTTCTTTCTGGGCGGAGTGGCTATGCAAATAATTTGATTTTGGACTATGAATCTTGGCAGTTACATAAAAGAAAATAGTAAGAATTTATAGGCTAGGCACTCAGGGCTTAGCACATGAAGTTCAATCCTGCCATATATCTTATGCTGGCTAGACATGAGATATGATACAGGAGTTCGTGAAGTAATATGTAGTTTCACTGTCACAAGATTTGAATGCTCATGTTATTACAATGGAAGTTCATATTGGAAGCAATGCATTGTCTACACCAAAAGTACAGAACAACATGAAGAGGGAAAGAATAGTTTGATTTTACATTTCATTTGTGATGGCATAACTATTTGTATTTATACATTTGTTATATTTATGCTTAGTTTATCTTCAAGCCTCCAAGTTTTATTATTTAATTCAGCTATTCCAACTTCAATAAGTTGGATTTTGTTCGGGATAACTTTCTTACTGCTTTCTAAAACAGTTTTTTAGTACAGAAATTTCTTAAAAGTGGCAAAAAAATAGTGGCCAAAGTTGTCTCAAATGAAGTCTTAATTAATTTGATGTGTATATATACAACTTTAGATGATACACAGAAATCCTTAGAACAATATATATTATTTATATATTATGTAGATGATAACTATGAAAGGAATGTGTTATTTTTTTCTAATTTCATGAAGGTTTCCAGCTAATTTTCATTACAAATATCATTAATATCACAAAATACCCAAGGTCAAAATAACACTGTAGTGGGAAAGTCACCAGTATTTCTATTGCTAAGATTTCCAGCAACTTTTGTTGTATGTTGATGCCGGAAATGTAGCCATAAAACAATAGCTAAATTTTTTTTATATTTGACTGTCATTAAACATTTTTTGTGGGGTTTTTATGGGTTGGGATTAGGGGTATAAATGAGTCGAGTCAAGTAAGCTTGTTTAGTTCTTGCTGTGCCTAGCTCGATCGATCTCATTTCCTACACTTGAGCTCGCTCGTTAAAAAAATTATAGACTCAAGCTCGGCTCGAGTGCTTGAGCTCGTTTGGAAAGCCTGAGCTTTGCTCGATTGTCGAGCTCGATTTCTTAATTTTAATTTTTAATATAGAATTAATTTAAAATTATTAAATATATTATATAATGTTAATTTAAATTAATTTCTAAATATATTTTAAGTTAATCGAGCAACTCTACGAGCTTCCAAGTCGAGCCAGACTGAGCTCGAGTATAGCCTCAAGTTCAAACTCGTGGTTCGATAAACTCGATTCGTGAGCTCTTTAACGAGTAGAGCTTAGCTCACTCAAATACTTTTTATTGATGAATTTTGCATATTTATTAGCAAATTTGTTGAAATAATGTAGCAAATGAGAGCAATTGAGGATCCAAAGATTAAAGAGGAAAATTTTTAGGCACTCAAGATTTACCTACAATGTTAAGACATTGTATCATTAAATGTCATGGCGATATACAACGTCGAAGCACTACCTTTTTTTGTGCTCTAAAACACTCATTCTCAAAAATTTTAACAGAGAAGATAGGACCTTAGTGCTAGTCCAAAGCCTTATAGCACTCAACCCACATAGAAAAAATAGAAAAATACATATCAAGTAGATAATGACTTGGCACTTGATCAGAGCACCACAACACTATGATTTGAACCTATTTTGTTTTGAAGCATTTTTAAAACCATAAAAGGGTCATTTTGATAGTTGTAAGAGGCTATATTAAAGAGTTTAAAAGGGAGATTTTAAGGCATAATTTGTGATAGCTTTTTTATTGCTTTGTAAAGCAACTTTTTAGTACAAAAATCTCTTGAAAAAAAGGAAAAAATAGTAGTCAAAAGCTGTCCCATGAAGCCTAAGTGAGAGTGAGGGGTGTCATGAAGGGGAGGCATTGGAGAAATAAAAAGATGAAAAGAAAGGAGAATTCAAAGCAATTTTGGGATAGAAAATTATAATTGGTTATATTCTTCCTTCATTTATTTTTGTTTCTTATTAATGTATGCTTGTTGTTTATGATTAAAATATCTTAATTTATATATTCTATCATTGACTAATTTGCTTTTCTAGGTTTATGGTGTAAAATGAACGTGTTCATCAATGAAATAGTTTAATTTCTTGTATGTTCATCTCATTATTGTTTGATTTACCTTATTATTCATTTACCTTTTTTAACCAAATATACAACACTTCTATAAGATGGTTGTGAGACATGCAATGTTTTATGGCGTAGAACGTTGGCCGTTAAAAGAGAAGCATACAATTAAGTTAAGTGTTACAAAGATTAGGATGCTCAGGTGGATGAGTGGTTTTACTCTTAGAGATAGAATGTGAAATGAGCATATATGAGAAAAGGTTGGAGTAGCTCTAGTGGCAGATAAGATTAGAGAGACTCGCCTTAGATGGTTTGGTCACATAAAGCGTCAACCTTCTGATGACCTGGTTTTGAGAGTAGATGTATGTGATTGTAGACAGCACAAACAATGTCATCCATACACCACTCAGGAGGGTGGGGGCAGGACACCAAAGAAAGGGTTGAAATAACCATCAGTGCTAATTAGTGTCCCAGTGCTCTGGCATTAGTTTTAATTCTTTCACTTTACACTAATAATGGTAGTGAATTTCTCTCCCTCAAAACCATTATCACCTCCAATGGCGTTCATTCTTAGCCACTTCACCCCACACTCTAAAACATATTGATCTCACTAAATGACATTATCATCACATCATTAAAATGGATCTTACTTTACTATACCAAGCCTATGTCCCCTCACCTGCTAACTTGTGCATTTGATCTACCTTATCAGTCATATTCCTATTTTTGTCCTCTCTATGCAATCATCATTCAAAAAATAATTATCCATCCCCAAATTATACTACATTAAAAATTTTGGGTGCTTATGTACCATTGGCTTCGGACAATGTGACCCACAAACTTGAGCATTGCTTATGGCCTTATATATATTTAAGGTATTCCTTGACTCAAAGTGCTTAATTTTTATTACGAATCTACCACCACCAAAAAATTTGTCTCCTACCATGTATAATATTTTGAAACCACTTTTCTATTTCAAAATTTAGATAAGCTAATTTTCATGCCTCAAATTAGCCAACCATCATCAATCTTAATTTTCTCATCTAACCATCAGTAGCACTATTCATTTAATATAATATTAAACATTCAAAAAAATGTTCTTCTACCCCCCACACCAAATCATATTAGATGCAATATTTGATGTGGTCCCCAAAAATCAAAATTCAACTCTCCAAACTCCACCTATATTACCACTTAAAATGCCACATTAAATATATGGGACTCACCTTCTATAACAAGTCAAGAGCAAATCAAAAATTGCTCCTAGAATTTAAGTAGTATGGCCACATATGGATTATCTCCTCCATAAGATAAAAGCTAAAATGCTACTTTCTCCACTCTCCAAATTTGGCCTGCCATAAAAAGATGATAATTTATCCTTCTCTAATTCAAATAGCCAGGCCCCACTCATTAACTTCTCCATTAAATGAAAAAAATCAATTTCTATCATTTATAAACCCTAAATCTTGCCTATCATTTTTTAGCTAGTTGTGGACCACACTATAAATGCCAACTTTAATCCTCTCCATATCTACCTACCCTCACTCACACTCAAACTCCTACTTGAAATGAGTGAGACCTACTTCACATAACTAACCCTACCCGTTTGGTCAATAAAATGCCTCCCTCCTCTTTAAGGAATTGGTCTCCGCCACCAAATACTCCTCACAATAATGCCACCTCCTCAAATACTGCTAGTTGGCATACTAATATTTCACATGAACAACTAAAATTTGTCCTTAGCTAGTTATGCTAAGTGTGGATCCCACTATTTATGATATTCCACCCCTTGCAAGTTTGAATAAAAATAACCCTCTTCAATCTCATCTATCACCTATTGCCAACATACCTCATACTACTTGTCATGACGGTATTCATGCCTCTACCATCTCCAATCACCTTCAAGAGATTATATCCATGAACAACACCCCATATTCTCAACTGCATTATTCTGTCTCAAGGAATAACCACCACATGCAAACTAGACCCAAAAAATAGTAAACACAAACCTCTCAATAAGCTTAGCCTCATTACTTGTCTCCCATCATCTCCTGTCACTGAACCAACCACTATCTCCCTAGTTATCTAACATTTTGAATGGAGTGTTGTTATGTCCAAAAAATTCAATGCACTCATCTGAAACAAAACCTTTACTTTTATCCTTCTTAGCCTGCTTTGAATCTTATTGTCTACAAATGGGTGCTTCTAATTAAGTCATCAATCAGGCACTATAAAATTCTCTATAGACTTCTCATATTTTGGTGGTGTTAAGGCTATCACCTCCACTCAAGATCTCTTTCTACCTTAACACAAATCAATAGATGGTACCTTAGAATAAACTAATATGGCCAATGCAAAAGGCATCACCACTCCCATATCTCCAAATCATGTACCCACTATTCTTGATGGAATCACCATCACCGACGCCATTTAATATCGCTCCATAGTTGCTAGCCTCTAGTACCTTTCTCTAACAAATTAAGATATTGCATTTTTTGTCAACAAACTTTCCTAATTCATGGAACGATCTAGTACTACTCATTGAATTGTTATTAAAGGAATTAAATGTAATCATACGCTATGGATTATTTAAGCACTGTAACCACCAATTGTCACTAGATGGCTTCTCTAATGCAGATTGGGCAAGCAATGTTGATGATCTAACCTTAATCATATCTCTTAGACCTCTATGAAATAATACATTGTTACTTGTTCTTCCACAGAAGTTGATGTTGACCTCATTTCTGTATGAGGTCACTAGGACCTACCTGAGTTTACTTTTGGTTACCTAATGGTTGGCAGGTGCCCACTTGTTAATTATATAGGTCCCAATCAAACCCCAATCCAACTCTTAATCAAATCCTAGTCCAGCTTCCAATCCAACCTCCAATCCTATTTTCATACTCCTAAGCTCCAGTATGGCCTTCAATCAACTTTCAATCAACCTTCAAATCATATTTAATCAATTTCAATCATGCATTTGACGTTCATTGATGCGCATAATTCAAACTCAGCCATTCGAGTCCAAAATCCAATCTAAATCTAAGTTTCCAAACCAAATCCCAAGGTTAAGGACCCAGGTCTAGAAACCCTTTATGGGTAGTTTTTGTACCACCTTGAAACCCAGTCAAAGGACCTCTAATTTGGGTTCAATCAATTACATATTGTTTAGATATGTCTCTAAAATCAACCCACCAAATTTGAGCTCATTCTGAGGCTCCTAACCTCAGAAACTGAATCGGTTTTCAAAGGATGCAAAACCTTCAAATATTTACAGCCTATGACACCGGATGTGCTATTTAATGGAATTTAACCTTGGAATTCTTTCCAAACCTTCTAACCATATCCATGGCCCTTGTCATGACTTATTGATCAGTAGCCTACACTTTGTTGGACCCAATTTGACCTACTGTTGACTAGAGATCAAAATGACCAAAATATCCTTTAAAGGGATTTTTGGTCTTTTCCCCAAAATTCAACTTAGTTCAACCTTATCAACCTTCAAAACTTATCCAGTGGATCTTAAATATCATTAGGAGTATATTGCACCCAAACTCACTCTTTGGTTTGACCTAGTTGACCAAGTCAACTATGGTTGAACAAAGAGCCCTTTAAGGGTTTAAACACTCATTTCCAACCAAATGAACTCCCCTTGACTTGGGACCACTTCCATTGAGTTTATATGATCAATTTGAACTTAATGGACCCATCCCTTGACTCTAGGTCAACTTGATCGACCAAGTCAACCAAGTTTGACCAAACCTCCCATGCACTTCTACCCATTCAAACCCTTTGACCAATGCCTTTCCAAGCCTACCCAAACCCATGGGATGACCTCCTAAGTTCCTAGGAGACCCCTCTTGAGGACCCAAGACTTGGGCCTACTTGGGTTAGCCATTTGTCTTGACCCAAGTGCTCAAAGAGAGATCTCCATTGAGCCAAATTCCACTCTAAGCCAAATTTGATCAAAGCAATGGTGGCATTAGTTCCCCCTTGACCCAATACACCTACCCTAGTTGACCCAGCCCTTTGGTCAACTTGGGTTGGGAATTAGGCTAACCCAAAGTAGTCAAAATCACTTTGACCCGAGCCTATTCCTTCCCTGGGTTGAACCACATCCAATTACCTATTGTATTGGATGCTCCTTGACTCAACTCATCTACCATACCAAGGCTTCCCCCTGGCTTGACCCAGGTCGCACCCAAACCGACCCAAACGGTCCAGGTTTGGTCCAACCCAAGCCCACTCATCCAATTGGGCTCCCTCAAGTCCAATTGAGCTCACTAGACTCCTAGGGACCTTTTTACTTCAACCTAACCCAGTTAGTGGCCGGTGACGACTGGAGCAAATTAAAATGAGCTCCTGTGGTCCCCCCTTCATGAGCCCTGGTTAGAACCCTCTCTAAGGTTTGAATTCACTCCTTTTGAGCTTAGAAGGTCACCCCAGGTTGTCTCCTCCCAATTGGTAGCCATCCCATGGCTGGCCTGATCAATCTCGGCCATCCGGGCTCACGACCACTACTTGAATAGGGCACTTCAACCCATACCTCTTTATTTTCTCCTATGCATTCCCAAACTTTCCTCAGAGCTCTCTAAGCATTCCTCCCTCATTCCCTGGCTTCCCAACTCTCTCCGACCAGTAGCTCGAGCGAACTCCGGTGAAACCTGTTCACGTCCCACTCGAAGTCCTACCTCTGACAATCCTTTGGTCCTAGCGTTTGAAGGAGAAGTCTTCGCCTTCATCCCCTCAAGCTTCCTAATAAAAAAAACCCATTTTTTCGGCCTTTCTATACTGTAAAAATCCTTTCTTGAGCTCCTAGTTAGGTAGTGTTGGTCAAGTGTGAAAAAAACTTTCAATCCAATGCAATCACACCGTTAGATTGAAAGCTCTTACCATCCTGGTCCTTCCTGTGAAATTTCATGAGAATTCACATGCAGGATTACTCAGATCACACTAGAGAAGGCATGCGGTTACAGAGGTATGTGGGAGGTTGAAGACTCAATCAGGAACTTCGATCTCGATCGACAACTCCAATTATATCTCACGGTCTCGGGCCACTTTAAATACCAACCGTTCGATCTTCCATTCGACGGCTAGGGTTCAATCCACATTATTCAGTTAGCCATTAATCATTGCCTCGCAAATCGGAGGGCACTGCATGGAAAGCGCATGATTAACTGGATAATTATGCATTTAATTTCACAGGAAAATTACAGAAACTTTGAAAAATCATATCACCTCACATACTTGTCTAATTTAGGTGATTTTAGGCTCATTAAAAAGGGTTTGAGGAGCCCTACAAAAGTCTTATAGTTTTAATCCCTGAGCATGCATGAAACTTAATTTATAATAGTTAAAACACTAGGGGTATTTTTATAATTATGGCATTAGGACAGCTCATTAGGGATTGAAATTTTGGGTGATTGATTTTGAGCATATCTCTGACATGTCCAAAATTTTAATCCCCAGTTTAATTTGATTAAGGGATATTTTGAGTTGATTTAAGCTTAAGGGTCATGGTTTGACCCTTAATTTCAAATCAACACATACACCTAGCCAATGAGATATAGAATTTGGATGTTTGTATGTAGATTATGCTTAGGCTAAAGAGTTTAGAGCCACTGATTGCACCCCCTCCCTTGGCCTAGATAGTGACTTAGGAATTTTCTAAGGTAACCTAGTAGTTACCTTTGGTGGTTTGGTCAACCACGTTAGGGAATCCATCTTGGGCCCAAATTCAGTGGACTTGGGTCTTGAGATCAGGTGATCTCATGGCCAAATTTTCACTAGAATTGGTGTCCATTTGGTCCACCAACTAAAAACCCCAAAATCCCCTCCTAGATTTAACCTAGAACCTTAATTAATTCATAATTAATTTATATTAAATCATAAAAATAAAAATAAGCCCTATAGTTTCTCATAATTGAACCCTTAATCCTTGAAAAATAAAAACCCCATGATCAGACCTTTAATTTAACATTAATTTAATTTTTAAGAAAAATTGATAATTAATTAGATTAATTAATATAAAATATTTAAAAATCCCAAAAAAATCCATAAATACTTAGAAACACCCTCTAAGATCATTTCTAACCTTTTGGGGTGATTCTAAGAGGGTGGAGACTGATTTGGATCTAAATTAAAATATTTCTTTAATTAGGCAATTTTAGAAAATCCAAAATATCCTAACTTTGAAAAATCACTAATAATTCTAGAAAAATCTAATTTAATCAAACTAAATGCTATTCAACTCTAATTAAAATTTAGTATTTTCTAAAAATATCAAACCTCCAAAATTAAGTCAAAGTCAAAAAGTCAACTTTCCAATCAACCATAGTTCAAAACTAGTCCAAAACTTTAAAAAATCATAACTTAATGTAAAAAATTTCAAATTGAGCAAACTTAGAGTCTAATTACTCATCTTAAGGTATAATATTTTAGAAAAGTACTAAAATTTTAGAAACCACTTTAATTTTAAATGTCCACTTTTAACCCCTTAATTAACATATTTAAATAATTTCAAAATTTCAATAATTAACTAAAAATTCTAGAAAACTATAACTTGGTTAGTAAAATCAGTTAATTAATATTTTAATACATAACAAGCACTCTAAAGATAAAATTTTTAGGATGAACTACCTTGAGATGTGGGGGTTAATTAGCCTAAGGAGGCTTGATTCCTCGAGCCTAATGTGACAATGCCACGAACAAATTTAATGGAGTGTAAAATCTTAAAATTAAATGACACCCAATTACTTAACTAAATTAAAATTCTTAATTCAACTACATCAACCTTGTTTATAAGGAAGCCTAATTCCTCGAGCCCATTGTGACAACGTCACGAACCGGTTGATGAAAAATCTAAATTAATTTAATCCTTAAAGTCAGCAACCAATCAAACTAATTAAAATTCATCGATTCTTTAATCTCTAACTAATTAAATTTATTTAACCAGTCAATCTTTAAAATGTATTCTAAAACAAACCTTAATACATTAATATCTGAACTCTAATTAAATTCTCCCCTTTTAACCTTCAACAAACCTGAACATCAAACAACTTTAACAAACTACCCAGCTTAGGATCTACCCCAGCCATACAGCCTTAAACACACACTTTGGATGGTTAGTTAGGACAACTAACTCTAATCTAGGCTAGGCTGATGTTTACTTTTACTATTGTGTGTCGAATTTTTTTAGTTTTCATTGCATGCTGTGATTAAAAATTGATTATGTGAGTGTTTACTTATTTTATTTGTAATCTATGAATTGATGTGATGGGAGGTAGTTTACTCTTAGGTTAGGACCGATATGGTTGCTCACAGGATCTCTAGCAGGTGGCCATGCTCATGTAGGGCAATAAAGGGGGGTTAAATTGATAATCAATTAAGCTAAGAAAATATGTTACCAGTGCTTTTGCTGCTTAGCTCCAAAATAAATAGGAGCGTGGTCAAGTATAATTTACTTTTTAATGCATATATATATAAACTGCTTGGGATTGATTTGATTTTAAATACTTAGAATAACCTTGTATGAGAGTCTAGATTTTTTATTTTAATATTGATGCAATTTGTTTAAAATTAAAAGTTATGAAAGTTAGACATTTTAGTCAGGATACATAGATCCAAATTTGGATTCCAAAGAGGAAATGACATCCCTCAGGGGAGGGTCCTTTTCCATTTGGAAGCCAAAATTTGGATCATTTTAGTCCCAAAGTGAAAAGAATAACCACCACTTTGGGGGAAGAGTTTTCTTTTTCATATAGGTATCCAGATACGACGAATCCAATGAGCCCGAAGAAGAGGAGGATGAAGACTTGAAGATAAATAGTATCCCACTCAAAGTCAACTTGCGTCAATCCTAGTATTAGAATTCAGGTTTGTTGTTAGTGGTACCTGACCATTTTTAATTTATATAAATTCTAGGTTGTAATAAAGGGGCATTTTACCTTTGGACATTATTTTATGGAATTAATTTGATTAATTGATGTGTTTGATTTATTTTGATTGCGATCAGGGTTGCCTGCTTTTCTTAGTTTTTTGGCGATTAACATGTCGAGTTTTGTTTTAGCCTAGAATCCGATCGGACGCTTGTGAGGGTACGTTAAAACTATTTCTACTCAAATATAAATAAAATTTTTTTAGGCTAACATAGAAACTCTAATGATCTAAGAAGTAAGCTCGGGACTGTCGGGAGTTAGCATAAGCATATTATTAACTTTCTCTTCTTTCTTAGGCACCTCCCTGCCTGCGGGTTCTGGCAGACTAACTGGCCTTTGAGGGTGCAGATCTGTCAAGGGGATGTTGTGCAATCTCTAAAAAAAATGATTTTCAAGATTTTTTTTTTAAAATTGCTTCATATACATTTTATACATTTAATAGATTCAATCAGTATGCATTGCATTAGAAATAAATTTAAAAGTGTCTAAAATTTTAATTGCATTTGATTTAATCATTTTCACCCTACATAAGGTCAAGAGACTAAGTAGGATCTGCTCTAAACATCGGTCCCAATTCTAAAAATTTTAATAACAACGTCCCTACAACTCTTTTATAAAAATGACCGGACTCATGGATTTTAATCGACTATGTGGTTAGCTGGCTCCCTAATCAAGGCCACGGTAAGTCCAGATTTTGTACTACATGTTTGATTGAAAAATATTTGTTTTGAAAAAGGTTTTAATTTTCTTTAAGAAAGTGTTTAATTTCTAGAATTTAAATTTTATAATCAAACACTTATTATGAATGATATATCACCTCAAAAGGTGAACATATCGTTCCCTAATAGGTTCCGATTATAAATCTTGATTTATCCTGATTATCGTAGTCAAACTCAAGGGGAAACAACATATGATCTCAAAAGATCAAAATAATGTTAAATCCAATGTTTAACTATAATAATCTAGTAAAAAGATCATTAATTTTATAATCAAGATCACGATAATAGTACGATATATCTTTCCAAGGAAAGAGGATATCGTCTATTATCGATCATTTGAAAATTACGATAATGATCGTTGTCTTTTGAATTTTCCAAAGATAATTAATTAAAAGTTTTGAAAAATCTTGATTTTGAAATCAGGTCTGGGTTTCTAAATCTCCTACGAGCGCAAGCCCTCGTAGTTAATTACATCATAGTAAACCAGAAAATTTCCTACGAATACTCTCGATTAAAATAGCGATACAAATTTCATTTAAGATTTTGAAGATTGATATCAAAGAAGGTTAAGGACTTGAATTTTCAAATGGGATTGTATCAAATTTGAACAGTTCTTTCTGGAGGTCAAAGGATGAGAAGTAGGAGGTGTTTGAGATTCTGAAACAATTCAAAGACACCTCAAACTATCCTAAGTGTTGGGCTCGAATTCGACGGAAAAAGATTTAAGTTTAAATGATTGATTTTATTAAAAAGTTGGGACTTATATTCTCGATCACCAGATCAAGAGAATGCCCAGGAAGTGAGGGTGGAGACTAACCTACTAAGTGGGTATGACGTCCCCAGTCAAGATCCCATGGTTTTCCATCGTCCCGGGTTCGTCGGTATCCTTAGCCTACTTAGTCGAGTGCCGACCAGAGGATCCTTGTTAGCAACCATGGGTTACCTCATTCAAGGGGACCTTAATTGAGGTTTAAACTTAATTAGGTTAATTAAAGGGTTTAATGATTTCAAAATTTAGTGAAACTTTTTCTTGAGGCTGTATGTGTCACTAGGTTTGAATGTTCAAAGTTTCAAGTTAAAAGGAGATGTATCCTAATTTTTAGAATTTCTCTAAGTTTTCTAATTAAGATCCTTAATTATTGTCCTTAATGATGTCACTAAATTTAAATGGATTTGAATCAAGGTTTCAACTAGCCCTTAAACAAATACATGCAAATACACATATAAACACAATCAATCCTATGTCTAAGAGAGCCTTAAACTAAGTGGTGTGTGTATGTCCTTAAACATGCAAGAATTTATACTAATTAAATATTCTTAATTAAACTAACGAATGATTAAATCGTAATCATTCATTAGCACTCCCACATGATTTCTATTCAAATATGTTGATCTATATTTAAAATTTCATAGTAGATCTCTCAATCTAAAATATTTAAGTATTTATACATGTATTTCAAAATAATTTTAAAACGCACTTAATCCATACATGAAACTATATATATAGACATAGATTTTAAATTAAGCATACTTAAAATATGATTAGGGAGATTTTAGTATCTAATTGAGAGACCTACTGATCTACTAAGATCATTTGAAAATAAGTTTTTAATTTTCAAAATAATTGGTTTAATATTTAATTGGATACTAATTAAATATTAAAATAACTAAATAATTAAAAATAACTTGAAATTAATCAAATTTTGATCTCTGAAATTAGTTTCAAGTTAAAGTATTCAATTTTCTAAAAATTTTGATATATTATACTAATTTTTCTGATTTAAAATGAATTTCTTCTGTTAAAGGAAAATGCTCATAGGCTTGATCTCAGAAACTGTTATAAAGCAACAACTTATTGTATTTGCTTTATGCCCATCATTTATTTCCAAAAAATCTTTGCATCCAAATCATCTAATTTAAATATCCCTCCCTCAAATATCTAACAATATTCGAGAATCACATTAACCCCCTTTCTCCCATACAGTTCAAATCAGCCATGTTACAAGCTAGCATGCCGAAACACAGAGGCAACAAAAATATTTCCATGTGAGTGCTAGTAAGGCAAGCTCAAGTGACCGGACATATATTCATCTATATGACAAGCAACCAGTTTATATAGAAGCGGCAATTCCAACCAGTTTCAACGAATTAGAAACAATTTAAGCTCGCAATAATCACCGAGAGGCAAATCACCAGATTCTCTGCCTACTAAATGTGTATATGCACATATACCATTGAGATATAAAATGTAAGCATGTAGATCATCATATTACTAGCATGCTGTTGAATCACAGATAAAAGGGATAAGCACAAGTGTTAATACAAATATGTTTGATGATTGTTGAATCTGCTCTATGTAAGAAATCCAAAGCATAGGCAATAAGAGGACAAAGCAATGCAAGATCAATAAACAATATCTGAAGTTTAAATTAATAAAATAATTTGCCATCAAATTCGTATACTTTACATACCGTTACACAATTCATAACTTCTTTCACTTATATATACTGTGGTTGTAGTAACAAAGAGCTGAAGTTCAATAAGCTCCTCACGGGTTTGCATACAACCCAAATGCAACTTCTTCCAAATGATCATCCAATCGACGGTCACTGTCATGAACACTTAAGAAAACTTCACATATGTCACACACACGTAACTTCTGGTTAGTCTCAAGAATAGAAATTAACTCAAGAAACTTTGATCAAGTTTGTTTTAGCAATAATAAAACAGAGAATCGTAGCTCATTTTCCCTTGATCTTCTTCAATAGATTAAGTGAAGAAGCTTATTCATTTACCTTCAAGTCGATGACTGCTTCAACAAAGTGGCAAACTCCAAAATCTACAGAACCTCCCTTATTCTAGATTGGCTTGAGTTAAGGATTGATTTAAAGCTTGAATAGGTTTAAAATCTATGTAGATTTGAGGTCTGGATAGAAGATTGATTGGAAGTTGAATCAAGTATTTAAGTCTGGATTAAGCTGGAGATTGAATTGCATGAGAGTCTAGGCAGGTTTGAAGCTTGAGTGGGTTTAAAGTCTGGGTTGGTTTGAATGTTGATTGACCTAGAATCTGGATAGATCTAAGACATGGTAGATCCTAGGATTTGAAACCTAGAGAAGTTCTGGAGTTTAGATATCCTAGGTTTTTGGATTCTAGAATGATCCTAGGATCTAAATAGATCTGAGGTCTAGGAGAAACCTAAGACCTAAACTGATCTAAAGTCTGGTAGAATCCTAGGGTCTAGAATAGATCCTAGGGTCTGAAGTCTAGGAGAATCCTAGAATCTATATTTGTCTTAAATTGCATTGATCTGGGGTCAGGATTGATTTGAATTTGGATTGATCTTAAAGTTTGGATTGATCTAAGATCAGATTGATCCTAGGGTTAAGATTGATCCTAAGGTCTGGATTGGTCCTACTGAGCTCATACAAAAATGAGGTCAACAAATGGACCCCCAATATGTGTAATAGAATGTAGTTCTATTGCACATATTGGTGTTGACCGAATAGAATGGTCAAGCCTGGAGTTTTGATCCTAAGGGGATGAAAAGTCTATCCCTGGGAAATTAGAGTTTGAATAGATACTAGGGTAATACTAGGAAAAGCGTACTCTACCACTAGTGGGTCTGGTCCTAAGGGAAAGGAAGAATCTATCCCTAAAGGAGAAGGAAGTCTGGGTGATCCTATAAGATGGAAGAATTCCTAGTTACAGAGGATCAAGTCTAGATTTGATTCTAAGGGAAAGTGAGATCATAGCCTTAGAAGTTTGAATTTGAAGTGATACTAGGGTAGTGCTGGGGATAGCGTACTCTACCACTAATAGATCTAGTCCTAGGAGAAGGAAGAAAACCTATCCCTAAGGAAAAGAAGGCCTGGATGATCGTATAGAAAGGAAGAACTCCTAACTATAGAGGATCAAGTATGAATTTGATTCTAAGGGAAAGGAAAATCCTAACCTTAGAAAACTAGATTTGAAAGGATACTAGGGTAGTGCTGGAAACAGCGTACTCTACCACTAGTGGATCTAATCCTAAGGAAGGGAAATAATCCTATCCTTACAGGAAAAGAAAATCTGGATGATCATATAGAAAGGAAGAATTCCTAACTATAGAGGATCAAATTGAATTTTGATACTAGGGTAGTGCCACAAGGGGCGTACTCTACCACTAGTAAATCTAATCCTAAGGGAAGGAAGAAATGCCTAGCCCTAAGGAAAAGAGGGTCTGATTGTAGGTTTGGGAACTGAGTCCAGGACGGTGCCACAGGGGACTTATTCCATCACTAGGAAGTCTAATCCCAAGGGAAGGAAGAAGAACCTACCCTAAGGAAGAGAGAACTGGATTTTGAAATTAAACCTAGGACGGTGCCATAGAGGACTTACTCCATCACTAGGAAGTCTAATCCCAAGGGAAGGAAGAAGAACCTACCCTAAGGAAGAGAGAACTGGATTTTGAAATTAAACCCAGGACGGTGCCATAGAGGACTTACTCCATCACTAGGGAGTTTAATCCTAAAGGAAGGGGAAAAGCCTAACCTTGAGGAGAAGAGAGTTTGATTTTGGAATTTGAAATTAATTCCAGGACGGTGCCACAGGGGACTTATTTCATCACTGGGGAATCTAATCTTAAGAGAAGGAGAATACTTACTCTAAAGAAAAGAGAACTAGATGATCTCATAGGAAGGTAGTATTGCTTCCTATAGGAGATCAGACTTAAAGATTTGAATTTTGAAACTAGAATGGTGCCGCAGAGGGCGTTATCAATCACTAGTAGATCTAATCCTAAGGAAAGAAAGCATGATGACTCACATCTGTCCTTAAAGAAAAGAAGACTGGAGGACCCTGAGGGAAGGAAGCATTGCTTCCCACAGAAGATCGGATCTGGATTTTGAACCTAGGATGGTGCCACAGAGGGCGTGCTCCACCACTAGAAGATCTAATCCTAAGGAAAGAAAGCACGATGACTCACATCTGTCCTTAAGGAAAAGAAAACTAGAAGAAGCTAGGATGGTGCCACGAAGGGCGTACTCCACCACTAGCGGATCTAATCCTAAGGATAGAAAGCAAGATAACTCACATATAACCTTAAGGAAAAGAAAACTAGAAGAAGCTAGGATGGTACCACGAAGGGCGTACTCCACCACTAGCGGATCTAATCCTAAGGATAGAAAGCACGATGACTCACATCTAACCTTAAGGAAAAGAAAACTGGAAGATCCTGTGAGAAGGAAGCATTGCTTCACACAGAATCGAATCTGGAGTGATCGTATGTAAAGGAAACTTGCTTTACATAGAGGATCTGATCTGGATGATCCTGTATAGAGGAAACTTGCTCTATACAGAGGATCGAGTCTGGAATGATCATGTGTGAAGGAAACTTGCTTCACACAGAGGATCGAGTCTGGATGATCGTATATAGAGGAAACTTGCTCTATATAGAGGATCAGATCTGGAATGATCGTATATAGAGGAAACTTGCTCTATATAGAGGATCGGATCTGGAATGATCGTGTGTAAAGGAAACTTGCTTCACACAGAGGATCAAGTCTGGATGATCGTATATAGAGGAAACTTGCTCTATATAGAGGATCAGATCTGGAATGATCGTATACAGAGGAAACTTGCTCTGTACAGAGGATCGGGTTTGGAATGATCGTATGTGAAGGAAACTTGCTTCACACAGAGGATCGGATCTGGATTCTAGAATTTGAGATTTAAAATATTTTTGAATTAATTTGGTTTTAAATTTGAAAGTGTTTGAATTAGAAACTTGATTTGACAAATTTGAATTTGAAGGGTTTTAAATTTGGGATGTGTTTTGAATTTGATTTGAATTATTTTTGAATTTGAGAAATTTAAATTTGAAAGTTGATTGATTTTGATTCATCTTGAATTTTGATTTTAAGTTTTTGAATTTTGATTTTAACTTTTGATTCGATTATGATTTGTTTGAATTTGATTTTGAATTTGAAGTGTTTTGAATTTAATTTTGAGTTTGACACTCATCTGGCATGGTACTTCCTGAAGAGCCTCCCCAATATTTAAAAATATTAGATGGCATTCTTCAGGATTGATCAGTCAAAGGAAAATTTCCTCAAAGATCGTCATTAACGATCCAGTCAACATTGACTCAAGCTTTCCATTGAGTTTACAACAGATTAGAAGCGGTCTGCAAAAGACTACGACCAAGTCTCCTACTTGGGGAGTTCTAAAGTGACACAACTTATCAATAACTTGAATCAAATATGACTTATGAACTTTCAAACTTTGCTGAGCTTAATCTGATTTTTTATTTGAGGCCCTCGAGCTCTTTGAATTGGAGTCGGGCACTTTGCTCAATTAGAGTTTGATTTTAAACAGCAAGTCTCAACTAAGAAAACTACACTTCTAAATCAGAATGATCTAGGACCCAGCATAAGGTGCAGTTTGATTTGAACGATAATTTCCAGCATTATAAAATACTCCTCCAGCGGGATTAAACTTGGACCCAGCATAGAGTGTAATTTTATAAAGAAGGCCTTAAAGGAAAGGATGCCTATGCGTAAGGACTTCCACACATTTCTCAAGGATTAAATTTAAATTTTCTTCAAGAGTAGAAGATTCATTCTTCTTATTAGAAAACTTCCTCTAGGTATTTGGACCCTGTCGGAACGATAAACGGGAATAAATTTAGAGATACAGTGAAAAGTTTGAGTGACCCCAACTAACTTGAGAAGGTTTGAGGATTTAGGTTTTGTTGACCCAGACCAAGTTTCATAGAAACTAAACTGGGGTCTCCCTTAAATATTTTGAATTAAAATCAATTTCAAAGTGGTTTAAGTCAAATAGAGAAATTTAATCTTTTCAATTCTCTAGCACGAGAGATTTTTGTATCCTGATAGATTATCGATGCACGGCAAAAATTCTGGACTCAAAATTTATCAAAGTCAAGTAATTTAAAGTTGACTGGGTCTTTTGAGATTGAAGAATTTAGCAGAAGGGAGCCTCTTTCATTCTTTCTTTTTCTGGTGGCGCACATTGCACATCTTTTAATTTATAGTGCATTTTGCACTATCTCCCTTTTTTTTTTGAATTTTGGCGCATTCGCGCATCTTTTCGAATTTATTTTGATTTTGAGAAGAGGCTGCACCTAGTTTAAATTCAATGTCGGGATTACATCTCAAGTACAAGATAAGGAAGCTCACTCTCTTATACAAGGAAGAATAATCCTCTAGGCAGAACCCAATCTTTTTGAAAAGCATATTAGCTTGACTTTTAAAATTCATTGAACAGATTTTAAACACGCAAGAGATATCTATTAAGATAGAAAATTGCGAGAAAATTGAGAAGATTTTTATTTCAAAAATGAACTTAAGTTTGACATTGATTTTAGTTCAACAGTTCAATCAATCCCACAAAAGAGGTGGGAGGGAGGTGTATTCAAACATTTGGAGTCAACTACAACTTTCTCCTACTTAAAACTCAAAATAGAGGTCAATTTTCATTAAAAAGATAACTCAACTATCTTGAAATTTGAAATCAATACACTTGAGAAATTGGAAGCTCTCTTTAAAAAGGAATTATAAATCTAGGTGGCAAGACCCTAGTAGTACGGAATTAGATTCCTACAATCTCCTTGGAGGGAGAGACTATTATTGGGTCTGCACTATCCTTAGAAGTTATGCATCACTTTAATCAAAAGATTTATCTCGATAGGACCCCATTGAAAGTTGAATCTTAACGGTATCACTATCTGATATAATCTTAAATTATTCTCTCTTATTACTAGTGGTCTAGTAATTAGGAGAGTGGCACCCCGAGTGATTTCTATACCTCCTCCTCTCTAGTTGATGTAGTGGGACACGTATAGAAACGTGATCTAACATCATCTAGTAGAGTGGACGGGTCATAACCTTCAACTGGGGGCCTAGGGCCTGGTGCTGGAGTTTGATCAGTTCTGGCTTGATTAATTCTCGCCATGTAGTAGTCGAGAAGGTGTATTGAAGATCATACTCTCGTTTCTACAACCTCCCTCCTTTGAGTAACAGGAGAAGGGTGGAAACGATTTCCACCATGGAAGGGGTTCGTAGAAGGGGCAACAAACTTTTGATTAGCCTCGGACTTGACGTGCTTTAAGGCTTTCGCCTCAGCAGTCTTCCTGGCCTTGACAACCTTCTTTCTGACTCTACGAAGGTAGTTCTTCATTTTATTCTTGCTGACAGCAGGGGTACTAGAACTTGACCCAATCTTAGGCTGAGATGGTAGTTCTTCTATCGTTATTAATTTCTGGTTCTTATCCACCTAGGCAGAAGGTACAATGGGTAAAGGGGTGACATCAGCCTCCATCTCGGAGATGGGGGAGTCAACTCCTGACCCTAAAGTAATCTCAACCAAAGGGACATTCATTCGTATTCCGACAGACAGATCAATCATTTCTTCTCCGTCGACTGATAACTTGAAGTCTTGGAATTGCATTTCAAACTGGATGAAATTACCAGAAGTGATTCCTTCGACTATCAAGTTTCTATCTAGAGAAAAAAATGAGTTTCCCAGCCATTTGAGTGCTTAAATCCTGAAATTAATGAACAATGATTTGAATTAGTTAATCTTGAATTTGAATTTTAAACTTGATTAATGTTATTCAAAATTTGATAATTCAATCATGTTGAGCTTAGATTCAATACAGTAGTTCGTAGACTTGACAAGGACTTAAGGGTTGAACCCGACTCTTTCGCTACACCAATTAACTTGGGGCAAAATATCAAAGTTCAAACTCGAACTTGAATTCAAAATTAAATTTAAAATTTGAGGTGACAATCAAATTCGAACTTAAGGTTGAGATTATATTTTGAAATAAAGTTGGATTTGAATTTGAACTTAAGGTTGAAGTCGAATGAACCGCTCTTCAAATTCTGTGACTCAACAGATCGAGTTTCACTCAATCATATAGGTACACAAAATTGATATGAAAGATTCAAGGATCGGGCTCGACTCTTTTCATTTCACCAATTGACTTGGGTCGAAATGTCAAAGTCCCGATCAAAATTGAATCGACTTTAAATTGGAAATCAAATTCAAATTTCGGGTTGAAATTATGTTTGGATTCAAAGTTAAATTTGAATTTGAACTTGGGACTCAAGTCAAATTGATCTTTCTTCAAATTTTATGACTCAACAGATTGAGTTTCACTCAATCATATAGGTGCATAAAATTGATATGAAAGATCCGGGGATCAGGCTTGACTCTTTTCGTTTCACCAATTGACTTGGGTCGAAATGTCAAAGCCCCGATCAAAATTGAATCGACTTTAAATTGTAAATCAAATTCAAATTTCAGGTTGAAATTAAGTTTGGACTCAAATTTTGAATTTGAACTTGAGGCTCAAGTCAAATGGATCTTTCTTCAAATTTTATGACTCAACAGATTGAGTTTCACTCAATCATATAGGTGCATAAAATCGATATGAAAGATCCAGGGATCGGGTTTGACTCTTTTTGTTTCACCAATTGACTTGGGTCGAAATGTCAAAGCCCGAATTTGATTTTGAAATCAAATTTGAAGTTGAAATTAAGTTTGGAATCAAATTTAAGTTCAATTTTGAAATTGAATTTGAACTTAAGACTGAATTTGATTTTGAGGTTGAATTTAAACTTAAATCTTGGATTCAATTCAAGCTTGAAATTGAATTTAAATTGAAATTGAATTTGAATTTGAATCTAGATTTAAACTCAAGGTTGAAACTGAACGGATCTTCCTCAAAATTTGAAACTCAACATATTGAATCTTGTTCAGATATGTAGGTTTACCAAATTAGCCTGAAGATCCTAAGGCTTGACTCTTTGCACGCCACCTAGCAATTTAGGGGTGAAATGTCAAAGCCTAGAATTGATTGAAGAGTTTTAAATTTGCATTACATATGTTCAACTACAATAGAATATTGTAGAAAACACATAGTAACGACGATTGAAGTTGATTTGAAAGATTTTCCTTAACTTTTGAAACTCAAAATGTTGAGTTTTACTTTCAACATAATGGTAATCAAAAGTTAAGGAAAAATCCAGAGACCTGGTTTGACTCTTTCACCATACTGATTAGCTTGGGGTGGAATGTCAAAATCCATGTTTAATTAAGGAAATTTTGAATCTAGATTTTGAGATTGAGAGATTTTTTATAAATTGTAAAACTTAGCATGCAGAGATTCATTAGCATGCGAGTTTGCAACATATACAGGAAGGTTTTGAAAAGCTTGGCTTGACTCTTTTGCTCTACCAATGAACTTGGAGGCAAAATGTCAAAGCCCAACTTGAAGGGAGGTTCCTTACACTCACCTCTCTTTTTACATGTCTTAATTGAGTTGGCCACACTCACCCAAGGAAGAAATGGGTAGAGGGACCAACGGAAGAAAGGTAGTCAAAACTACCGATGCAATAAAATTCGTAGCGCTATTAAAGATGGAGAGAGAGATTGTCCCCAGCGGAGTCGCCATTTTTATTTGATTGAAAAATATTTGTTTTGAAAAAGGTTTTAATTTTCTTTGGGAAAGTGTTTAATTTCTAGAATTTAAATTTTATAATCGAACACTTATTATGAATGATATATCACCTCAAAAGGTGAACATATCGTTCCCTAATAGGTTCCGATTACAAATCTTGATTTATCCTGATTATCGTAGTCAAACTCAAGGGGAAACAACATATGATCTCAAAAGATCAAAATGATGTTAAATCCAATGTTTAACTATAATAATCTAGTAAAAAGATCATTAATTTCATAATCAAGATCACGATAATAGTACGATATATCTTTCCAAGGAAAGAGGATATCGTCTATTATCGATCATTTGAAAATTATGATAATGATCGTTGTCTTTTGAATTTCCCAAAGATAATTAATTAAAAGTTTTGAAAAAGCTTGATTTTGAAATCAGGTCTGGGTTTCTAAATCTCCTACGAGCGCAAGCCCTCGTAGTTAATTACATCATAGGAAACCAAAAAATTTCCTACGAATACTCTCGATTAAAATAGTGATACAAATTTCATTTAAGATTTCGAAGATTGATATCAAAGAAGGTTAAGGACTTGAATTTTCAAATGGGATTGTATCAAATTTGAACAGTTCTTTCTGGAGGTCAAAGGATGAGAAGTAGGAGGTGTTTGAGATTCTGAAATAATTCAGAGACACCTCAAACTATCCTAAGTGTTGGGCTCAAATTCGACGGAAAAAGATTTAAGTTTGAATGATTAATTTTATTAAAAAGTTGGGACTTATATTCTCGATCACCAGATCAAGAGAATGCCCAGGAAGTGAGGGTGGAGACTAACCTACCAAGTGGGTATGACGTCCCCGGTCAAGATCCCATGGTTTTCCATCGTCCCGGGTTCGTCGGTATCCTTAGCCTACTTAGTCGAGTGCCGACCAGAGGATACTTGTTAGCAACCATGGGTTACCTCATTCAAGGGGACCTCATAGGCCAAGGGGCTGGGGACCTAATCCTATGCTGACAAATAGGAGGTGCACAGGTCTGTGAGTAGTGAACCTATGTCTATATTATCTAACCTAGGATGCCACTCTCATATTGTGTGCAAATTAACATATCTCAAAATAGAAAGGAACACCGGCCTAACCTAAAGCTAGAGTCCGTGTCCTAACAGGTCAATCTAGGTGTGTGTAGCAGGCTGTGTGGTTTGGATATGTCCTGTATCGGGCAATTGATTAAAGTTGTTTAATGTTCTAGTTTGTTGAAAGGCTCAAGGGAAGTTTTTGGTTAAAGTTTAAGTCTTAATGATTTGAAATTAATTTTTAAAATTGATTCTTGATTGTTTGTTGGATATCACCTTTGTTGCTCACCGAGGCTGTGAAGTTATTTCACCTTCCTTGGGGCTAATTTAATAGCCTCGTAGGCCTGGGTTACCCAGTGGTACCCGGTATGATTAAATGAATTAGGTTTAATTTAATGTTTGAAATTTAATGAATCTCAATTAAGGTTGATTGATTGTTGGTTTTAAGGTTAGATTGAAATTTTATGGATTTTAAATGATTTTTAAAGGTTTAATGTTTTTGATAGATTTTAGATTTTTGTTTGAGTTGAATGACTTTGAGTTTGATCAATTTGAGATTTTCTTGAAATAGTTATGGTTTTTAAATTATCAAAATTTGAAAATTATTCGAATTATTTAATTGTTTAATTAAAGGTGTTTTAATGATTTGAATTTAAATGAACTCTAAACTCCTTGAAATCACCTCCAAAGATCAGGAATGATCTAAGGAGGGATTATCAAGTGTTTAAGAATTCTTTGGAATCATTAATTATTTTAAATTAATTAAATTAATTAAATGTTTAATTTTATTTAAAATTCAATTAAACTTAAATTTAATGTCAAATCAAAGGGGTTTTAATTTTTCTGTATTAAGGTTTCAATTTTGATTAATTTGAGGTATTATGTGTATTTTTGTGTTTTAAATTTGATTTATTAAATTTCTTGAAGTTTTGAGGGCTTGATTAAAGCTTAATCTTAAGGGGTTTGATTAAGGGGTTTAAAGAATTCAAACTTTAGTGAGAATTTTTCCTAGAGCAGGGAAAGTCACTAAACTCAAGGGGTTTGAATTTCAAGTCAATTGAATTTAAAGAAGTTTTGAGGCTTAACTGAGGGTTTAACTTTAATTAAATCAATTAAGTGGTTTAATGATTAATCAATTGATTTAAGTTTGATTAAGATCAAGTTTGATAGTGTATACTGACCCTAAGGTATGGTGTCACTAAGTTCTCTAAGTTTGATATTTCATCCCTAAGGGATATGTGTGAAGCCTAGAGTTTGCCTAAGTTCTCTAAGACTCGTCCTTAATTGTTGTCCTTAATGATGTCACTAGGTTTAATGGATTTAAATCAATGTCACTAACCCTTTGGACATGCATATGAATGTAAACAAGTTATGTCGATGGTACATATTCACTAAATGCAGGAGTCAAGAACTTAAGGTTGGAGGAATAACTCAACAGGAAAATCTAGGAGCCCTATGATCTTCTAAGTTTTAAGAAAAACTTACCTGATCACCGGATCTGGTCAACGGTGATTCTGATCGTGGCATCCCCATTTGGAAGAATGGGACAACTGAAGCTCCTTTGCTCTAGCCTCCACTCAACTCCATCAGTGCCTCGCAAAAAGGCGAAGAGAGAAGGAGGTGTCAGCATGTATGTAAATATAAGACTGAGAATCAACATGTAAATGAATATGTAAGAATATGAATTAAATCAAATTATTGAATCAATTTCAAAGTATATATATTGCTTTGCAAGAAACAATTTCAATGTATGTGACATCTTACAAGGGTAACTTTTAGAATATGTACTTGTATGTAAATAAGAATTTCAACTCATATACCATCCCAAAAGAATAATTTCAGCATATGTAATCACATGTAAGAGAGGACTTCAACTCATATACCATCTCACAAAGACAATTTTAGCATATACTGATATATAAAGAGAGGTTTCAACAAATGTCACACCTCTCAAGAACAGTTGCAGCATATGTAGAATCTTAGATAAGCAAGTCAATGTGTATGATCACTATAAGAAATTGAAGCTTGCAAAACTTTCCAAAGATCCCGTGAGATCATCCCTTTATTCATGAATATAATGAGCCATCTCATATATCAAATCTCTAATGAGAGCAAGTGTAAATGTAATGGTGTTTTTCAGGTAAGCTAAAAAAAAAATCATGTCAAAAATCCCTTCCAAAGAAAGTGGACCAAAATACCATTTGCTTATTGTCAATTTCTTCTAAATAAGAGAAGTTGCTATTTCTCTTTTCAATAAAGATCATAGAACAAACTCCAATAATGAAGACTGCTAGCTAATGTGCTTCTCAAATGTTGAATCAATTGTTGAACCTCATCTCAAGAAAATTCTCATTCCTTCCCTTCATTTCTCCCTTTTTTTTTTTAAATGGGAAGGGGAATGAAAGCTTCAGGTTAAAGAGAAGGAGTAAAAGAAAAAAGCAGCCATCAATTTCAAAATCCTTCACTAATGAGTTCACATATATAAATAAGCTTGAACCACTCATCAAGAACTGCATCAATTTCGTGTAAGAGATACTTTCACTTTTCAAATAACCACACCACGAGGGACTAGTGGCTGTACATGCTCTCCAAGAGACAATTATAAACTTCATTTTCATTGCAGAAATAAAAAGAAGGCTAAGAGTAGGAAGAGAGAATAACATCACAACTCATTAATATTAAATTTATGTACCGAAGTGAAGTGTCAAACTATGTTTAAACCTTCCATTCTAAAAGTATACATTAGGCATGTACATGATTGAGAAGCTCATTGAAATAATCATCGGTCACACTTATATTCAAAATATATATAAAAAAAATCAATCATATCACGTTGGGATCGATAACATAAACTTAACAAAATATAGTTTATGTCTTAATCACCATGAACATTAAATTCCAGCAACATAAAACAAGTCACCAATCCTTTGTTGAATCCAATGCATACTCTTTTAAAATCTATATCAATGCACATTACAGGTTATACACGAAATGCTAAGATGCTAACAAATATAGTATAAAGCGTCAGATGTGATTGTCGAACTTTGAGGCCATCAAAGAATGTACTCATTGATCTGTATATAAAAAAAATAAAAAAAAAAGACTGGCAAGCTTTAATTCAAATTCTCCCACCTTACTTGCTCTAGTTTGATAGGAGATAAACTGACCCTAACATGGCTACAACTTGCTCAAGCTTTAAATTCATCATCAACATATAACAACCATTGATAAACTATCACATTAAAATATATAATGGGAAAATGCATTCTCAAGAGCTGCCATTACTGCTCCCCTTCAAATCCCTCTTTTTTATCAATGTTAAAGTACTGTTTGAAAATCCTATTTGGAAAACAAAACAAAGTCTTCAAATAGACATCCATGCTAATAAAATATCAGAGGCCATATTCGTTGATTGAATCTTGCCACAAGGAAAATGTAAATATCAATGTAAAAGAATAGCCCATGATGAATTATCTCTTATAGGAAGAATTCCTGTTAAAGGAAAATGCTCATAGGCTTGATCTCAGAAACTGTTCTAAAGCAACAACTTATTGTATTTGCTTTATGCCCATCATTTATTTCCAACAAATCATTGCATCCAAACCATCTAATTTAAATATCCCTCCCTCAAATATCTAACAACATTCGAGAATCACATTAACCCCCTTTCTCCCATACAGTTCAAATCAGCCATGTTACAAGCTAGCATGCCGAAACACAGAGGCAACAAAAATATTTCCATGTGAGTGCTAGTAAGGCAAGCTCAAGTGACCGGACATATATTCATCTATATGACAAGCAACCAGTTTATATAGAAGCGGCAATTCCAACCAGTTTCAACGAATTAGAAACAATTTAAGCTCGCAATAATCACCGAGAGGCAAATCACCAGATTCTCTACCTACTAAATGTGTATATGCACATATACCATTGAGATATAAAATGTAAGCATGTAGATCATCATATTACTAGCATGCTGTTGAATCACAGATAAAAGGGATAAGTACAAGTGTTAATACAAATATGTTTGATGATTGTTGAATCTTCTCTATGTAAGAAATCCAAAGCATAGGCAATAAGAGGACAAAGCAATGCAAGATCAATAAACAATATCTGAAGTTTAAATTAATAAAATGATTTGCCATCAAATTCGTATACTTTACATACCGTTACACAATTCATAACTTCTTTCACTTATATATACTGTGGTTGTAGTAACAAAGAGCTGAAGTTCAATAAGCTCCTCACGGGTTTGCATACAACCCAAATGCAACTTCTTCCAAATGATCATCCAATCGACGGTCACTGTCATGAACACTTAAGAAAACTTCACATATGTCACACACACGTAACTTCTGGTTAGTCTCAAGAATAGCAATTAACTCAAGAAACTTTGATCAAGTTTGTTTTAGCAATAATAAAACAGAGAATCGCAGCTCATTTTCCCTTGATCTTCTTCAATAGATTAAGTGAAGAAGCTTATTCATTGACCTTCAAGTCGATGACTGCTTCAACAAAGTGGCAAACTCCAAAATCTACAGAACCTCCCTTGTTCTGGCTTAGGAAATCCAAGCCCAAAGCCCTCGCACTTCTTATATCCTTTTTTTTTATTCTATTTTTCTTCTCTTTCGATTAGGTGGAAGAAAATCACAGCAAGGTTGATATCTGCTTAGCCGACTGGAAATGAAAATGTCCGGGGAGGAGAGATTGCTGTTGTAGTGTCAAGAGGAGGAGAAAAGACTTGCAGCTTCCCTTTGTTTGGTGCCGAAATCTTGTCAAAAATGGGACAGATCTTTCCCTTGCTTGAACGAGATGAATAAGTGGAGGTAGCAGCTGTCTGTACGAAAATCGCACCAGCAAGCTGTTCGAACAAGGCTGCCTCATGTCCGTCTCTTCCGTCTGCCTCACTTTCCTTTGAGTAAACCTCCTCCTTCCTATCACCTAGATGGATAGAGAAGAGGAGAGAGCAGCTATTGCTTGATCGCTTGGCCGGCCCTAGTTACTGGGTCTTTGAATCTCCTTCTTCCTTTTGCGTGGACTGATAAAAAAAAAAAAGGCTAGAGCGGCTGGAGGTGTGAGTGAGAGAGATCGCGCATATGGCTAGGGCTTGAGAGCAAAGATCGTGGAATCCTTCAAATGACGGCCACCCTCCTCCTCTTTCAAAAGCCTATCATCTATTAAACACCAAAATAATAAATGACAATAATACCCTTTGAAATCCTTAAACAAAGGGTTAATATTAAACCTTGATGTCCCCAAATATTGATCAAATGGTTGATATTAAGTGCTGAAATTGAAGACTTAGAGAGCTAAATTGGAGAAGAATTTTGGAATTATACAAAACAAATTCATCAAGTAGTATTTCAATTTAAATTGACATAGTAAACTTTTCTTCATCAAAATTAATTTGACTCGAATTGAATCAATTAAAATCAATAAAGTTCATTTGCACTTGAATCGAGTTGGGACACACTAAACTAAATCGATTGAATCCATCAAAGTTAAAATTTGCTAGAGTTGATTTAAATTGACTAAATGATGCTCGATCGAATTCGATTTAAAGCTTGATTGACAATTGATTGAAAACTTGATGTTTGAGGCTTGGAGGTTGGAGCTTGAATGTAAATTCATAAATGAAGGGAGATTTGACTGAGTAGCATAGGTTGACTAAGTCAACATCAATTGGATTCAATTAACCAAAGAAAAGGACATATTTAGGCTATGGTTTGAAGTTAATTTGAAGCTTGAAATTGATTTGGACAGTTTAAATTGATTATAGATTGAATAAGATTAAAGATTTGATCACAGAATGAGATTTGACCAAATCAAATCAAAGTGGTTTAACTTCTCACATATCTAAATGTGTTTGAATTTCAATTTGATATGAACTTGAGGGTTTGGAGGTTGATTAGGAACTTAATTGATTGAAGAATGTATATTTGATTGAGGTTTGACTTGAAATTATGGATTAAGATCTTGATAGAGGTTTAGATTGATTTAAATCTGGATGGATTTGAAATTTGAATATATTAAAATTTGAATTGAGTATCTGGATTGGCTTGAGGTAAGGATTGATTTAAAGCTTGAATAGGTTTAAAATCTATGTAGATTTGAGGTCTGGATAGAAGATTGATTGGAAGTTGAATCAAGTATTTAAGTCTGGATTAAGCTGGAGATTGAATTGCATGAGAGTCTAGGCAGGTTTGAAGCTTGAGTGGGTTTAAAGTCTGGGTTGGTTTGAATGTTGATTGACCTAGAATCTGGATAGATCTAAGACATGGTAGATCCTAGGATTTGAAACCTAGAGAAGTTCTTGAGTTTAGATATCCTAGGTTTTTGGATTCTAGAATGATCCTAGGATCTAAATAGATCTGAGGTCTAGGAGAAACCTAAGACCTAAACTGATCTAAAGTCTGGTAGAATCCTAGGGTCTAGAATAGATCCTAGGGTCTGAAGTCTAGGAGAATCCTAGAATCTAGATTTGTCTTAAATTGCATTAATCTGGGGTCAAGATTGATTTAAATTTGGATTGATCTTAAAGTTTGGATTGATCTAAGATCAGATTGATCCTAGGGTTAAGATTGATCCTAAGGATTGGAAAGATCCTAAGGTCTGGATTGGTCCTACTGAGCTCATACAAAAATGAGGTCAACACTACATTAGTTAGGTTTCTGGCTACTGTGGTCTAGTGCCCAATTTAGATTTAGGATCCGGGGTAAATTCTAAATCATAAGACCCCAACTTTCGGGAATGTAATCTCAAATTTTTAATAAATTAATCAACTCAAATTAAAAATTTTATTAATCTAAAGTTTAAAGCCCAACACTCAGATTAGGTTGTGACACTTCTGAATTATTTCAGAATCTCAATGTGTCTCTTACTTCTTCCCGTTGACTCCAGAAATAAGTGCTCCAACTCAGATCTAGTCCCAATTGAGAATCCAAATTCAACTCCTTTGATTTCAATCCTTGAAAACTTTAAATAAAATTTTTATCATTATTCTAATCGAGAGTATTCGTAGGGAATTCAATAATTAATTACAAGGGCTTACGCTCATAAGAGATTTAGAACCCACATCTATTTTTCAAAATTCAAATTAATCTTCTTTGGAAAAATTAAAATCAACGACGATCATTATCATCATATTCGAACAATTGATAAAGAATGATATTTTCTTCCTTTGGGGTATCATTTGTTGATGAAACTTCGAATATGGGATTAATGATAATTTATCAAGATTATCGTATCTAGATATTTGATCGAACTTCATTTTGACCCTTCGGAGACATATATAGTTCCTTCCTAAATCTGGCTACAATATTTATGATGGAATTTGCAATTCTAAATCTAAACCCATCAGGAGACCTTATTCCCATCTCTCGAGGTGGTATATCGTTTCCAATGGATGTTTGATTTTAGAATTAAAATTCAAAAGTTAATTTCAAACTTTTCTAAAAAAAATTAACTTTTCAAAACATCTTTCCAAATTCAACACATATAGTTGAATAACGTGCCATTGCCTGTATCACTGCTAAACTTACTTGGTTATAATCTTTACTTCACGAGCTTAAAATTCCTCTGCCACTAGCAACCAAAGTTTATAGTGATAAGATAGGGCTACCTACTTTTGTGCCAATACGATATTTCACTCATGAATGAAGCATATTGTTATTGATCGGACGGCTACGAGCTTCGTCCGACGTCGTTTCAAACCGCGGGTGATCGGACGGCTACGAGCTTCGTCCGACGTGGTTAAAGAGCCTGGCGCTGAATCCCGCGCCGCGACAATCATTACAAATGATTGCGCGGCGACGCAATCATTAGTAATAATTGCCCGCATTTTGAACAAGCGAATCGGAACGCGACACCTGGCTGACTGCCAATGCCGCCAATTTTGTTTTAATTAAATTTAATTATTTTTAAACCCTTTTTAAACCTAATTTTTTTAGGAAATTATTTAAAATTATTTATTAATCCAAAAATTATGTATAATATATCAATTTGTTAAGATTTTAATTATCTTTAATTTAAAATTAATATTACTTTAAAATTTATTAATATTTTAAGTCATTTTAAAAAATACTTATCTTAACTATTTAATTAAATATTTAAATTAATATTACTTTGAATATTTTGTAAAATTAAATATTTATATTAATATGTTTTAAATAATTAACAGATTATTTTAAAATATAATAATTTAAAAATTGATATAATACTTTAAATGATTTTAATATATTTAAATATTTATTAGTATTAATCTCTTTTAAATAATAATAATAAATTTAATAAAAAAAATAATTTCAATAATAATGATAATAAATGTTTATTATCTTATTTTATTTTTCAAAATCAGAAGCTCTTTTTATTTATTAAATAATAAAGATATATTATTATTATTAGTTTATTTAATTATTTATATTTAAATTATTAAATATTTAATTACTTTTAAATTAAATTAGATTTAAATAATTTTATTTAAATGAAGTTATTTTGAATTATGTTAGATTTCAGAAATTTTAATATTTTAATTTAACATGATTTAGGGATTATTTTTAAAATATTAAATATTTTTAATTATTTAAAAATACTTTTTAAATACTTTAAACTTTAAAATTTCATAAGTAATTCATTTTAAATCCAAAAAATATGTGTAATACCTTTAAATTTTCAGAAAATTATGAATTATAATTTAAAATTATCATTAGCAACCAAAATTTATCTTTCGGGCTAGTTTCTGTATTATCTAATTATTTGGTCATTTAAATAATATTTAAATAATTACTATATTGAATATTTTGAAATTACAAAATTATTTTCAAATCCCTTTTGAGCCTTGCTTGGTTGACCAGTGAATCTCCCACATGCTCATATAAATTGAATTATTTTCAGTTATGTTATTTTCTAAAAAAACTTTATGTTTATTATTTATGGGTATTTTAAATCTTTTAAAATTATCTATATGATTAAACCCTTAATTTTGGGAGATCCACCCAGTGAAATTTTAAATATAGCTTATGCATGTGAACAACATTCATGTGGGAAGGATTAGTGGATGATTGGGCTCCAATCATTCACTAATCACATCAATAATCATACTTAGTCATTGTTTAATCGTCTTTTGCATGTGTAGGATGCACGAGCACTTAGCTTAGGCTCTCCTAGATCTAAGGACTTGGTGTGTTTATGGTTGTTGCATTTACCCTCTATGTTATCCCAAGGGTTAGTCAAAAACCTGATTTAAACCTACTTAACGTAGTGACACCCTAAGGACAATAATTAAGGACCCGCCTAGCGAACTTAGAAAAATTCTATGACCTAGGGTAGAACCCTGATTGACTTGAAAGTTGAAACACTCAAACTTAGAAACATCCTAAACCTCCCAAAAATTTTTAGGAATTTTTAGGGCCCTTTAAACCCCTCAATTAATAAACCCTAATTTGCCCTTTAAATAGGACCCGACAACTTCAGAAAATTTTAATAAATCTAAATTAAATCTAAAAATTATTCATAATATACCAAACTCTTAAGAATTCAGTCCTTAATCTAAGAAAATTAAAACCCCCTTAATTACACTTTAATTTAAACCTTAATTTAATTTTGATCAAAAATTACCTTTTTAATTAAATTAAATAATTAAAAATTATGAAAAATCCCAAAATTTTCCCAAACACTTGGGAACACCTTATTGGGTCATTCCTGACCTTTGGGGGTGATTCCAAAAGGTTTGGAGCTGATTCGGATCAAAACTCCTAAAACAGCCCTTAATTAAATAATTTCGATAATTCATTAAATGCCCAAACTTTGAAAATTCATAACTAATTCAAAAAAAATTTAAATTGGGCAAACTAAAAGGCATTAAACTCATATTAAAATCTAGTATTTATTAAAAATATTAGGATTTTATAAATCATCTTAAATCAAAAAGTCAACAAACCGATCAAACTTAAGTCTAAAATCAGGTCAAAACTTCAAAAATTCATAACTTAATGTTGAGAAATCCAAATTGAGCATACTTATAGTCTAACTGGTTGGGTTAAAGTCTATTATTTTATAAAAATACTAACTATTCATAAATCACTCTTAATTAAAAAGTTAACTTTTGGCCCCTTTGATTTAGCGGGTAGGTTGACCTTGAACCTTCTAAAATTCATTAATTCAATCTAAACTTCAGATAACATCGCTCTAAGCTCTAAGTTAACCTCCTAAGATAACAATAAATCATTTAATATACCTTCTCTTTTAATTTCTAACCAACTAAATTTAGTTAATCAATCCTGATTGCTACTAGGTAACCCAAGCCTGCGAGGCTACTAACTTAGCCCCAAGGAAAGTGAAATAGACTTCATTGCCTCGATGAGAAATAAAATTATTAATCACCTAACCATTAAAATATATCTAACTCAAGCTTTAATGCATTAATATTTAAACTCAAACCTAAACCTCTCCCGCGAACCTTCAGCAAACTCGAACACTAGATAACTTCAACTAACTACCCAGCTTAGGATCTACCTCAGCTACACAGACTTCTACACACACATAAAATTATTTTTTAGGGCACCACTTCTAGTTTCAGGTTAGGCCGGTGTTTACTTTACTACTATATGTAGAGTTTTCTAGGTTTTCACTACATATTGTGATTGGAAAATTAGTTGATGTGTTTGTTTACTTTCACTGTACTTTATAACTTGATGTGAAGGACGATCGTCTACCCATAGGTTAGAATCGATTTTTGATACTAATAGTATTTTCTATAGGTGGCCATGCTCATTCAGCACTAATAAAAAGGGGGGCCTAAAAATAATAAATATTAAATTACATAAATACTTGCTACAGGTGTTTCAGCTGCTTAGCCCCCCAGGATAAATGAGGGCTAGAATAAATTATAATAATTGCTACATGTGATCCAGGTGCCTAGCCCTCAAATAAATAAGTGCATGGCCAAGCATGGCTGGCATGAGTATTTTATTTCTATATATATAACTGCTTAGATGTGTTGTTTTATTTAACTGCTTAGGATAACCTTGCAGGAGAGTCTAGAATATTTTTTTAATTTCATATTAATGTAATTTATTTGTAATATTATTAAGAGTTATGAAAGTGTACGTTTGAATGGGGATACATGGTTCCAAAGGTTAGATTCTAAAGTGGAAATGACACCCATTATGAGGATAGTCCTTTTTTACTTTGAGGTCCAAGTTTGGATCATTCTACTACCCAAGGTGGAAAGGATAACCCCCCCTTTGGGGGAGAGTTTTTCTTCTATACATTGGGTATCCAGCAACAACAAATCTATGGAGCCTAAAGAAAAGAAGATCGAGGAGCCTGAAGAAGAGAATACCGAGAAGTTAAAGATAAAGAGTATCCCACTCAAAGTCAATTGCGTCTGTCCTAGGATTAGAAATTCAGGTTTATTGTCAGTGGTGCCCGACCACTTTACTTTTTTGTAGACCCTGGTTTGTAATAAAGGGCAATTGGCCTATGGATATTTATTTTGATTAATTTAATTATTTAATGTATTTAATTTGATAATAATTGTGATTAGGATTTTATATGCTTTTCTTAGTTTCTTGGCGTTTTGTGTGTTGCTTTTGTTTTAGCCTAGATCCGATCAGAGGCTCGTGAGGGTACGCCTAAATTTTTTCTACTCAAATCTAATTAAAATTTCTAAGATAACATAGAAACTCTAATGCTTTTAAGAAGTAAGCTCGGGATCGCCGGAAGTTTACATAGCATATTTGCTGCATCATTTTTTTTATTTGTTAGGTCGTTCCCCGCCTACGGATTTTGGTAGACCACCTTGCCTATGAGGGTGCAGATCTGTCAAAGGGAGTCTATGCACTTTAGGATAAAATTTATTTTCTAAGCCTTTTTAAAACTACTTCATATACATTTCAAAAATCGAGTCAATCAGCATGCATTGCATTAGAAATCAACTTAAAAATGAGTCTAAAACTTTAATTGCATTTGCTCTGGCATTTTCACCCTACATAAGTCAAGGGACCACTTAGGATAATCTCTAAATGTCGGTCCCACTTCTCAAAACTTTAAACCTCCATACCACTCTTTCATAGAAAAATGATTGGATTCTTGATTTTAAATCGAATAGGTGGTTAGCTGGCTCCCCAATCCAGGCCGGGGTAAGTCCAGGTTTTGCATTGCATTCGCTAGGACACGGGTGTTAGTGCTGTGAGTAGAACATTAAACCCACTAGATCTAGGGTTCAAGGCTACTACTATCAGTATCTCGTAGTATGCCTCATCGATGGGTAAGTCCTCTATCCTTTAGAGGCTATAAACCCTGCCTATCCGTGTCACATGGATGACGCCACCTCCATCTTTCTCTCTTATATGTTCTGAGTGATTGGTTCATCTTCTTTCCTCTAGTTTTCTTTCATTATCTTAGTCTCTCTGGATGTTGACGTGAGCCGTGTATGTTGACTAAAGCCAAGTTGAACCATTCTTCTCTTCTAAGTAGGATTTTCTAGTCTCTTCCCTATGTGCCAATCCCATTTGAGAGAATAATGTAAGATCCTTAATCGAGAGTCTTCTCAGGCCCCGACTTGAGATGTAATTAATCACGGGGGCTTGCGCTCGTGGGAAACCGAATTCCACCATCAAATAAACTCCACTCGAGCTGATGTATTGGGTGGGGGAAACCTCGTGACTTCGATCAGGTTATGCATATTATTACCCATGGAGGTGCGTGAGCGAAAGCCGCTATCCTCAATGGTTAACTGTATGCATGATCTAATCTGCCCTCCCATTGGCCCGCTTGCGAAGAGCGCAGAGGCCTGCGATCATTTTTTTTGTCCTCCGGAATAGCGCGGCCGTACCCTCTGCATTATGTTCCCCCGCTGAGCAATTTCCTTTCAGAGGTCCACAATGACTAACTTATTGACACAATCACCAAGCATATCTATCACCCGCAGCTTAATTGACTTCATGTCAGGATTAGTGTCTTGTCAAGGGACTCAAACTTGAGGGAGCATACTTGAGGAATAAATAAACAATTTATCTTTTAAGCTTCCATGAATTTAGTCTCCATATTAATTTATTTTTTATTATCGGTGTTACTACACCTTCATTTCTTACATTATTCAAGGTCTATAAATATTACACAAAATGACTAATCAAGCTAAACTATTTTTCCTCCAAATTATCTTCTTCTATTTATGTACTTTGAAAGAGAAAATATCAATTATAGTAGCGAGAAAAAATTATATCAGAATATTCTGATGCATTTTGTATTAGAATAAAATTTTAAAAATCTTGCATTTACATAGAGATTAATATATATATATATATATATATATATATATATATATATATCATGTATAATAACTCAGTCTGATTAAATTTTATTTTTAACCATAATTACATCATCATTAAAAAAAGAATTTTTTAAGTTTTTCATATTTGATTTTAAGAATCCCCCTTCATTCATATGTGGAGGATAGGCCCGAGAAATAGTCATATTATCTCCATAGATGATTTTAAGGCCACTATTATATCCAAATCTATATGCACCAAAATTTTATTAACAATTATAGATCAATAAAGAGACAAAGATAAGATAGATAAAGAGAGCTTAGAGAAGCTCCAATATTTTGCTATTATTTTGAAAGTATAAAGATGCTCAGATATTATTTAGGCTTCATTTGGGGCAGCTTTTTTGATGTTTTCTAAAACAATTTTTTAGTACAAAAATTTTATGAATTGAAAATTTTTGTACTAGAAAGATGTTTTAGAAAGCATAAAAAAAAGTTGTCCCAAACGAAGTCTAAGACTTCGTTTGGGACAGCTTTCTTATTACTTCTCAAAGTAACTTTTTAGTTAAAATTTTTTTCTTTTTGTGCTAGAAAACTGCTTTAAGAAGCAGCAAAAATCTGTCCCAAACGAAGCCTTAGTCTCCTAAACTTATTCAATGTCCCACCATACATTTGGGTTTAGGTATAGCAACTTCAAGTCTAACGCATGAAAAAAACATACCAAAAGCTACAGCAGAAGATCAAATGCAGCAGTAGTGACAAATCTGTGAACTTGTAATATCCTATTAATTTCATAATAATCAAAGCCATGCATCCTTATATGTTTCTTTCTATAATTAAGAACTACAAGTGGAACTTAAAACCCAACGTCAAATATTTATAACAAGCATCAAATCATCCAATATATTTTTATTTATAAGCAGCTCTCACAAATCTTCAGTCCTGAAAACAAGCTATTGATACCGCAACAGGTATTGCCAGCTCTGGATTGTCCCTTAGGGTCCACAAATCCTCCATATCACCCTCCAAATAAGCTCTCATAAATGCCACCATGGCTCCACCCACAAAATTCCTCATAGGCTCCCTTGCCTTGCCATGTGCACACAAGCAATAAGTAGCTTTTCCTCTAATCCCCTTGGTCTCATCATCTAATACGTCCAAGTGTCCATAATCCTTGGCCACAAGGTGGCAAGCAGGAGATTTGCATTCATCAAAGAAATCCTGGTGGCTCACTCCCTCGGGAGAACAAGGAGGAAAGAAAAGATTCTTCTTAAGCCCACCTAGGCCCGAACCGATCACCAAAGCAGCCATTTTTAGCTCAAAAGAGTGAGGAATGTAGGTGAGGATGGGTGGATTGGTCTGCTTTCCTTTGTCCATCCCATCGACCGGGTCGAATGCCATTAGAGCTGAGAAGGTGAGTGAGGTCTTGGCATAGCCTAGAGCTAGAGCAAATGCAACTTTGCCTCCACGACTGTGACCGGCAATTGCTAGTTTGTTGAGATTCGGCTGAACATGATTAGGGAGGATGTGAACCAGACCATTGATTAGCCAATCCGTTGTTTTTGCTGCATCAGAAATCTCTTCAGAGGAATCAGGTCCTGCAATGGTGTACAGCTGCCGTGAAGGATGCAAGCAAGTATATGGTCAGTGAAGCATGTGGTAAAATCAGGATTTAAAAAAGGGAGGTGAAGTCTAAATATTTTACATAATTATAAGATAATTTATGGTCTAAACTTTCATATTATATACAGTTTAAAAAATTTAATCCAATCTTAGGGAGATGAAAACCACTTCCAACTCAACCAACGAGTGGACGTAAATGTTTGATTTGCAGCAAAATAATTGTGGTCACTAACATGATGCCAAACACTTATTGCCATAAGCTCCACTATGCCTTACAGTAAATTTGTGAATTGAAAAAACTAAAGAGGATCTAAGCATAAGTTTCCAGAAAATTAAGCAGAATAAACATAGAATGATTGAACCCAAATCTGACTACTGTGAATGTATACATATCATATCTTCTTATACCGGAAAGAAGAGTATGCTGTCAATGAAATTGAAAGTTTTATTCTCTGTAGCATTTGTAGATGCTGCCAACCAGAACAACTAACTTGACAGTACATTAAACAAGAGGCTCTTTTGCAATTAAAAAAAAAAAGTTGAGATGTATATAAGAGTGCAAAATAATCCTACATAAAAAATAAAATAAAAATTAAGCTCTTAATATATTAGCAATGACATTAACATATTAACTTATACTTTTTAGATGAAGAGCTGCCATTCAGAATATATTAGGCTCTATTTGTATCATAATTGTCCTTTGCTACCAAAAGCTAAATTTTAGCAATGCTGAATGCATTAGGTGAGGAAAAACCTTTCATGGATGAGGTTAAATGATAAGACATAAGATTCAGGCTTCGTTTGGGACGGCTTTCTTACTGCTTCTTAAAGCAGCTTTTTAGTACAAAAATTAAAATTTTTGTATTAGAAAGCTGCTTTAAGAAGCAGTAAGAAAGTCATCCCAAATGAAGCCTCAGAGAGTAGAAGAAACATCAATTTTCTTTTTCAAGAAATGAATATTATGACTGAAAAAATGTATATGGCAGCATACATTAATATATAAGAATATTTAGATTTGTCGAATGTATTCAATCAAAACTGTAAATCTATAATTTTTAGTAAAGAATTTGTTTTCTTGTGGTTTACTGCACATCAACCTTCTTATTTCAACTTCTCATTCCATCATTAATACCCCTCTCATGCAATTCCCCCTCCTCTCCTGTATCACTAACATTAATGCCCCAAATCAAACTAGTAAATCAAGTAATGACTCATCTAACAGGATTGTTGGTGATACTGTTGCAGCAGAACAAGAAAATAAGGATGAAAAGAGAGAGAGAGAGAGAGAAGGCAGAAGCATTTTCCACTATTGATAGTGAAGGATGAGAAAGGAAAATATTTAAAAACGCAGCAAAAGCATTGCCAAAAAACTATACAATTATCAAAAGTTCGGATCAACTAAAATTGCAAGGCATATAAAAAACCCCCTACTTTGACCCAACAGAAAATAAAACAAAGTATTCCACTCCTGAAAAAGTTAATGTGGTAGGAGATGATTTAGGTCAGCCACTGTTTATATCAGGAGATTATGATTCGCACAAAGTTAGACCCATCTTAGCATAAAGTTCATAATTGTTGTTGAATTGCCTTACTCTATTGTTGAACATTCATATTTTAATATATACTCCAAGGCCTTGTATGCTAGTTATTAAACAACTACCGAACATCTTTTAATTTACGCAGTCTACTAAAAGCATTGGTGAATGAGCAGAACTTTTAAAGTATCGGGTTGTCATTCTTCTCAACAACATCGAACATCTTTTACTTTGATAATTTTGCATGTTATGTAATTCCATCTCAAAAGACGCAACAGGTACCCATACAATAAATATAATGATTGAAATCTCAAAACAACACATCTTGCCAAGAAGTGTAGGTGGATCTTTGGAAATACTGGACAAAATCAATCAAAGATTATTAGTTCTGACCCTGATTCTGAAGATGTGTTCCTTGAGATAAATGAAAATGTTAAGGATTTCTTTGAAATTGTTCTAGTGATTGAGATCAGGCTCGAGTTTGAGTCAAATTTGGTATAGCTATTATTGTAGCACCTATGGAGTCTGAATCACTTTGGAAGTTGCCACAACTCCATAACTACCTCAAAGGCCACTTAAGAATGAGCTATGCTTGCCAATGTTGCTTTCTTATTTTGATATTGAGTTTGTGCTTCCCCTTTCGCCATATCCACACTTCTTAAAAATAATTTTCTTTATCTTAGTTCAAGGACAATTTTGAGCTATATGTTTGTTTACATTCTCATATTCTTCTGGTATTGAGTTTGGATTATCACTACTACCATCCACTAAAATATGATTTCAGTTTACTGTATTCACTATCTTGATAAATGATTTTCCCTAACCACCGCCAAAATATTTAAATATCTTTGTTGTGCCCCTTGAACTTGATACAAAAATTTCAACTTCAAGTTAACCTTCACAGGTTATGTCAAGTCGAGTTTGGGTTGATAAAAAATATCTTAAGTGTACAATCAAATATCTCAAGAGCACAGTCCAAGTTAGATCAACTCCATTCAAGCTTATAATGAGCTTGCTATATTCATAAGGAACTCAACCAAGTCAACAACTTTTCTCCATCAAGTCGGCAATTTCTTTCAACCATATCGATGATTTCCTCTAGTCAAGTCGGCAACTTCTTCCAACCAAGCTGATGACTTCTTTCAACTAAGTCGGCAATTTCCTTCAGCCAACTCGACGACTTCCACCAGCCAAGTCAACGATTTTCTCCAATCAAGTCGACTACATCATCAAGGCAAGTCAGGGACTTCCTTTAGTCAAGATGAAGAATCTTACTTTCTTCAGAATAGTGGCTAATCAAATGACTAATTTAATGTCTAATTGAGAATCATATAAAATAGACAATACAATTATTTTAATCTTTCTTATTTTTGTAGCCTTACGTGGAACCAATCCTATATCACTCGAACTTCAATCCAAAGATCTTGAGACATATAATTTTCTATACTTGAGCTCATTTAATGACATCTCAAGGCTTATAACTCCAAAATCCCTCTTTCCCCATTACTTCTTTGTTCCCTTCTTTGTTTTGTCTGAAATTAAGGTTTAGATATAACTCACGAACAAATTTGAATTCAACATTAACATAACCCATTTGATGAGTGGATTCTTCCATTTTAGTATTTTTCTCCACTAAAAAGACATTATTAGCAGTAATTTTTTTGTTATTTTTTGAGTTAGTATTTAGAAATTAAGTCATAGTGTACATTAACACCGTATGACTCAAATGCTTATCTATTGGATTATGTCAAGCTCTAATTTAGCCAAGTCAGGTTCAAATCAAGATTTCAACATGTTCAACAAATGGATTGATTCAAATTAACTTTATTCAGGTTGTTTGTTTTTTAGATTGAACAAGAACCGAACCATTAACCTGGATTGATATTACTCTTATATAAAAGGAACTTAACTTCTATTCCAAGCAACTTTGACCAAATAAAGTATTGATCCTCCTATTCCTCATCCCCTGCTCCCACTCTCTCCAGCTCTATCTCTCTCTCTCTCTCCCCTCCTGATTTTTTTCTCTTCTTCTTTTTCTTTTTGTAATTCCACCACTAATATTCTCATTCCAAGGCTTCAGTACTTTACCACTCTTGCTTTTATAGATTTCTGACACTGAAACAAAGTAGTCTTCATTCACCTAATTATTATTTTTTAAGATTCTGTAAGTTATGGAAAACCTGAGAATTTACCGAAAAGTGAGCAATTAATTAAGAAAATATTTTCTAAATGTTAATATACACATAAAATTGGAACTTAGAACATGCATGCTATGAAGTTTCAGAGCCGGAGATTTAAAAAAAAAAATTATATCTTGTAAGGGATAACTAAAAGAACCTGAGGGGCGACCACAATAAAGCCATGAGAGGAGATGTGTTGAAGAAGCTGAGAGTAGAAGGAATTATAGAGAAGGAATCCATGGAGGAAAACCAAAACAGGAAACTCCCCTTCCTCGCAAGGCGCTGAGACCAGCAAGGGCTTCGGTGGAGGTGAAGAGGCAGGGCTCTGGCTGTCTTCCTGGTGGACGCTGATGAGCTTCACTGTGTGCTTGCCAGTCTTGAAGACATGACAAGGAGAAGACATGTTAAATTCTGAGCTTCTTCTTTCTCTTCTCTGGTCCTCGCTGATCTCTTATTCAGTCCTCTCGGTAAGGATGCGCGTGTTTCATTTTCAGCCCTTCTGTTTCCCTGTGGATGATAATCTTGGGAGATCGCCGCTATGTATAACAGGTGTTCCTCTCTTTAAAATATCGGGCAATTATAAGAAATATTTAAATTTTAACTATTTATAAGATTATCATCCTCTTATTTTATTCTTTAAATTGACATATCAATATCAAAATTCATAATAATACTCTAACTCTTTTTTGTCAATTTAGTCAAATTTATAATAATTTGATCATGGCAGATGTGATACCCAATGACTTCGATAAATACTAGCTTTGTTCTTGTTGTCTTTCCACGCAAGGAAGTAAGGTAGTGGCTGCTATGAATGAGGTGCAAGTCTTCTTCTTTATCTTTCTCGATGGTAATTGAATAGCCCTTGCCCTTCTTGGGTGCCTCAAGAATACAAGGTGACCTTGCTTTTTCAGGGTGAGGAGTAGAGGAAATGACCAATGTCTAAGTACTAGGTGTTATGGTGCTGAAGTAACGCAGTCATACTCCTAGGGGGTACATGTACTTGAAATCGACACACATTGGTAGGTAGAGAATATCTAAGGGTGCGAGATAACTTTCTCTAACAACTAAATTGCCCCGTAATATTGAGAGAATGAATGCCTCCTCAAAGAGGGGGTCATAGTGTCACGCCTCAAGATCTAAAGTGGAAGAATTTCTTTTATTTTTTCTTTATTATCTTTTTAACACATTCTATTCATTTTTCTTTCTGTTAACAACTAATAATCATTCATTTACAACCAGATCAATATGACATCTAGATTTGATTAATTGCATTAAAGAAAATAAATAAACATCAAGAAAACATAATTATATTACTATAATCGTTATTTATATTCTACAGTCATGATCCAAAATAATATGTACTATAGCCATCACAAAATTCATAGGTTACAAAAGAATATACATAAAATAAAAGAACTTAAAATAAAATCGAAACATCATTACTGTTAAGCCTCAATCTGCAGGCTCCTTACATTTACCTAAAATCATGTAAAAATCATATAACAAGCTTACAAAGCCTAGCAAGTAACCAAAACTCATCATCTACCTTAAAGGCAAGGCAAAAGAATTAATATATATATATATATATTCCAATGCTAGTCAATATAAAGCAATATAATTAGTAAAACTAGAGTATCCCACTAAGAGAAAGGCATCTATCAATCTATAAGAAAATCAATAAAAAATCTATAAAATAGTGTTGTAGTGAAACAAACATCAATTATATATTAGTTATATTCATGATGATGGTTCAATTATATACTTTTATCAATCACTATGCCATGTATAATTGTCTATTTGTATACTATCAAACTATATATCAGTTCTATGCACTATCATACAAATACAATTATAAATATAATTATAAAAAGCAAGACAGAACATCTAGCTTTAATATGGTGTTTTCATCCTTCCACCCAAATTATCATCCAATTGGGTATCAGTCTTAATTAAAGTCCAATTGTCAACCAATTAGTATCGGTCTTTATCTTATCATTTTTTTTATTATTTTAAGTTAATTCATGGGTGACTTTCAGTAATCATTTAAGAGTCGTCACCATCTACCCATCAGCGTAATTTGGTTAATCAATCACAGGCTACAACTAGGATTAAACCACCAACCTGTTATTTAAAAAAAATCTCTTAGGCCATCCTTGTATATATGGTACTATATTTTAAGAGCCAAATCATATAAATTATAGTGTTAACAGCTAGTCTTCCTTGCTTACATTTAAATGTTATATTTTCTATACAATATAAGTCATAATCATGTATAAAATGCATTAATTTATAAAATATAAAAAAATTTATCAAATTTATATAATATGCATTTACTTTATAAAATTATAGCTTCCACTTTACTTGGTGAAATTTAATAATATTAAATCAAAATATACATGAAATTTATATATATCATATACGAAAAGTTATATTATAAAAGTACAGTAAATAAGGAGAAAAATATATTTTTATCGATTTAGGAGAGATTCAATTCATCAAACTCAAATTCATTAAAAATCAAAGTGAGATTCAGGTTACTTATAATAATCAAAAGACTTTTTATAACAGAAGGGATGGACGAAAATCACAAAAAACCCACTTTCTCTATCTTCCCTCTCTCCTCTTTCTCTCCATTTCCCTCTCTTCTTTCCTAGTAAGCCACCAAAATTTTGGTGGCGGAGGTGTTGGGGGATTGCTTTAGTGCTTAGGATTTAAAATAAAATATTATATAAAAAAATATAAACACTATTAGTAGCCTAGCGCAGCAACTCTCCGACCCAATGCCGCAGTGCTGTATGTTGAATTCAAAATTACTATAAAACAAATACTCCAATGTCACGGCGGTGGTTTCAGACCTCTCTTTGCTCTTAATCTTAACACTACAACTCTACCAAGAACAGCGTCGAAGTGCTATAGTTTAAACAAAATTTTAAATTTTTATTTTAAATTATTATTGTTTCTTATTTTGAGTTATTACACATAGAGATTGGCCAGGGGTCAACTATTTGCCAAGAATAAAGATCTCTACAAAGTCGAAAGACCGTGTAGGGAGCATCCTTATTGGTCTGATCAATGGGTTCAATAATCAATAGAAGTCCTAATATAAGAAAAATATAAAGAAGGTCCACCTTGATTCTCTAATGAGTACTTTGACCACTACTCTCTTTTCTTGGATCGATAGCAATTAATCAATCGCAAGACAATGGGGAAGGAGTGGGCATAGAAAAAGTAAATAGTGAATATTTATACAAGAATGAAAGAAACAAAGAATCGGTCAATAGATTAAATTATTCAAAAAATTATAATAAAAAGGGAATATATTATAGTGGTTTGAAATATCAGAGCAAATGATCTATTTTGTCATTTCTAAAAGGATTCCTTTTATCTTTTCTAAAAGTAGAATATTTGGATTATGTTGATTGAGGTTCCATATATTTTTGAATGGATCAAAGTATTGCTTTAAGAGTAAAAACTCGGTGGGATAAGGCCTCGTTGAGTTCTTACTCTTTATGTAACAAAGGATGAACGAAGGGAGGCCTATCAAAGTCACTTTCCTAGGTTAATGTAGGTTCAATGTCCCCAAGGTGAGAATAATGAGTAGTTGTTAAACTAGCTATGGCTTTCTGAATGAGCTTGTGATGGGCTTACGAGCAAATCACTCTTTCCCCTCCCCTGCACTCAAGTGGCTATCTTTCGCTTGGACCCTCCCAATAACCCTATCCACGAAGGGCTAATAATAGCTAGGGAAAAAAGAGAAGGCTCTAGTTCACTCTTTTCTTTGAAAAGAGAAGGGGAAATGGGTCACATTTCCTTAGGCCTCTATTGCCAAAGCCCACTGGATCACCATGAATCTGAATAGAGTGTAAAGGTTCATCAATAAAGCCACCTCACAAATATATCTAGCAGCGTTTTAATCCTAAGAATTTGATAGATTCTTGAAACTCTACTAACAATACCAAATTATAATTTAAAGCTTCACACACATAACAAGTCTATCTTTTGAAGATTTCAACTTCTTATTAAGAAAATCATGAGTAAGAAGCGGATTTTCTTCAATAGATCTCCTCGGGATAAAAGCTAATTGATTTAAGCTAATAGCGTCACACATTTCATTCTATTGCAATGCATAATTTGGTGGTTAAAAAAATTATCATGAATGGTAGTTATGTAAATAACTAAGATTTAAGTATTATATATATAAGTCTTTAAAATATCTATGAGTGTGGGACAAAATGACTGCAACAAATTTATTAAAATTTTTATTTCATGAATGAAAATTAAAATTGGAATATATTTTATATTCATTAATAAAGCATAAGTTTTGGGTATATTTATTTTTTCATTTATTTTATTTATTTAATCTTTATTTTTAATTCTTTAAGGAAAGCTTTATAAGAAATTTGTTTAAGGGACTATTTAGGTGCAAGTAGGATTTAGTAAATTCTATAAATTTAAATTTACTATATTTTATGTGAGTTAAATCCTAAAGCTGCTTGGTATGATATATTTTGAATTATGTTTGGTATGATAGATTTTAAATTCAGTTAAGTTAAGGTAAAATATTTAGTCATTTATTTTAAGATCTTAAAATTGAGGGTGGGCAATTGCCCATCCTCAATTAAACTGGGTTCCACCCATGTCCTCACATGATTCCACCCAGCACCTAGCTTGATAACATCTCCCTCACATAATAATGATATGCGATGACAAATGTTGTTTTAACTCAAATTTTTTAAATAGATATTTTTATTTATAACAATAAAAAATTATTTTTGAAGTCATTATAAGTCTAAATTATAAATCGCCTTTGTCATAACATATATATTATTGTGTTTTAGTTCCACTAAATTTCTTATAATTTTGAGGCGCTAATGAAATTCCTTAAGAAATTGGCACATGTCGATCACTAAAAATTTTTAAATAAAATGAAATATTTTATGCATATTTTTTATAATTCTTGAAGCGCTAACAGAATTTCTATAAATTTTATACTAAAAATTTATTAAAATATTATTATCTTATTATTTTATTAAAAAATATAAAAATATCTAAAGTCACTATTAAAAATAATTTGTTTCTTTTTCATTTCGTTTAACAGGAAAGCAATAGAGATGGATTTGAGGAAAAGAGAAGAAAGGGGGAGAGAGAACGAAGAAAATTAGTTGTTTGATGGTTGTAGAGTGATTTTTGTCCATTGACCTAGTTGGAAAATTTACTCGTATTAAGGTAGATTATGTTTTGCCTATTTTAGTTTTCAATCATTTGATATTTTTAATATTTTTCGGATCAAATTTATATTTTCATTACCAAAAAATAAGAATAACTTTGTTTTGACAAAACTTTTACCGCATGATTTTATATATTATAGAGATTAAGACTATGAACATTTTGAGTATATTCTAAAAAAATTTGCTCGATAATTTTGAATAAGCTGTGATTTTTGCCTATTCAAAATTTTATTTTAATATCTAAAAATAGTGCTTTAGTTCAATTAAAACTTCAGAATTATGTTTTACATAATTTCGAGTAATTTGGTTATGTTTTGAAATTGTGAATTTATGCTCAGTAGTATTTTTATTGTCTATCGTTAGGATATTTTGGTAAGTTTTTAATTCAGTCCAATTATGCTTTAATTAATGAAGTATATTAAATAATGTTAAAGAAATGTGATGTGATGTGATGTGATGTGATGTGATGACAGCGCCAGTGGACGACTAAGGTAGGATTATATTACCAAAGTGTTATGATGCCGACGCCGGTGGACAATTGAGATGGGATTCTTTTACCCAATTATTATGATGCCGGCACCGGTGGGCCACCGAGGTAGGATTCTGTTATCAAAGTATTTTGATGCTAGCCCTAGTGGGCGACCGAGGTAGGAATCTGTTATCGAAGTGTTGTGATGCCGACGACAGTGGGTGACCAAGGTGGAATTCTATTATACTGGTGCCAGTGGGTGCTGAGATAGGATTATGGTAATTAAGACATGAAAATTTGAGCTTGAGAGCTATTCTGATAATCATATTGAAGTATTTATTTATACTTTAGTTAATTTTAGTATCTGTTTAATTGTATTCAATTTCATTATATGATTCAGTTCAGTTTCTTTCAAGTGCTTTCAGTTTATTTCTACAGCATAATATTTTTAGTTCTTTTGGTCTTAGTTATTGATTTTTATTTTAGGTTATGATAGTCTACTCAGCCATGTTAGCTCAGCCCTACTTTTGCTTCTATTTTTAGGCCTTGAAAATAGTACGGAGTGAGCTAAGTAGTTTAGATAGCAGGCTCAAATCTATATTGTAGGTATGTTTTGTTATTTTTTTATTTTTGCGGGTTTGACTTTTTTTGTTATTCACTATGTTGCCAAGTATTATTATAGATAGATTTCATATTATATATATATATATATATATATAATCATATTGAGATTCATAGTCTTCCATTTTATATTGCATTTAATTAGGGGTGTCAAAATTGAGTTGTGGGTAAGGTTCGGGTCGAACTCGATATCGACCTACTATTATTTGACAAGACTCAAATCTGACCCATTTTTACAAAAGGGTCAAAAATTTCAACTTGGAACAGTCCTGTCAGGTTTCCAGATTGACCCGACCCGACATGAAACCACGATGCAGCCTCATAGATCTCAAAAAACTACTGTCGTCTTCCTCACCATCGGCTACGATATGGGGGATCCCTCTTTTAGGCGGGGATGAACGCACAGATGTGGTGCTTCTCAAGTTCTCGTACACAAGGGATTTCAGTGCGTCGCAGGCACACATGATGCTATTGGTTGTTGCGGTGCATAGAAACATCGACGTAGGAGGCGATTAGCGAAGAAGTCTTCGATCAGTTTAGTGCGAGAAGCTCGCGAATGGCACTACAGGAAAATGCTCCATTACCGTCAGAATTTTCGGCGGATATATATATGCCGGAAAATGTGCGGAATTGCCGACAAAATATTCACCGGTATTTTTACGGCAGAATTACCGGTGGATTTATCACCACTACAATACCAACGTAATATCCGTCGGAAAGAACCGGCTGATAATCTGCTGGAAATAACATCGGTAATGGCCCTATATCGGCTGATCCGCACCTGGCTTCTCATTTCTTTCACACTTGTCTTTCTTTCGAGTTTGTTCCTTCGTCGCTATTCGAGTTCGCTCCTTCGATGACATTTCGTTCCTACTGGATCTGAAGTTACGATTTTTTTTATTTAGAAGCAGCAACGGGAGCTCGCTTGCTGTGTAGGTAACTTTCTCGGCTTCATGCTGTTAAACTTCGCTCCTTCGACGATGTTCCTTTATTAGAAGTTACGACATTTTTTGTTTGGAAGCAGGAACGGGAGCTCACTTGCTGTGTAGGTAACTTTCTCCCTTTCGCGCTGTTGAGTTCGCTCCTTCGATGACCTTTCCTTCCTACTAGATCAGAAGTTACAACATTTTAACGATATCTCGCTTGCTGTGTAGGTAACTTTCTCTGTTTCGTGCTGTTCGACTTCGCTCCTTCGACAACATTCCCTTATCGGAAGTTATGACATTTTTTGTTTGGAAGTAGGAACGGGAGCTCGCTTGCTGTGTAGGTAACTTTATCCCTTTCGTGCTATTGAGTTTTCTCCTTTGACGACCTTCCCTTCCTAGTGGATCGGAAGTTACGACATTTAAACGGAAGCTCACTTGTTGTGTAAGTAACTTTCTCCCTTTCACACTGTTCGAGTTCGCTCCTTCTGTTTCTCTACCATGGATGAGAGAAAGCAATGTATTATAATGATGATTCTAAAAAAGACCCACTAAGTGATTAGTATCAAGGAGATTTTTAAATTCATCATATTATAATCCTAGCGAGGTCAACCTTAGAGTCTAGAGATAAAACTAGAGAGGGAGTTGAAGGTAAACTTGAATTATGGAGGTCAACCTTAGAGTCTAAAGGCTTTTGTTTGAGTAGATCTAAAACTAAATATATGGAGTGTAATTTTAATAATAATAGATCTAGTGGAAGGATTGTGACTTTGGGTGATCAAATCATTAATAAGAGTACATATTTTCGATATCTTGGGTCGATTGTTCAGAGTGATGGTGAAATAGATGGAGGTATTATTAGCAGAATTCAAGTTGGATGGTTGAAGTGAAGGAATGCAATGAGCTTATTGTGTGATAGAAAAGTCCCCCTCAAACTTAAGGTAAAATTCTATAAGATGGTGGTTGGACCTGTAATACACTAAAGCACCTATTCAAATCAATGATAATGCTTATTGCGTTGATTTACCAAAATAGTTCAATGGAAGATAAGATTAGAGAGACTCACCTTTGATGGTTTGGTTGTGGGTCTCCGAAAGGGTTCTACGTGTGGGGAACAGAACGTGAAGGGTATAACCACACTATCCCGTAGGACAAAATGATTGTAGACCTTCGCATTCTACACAAATAGACCGATGGGAGGGCAGATGAGATTACACATATGATTGGCCATGGAAGATAGAGGCTTTCGCCCACATACCTCGATGGATAATAATATGCATAACCCAGAAGTCACGAGATTTCCCCCACTCGATACATCAGCTCGGATGGGATTTATTTGATGTGGGGATCGGTCTCCCACGGGCGCAAGCCCCCGTGGTTAATCACATCTTAGACCCTAGCCTAAGAAAACTCTCGATTAAGGATACTACATTATTCTCTCAAATGGATTTGGCACGTAGGCAAACTTCTAAGATCTTCCTAATCAAGGGGAAAAGATAGGCTCAACTCGATTACTTCGACATACACGGATCACATAAGCACTCGGCCGGTCAAACTGAAGGAAACTGGAAAAAAAGAAATCACTTCATACCGCATGCGTGAGAGAAAGATAGAAGCGGCGCCATCCATGTGACGCGGATAGATAGGGTTTATAGCCCCAGAAGGAGGAGGAGCTTACCCACCGATGAGGCATACTACGAGACACCCAATGTAGTAGCCTTGAATCCTAAATCTAAGGTGGGCTTAGTGTTCCATACAACACTAAGGCCCGTGTCCTAACTAATGCATCCTGGACTTATATCCTGCCTGAAAAGGAAAGCCAGCTAAACTTCCTAATCGTATAAAATCCATGCCATCCGGTCTTTATGAAAGATGGGTGGATGGTTGAGTTTTTGGAATTTGAGGTCGACATCTAGAGAGATTTCCTAAGTGACCCCGAATTTATGTATGGTACTATGCTCCTAAGACTAATGCAATTAAATCTTAATTTTAATTAGTTACTAATGCAATGCGTGCTGATTAAATACCCAAATCAGGAATGCATGAGATTTTAAAAAGGCTTATAAAAATAAATTTTTAGAAAGACTAGGCTTCCCCAGGTTCAGAACCTCATCCTCATAGGTCGGATTATCTGAACTCTACCCTCAGGCGGGGAAGTGTCTAAATAAGGAAAGAAGATGCATTGATATGCATGCGACCCCGGACGATTCCGGCTATTCCCTAAATCGTTATCTTTCTATGTTATTTAATTCCTAAAATTTTAATTTTAATTACGAGTAGAAGAATTTTGTCTCTAAAGAGCCTAGCGAATCAGGCACATACACATGCAAGAAAGGAAACCTATGAAAATCATGCCATTTCTACTACGCAAACAAGTAAGTAAATCATCACATCAGAAATCACAAAAGAGAGTGTCCAAAGTCCATGGCAAGTGCCATACAATATACATCCCAGAGTACAGAAAAGTAGTGGTGGCCAGGCTCCACCGACAACAACCTGGATTCTAATCCTATAGAACGACGCAAGTTTTAAAATGAGGCATTTTTAATCTTCATCTTCATCTTCTGGTCCTTCTGTGGATCGCCTTCTCTTTCTCTTAGTCTCCTCGTAGTACGCCGCCAGTAGGATATCCAAATGAAAAGAAATTCCCTGTGAGGGGACTTTCTTTTCCCTTTGGATCCCTAATCTATCATAAAATGCCCCATTTTATAAACTTTCACAACTCGATACAATGAATACATTACATCATAATTATAAAAAAAAAAATCTAGACTCTCCTGCAGGGTTATCCTAAGCAATCAAAATCAATCATCTCAAGCAGTTATATATGAAAATAAAAATACTCAAACCAGCCACACTTGGCCATGCTCTTATTTATTTGGGGGCTGAGCAGCTAATAGCACCTGTAGCAATTATTTATGATTTTTATTTATTTTAGCCCCCCTTTTAGCGCTGTATGAGCATGGCCACCTGCAGGAAAACATCATCAGTATCAAAAATCGTCCATAACCTATGGGTAGTCTATCGCCCATCACATTACAGAGACAATGCAGTAAGTAAAATGACCATCACAGAAATCAATACAAAAATCTAACACAGAAACTAGAACAACCAGCACACGTGTCACATGCAAGTCGCCACATCACAAAAACAGAAAAGGAAGAAAACATCGACCTAACCTAAAGCTAGGAGTCGTGTCCTAACAAACAGATCTAAGTGTGTGTAGGCTGTGTGGTTTTAGGTGTGTCCTATGTAGGATTGTTTAGTTAAAGTTATTTGTAATTTGATTTGTTGAAGGTAAAGGGGATTTTTGGTTTAAGTGCAAGTATTAGCAAGTTAAGATTGATTTTAAGGATTTTACTTTAGTGTTTGGTTGATTACTACCTTTGTTGCTCACCGAGGCCGTGAGGTTTATTCCACCCTCCTTGGGGCTAACTTAATAGCCTCGTAGGCCTGGGTTACCCAGTAGTAACCATTGTTGTTGAGTTAATTTAGTTTGTTGAAAAGAGAAAGTAGATTAGATGATTTATCATTAATTAGGGGTTTGTTGGTTGATTTTAAAGAATTAGATTAATGATGTGATTAAAACTTAGGTGAGTTATTAAGGCTCTAAAGTTCAAGTTGTACTTAAGTTTTAATAAACCTCCTATGGGTTTGTCGATTAAGCAATGGTTCATTAATGTTCAAGGTTAGGGGTGTTTTAGGCCAAGTATGAGATTAACTACAAGAGGGTTTGATTAAGGCTTGAGTTTTAGGAAAGTTTTAGTTTTAGGTTTGTTCTCCAATTTTATAATTTTTTAGGTTCAAATTGATTTTAGTGGATTTTATCTAGTTAGCATTTGGTTAGGGGGATGATTAGCAAATTAGCTTTAGTTCACTTTTATGTTCAAGTTCTCCTTCTTAGTGATTGTATGAGTTGATTATGATTTGATTAGGAGTTGGATATCTTTTATACATTTGGTTTGATCTCTTAACAATTTATTAGAGGTTTGATTATGGGTTGGTTGTTATTAGTGATTAATTAACCTTAGATATCACTACACTAATCCTATGGTAGAATGTCACTATGCTTTTCTATGTTTTATGATTTCTATCCTAAAAGGAGCATGCATCCTAAGTCTATGTTGTCTAAGACTCATCCTTAGGTTTTTGTCCTTAGATGTCACTAGTATTGTAGGAGATAAAAATGAAGTGCATTTTCTAACCCTTCAAAACATTCGTACGTATCAACGGGCTTAGGGATCTAAAAGAAATAGAAAGATCCTAATAATATTGAAGTTACTACAAGGCCCTAAGGGTGGGAGGCGTGCACACTGGTGGCTCCTAAAGGCTATCTAAGTTTTAAGAAACTTACAACACCGGGGGCTATGACCCGGTGGTACCGCCCGTAGCACCCCCACCGGAATGAATGGGGGCGACTGATTTATTTAGGAAGGCTCCTTCGTCACAGCAACTCCTAGGTTCATTGTCCCTTTGCTCTCCCAGATGCACCTCGCAAAATACAAACAAGTAAAGGAGAGTTGTATTAGAGCACAGTAATATTAATTATCTAAATGACAAAGCATTATTAAAACATTAACGTACCTTGTCCTTATCGGGCTTGTATACCGGTCGAGCCACTTTGCACCTTTGAGCTTTTACATTTGGCGAACATTTAATTTCAAAGCACAAATAGACAAGTAGTAGAAGAACGAGGAAGCAAAAAAAAAGACGACGATGCCGGAAGGAAAAGGAAATGGAAAGCCGATCTAAAGAAATAAATGTTAGCACCTTATTGTTGGGCATGCTCATTCAAATTCAAGCATGCCTCTAAAACGCTCTTCCCTTTAGTTCAATGTAACATGAGTAAAGAGAAAAGAGATTTAGATGCTATTTGTTGTCCCCACACTCCAAGAACAAGCATTCATATAACTCAGTGACCCACACTATATTCTATATGAAACCCAGAACAACGAAGGGGAAAACAAGCTCCCAAAACTAAAACATAAACAAGCAACTTTCATTTCACATTCAACCCAAACTCAACTTTAGAAATAAATACCAACAAGAGAAAGACAATTCATACACTAAATATCCATTTATTCTAAAAAGCAAAATACATTAAAGGGCTCTTAGAAATACCACTTTATCCCAAAAAGGGCTTAAAGAATCTCCAACACAAAACCATATATAGAAATAATTTCAATCCCAAAGTAACAATTGTAAAACTTCATAAGCAAAGTGACCCAAATTCTCTCCATAAGAAATCCATAAAAAGTCTTTTCTGACACAAAACAAATGAAAGCTTTCCCTTTTGGAGTGGGGTATATCCATAAAAAAAAATTCTCCAACAAGAGAGATTTCATAAAGCTTATCATCACAAAGCATTCATAAAACATATCATAAAACTTCTTAGTGCAAAAACACTTTAAACGATCATACACGAAATACTCCTAAATAAACATTTACTTCTCCATACAAGTGCAAAGGAACATACTATCACATTTCTTCCACAAAACATAGCCTCAAGCAATACAAAACACTTTCTCAAAAAGGAGAAACCCATGATACCAAATAACTAATAGAATGCAGGAAGATGCTTTTGAAGATTGAGAATAATAACCAAAATTGTACTCCTCCAAACCCAACAACAAATGAACAACTCGTTTGATGTTGAATATCAACTAAATAGAGTTATAAGAAAGAAGTTTTGATGTCATTTGTTCTCCAAAGTTCAAGAAATATTTCAATACAATTGCTAACATGCTTTTCACATAAAACTCCAACAAGCAAAGAAGAATCTAGATATGCTCATGTTCAAACCTAACCTTATCATCCAAGTGAAATTAAAAGTAGAGGGGTAATTCAATGCCATTTCATTCTTTCCAAAGTCCAAGCTTTAATTCAAATTTGTAAACATGCCTTTCCAAACCAAGTAGCAAGCACATAAGTCATTTAACGTTGCAAACTCAACTAAAATGTAACCATAAGAAAGTATATTTGACGCTAACTTGCTTTCCAACATTCAAGAGAGTACTTCAAAAAAAACATTGGACGAAACTCTTCATCAAAGTTCAAGTAAAACACCCTAACACCACAACGCAACATCGAATCAATTCTAAAAAAAAATTCACATTTGAAGCATAGGACGTATAATTACTTTCCAACAAGTGATTTCTTTCCAACAAATTTCTAACTTTCACAACATAGGCTATCAAATATTCCAAGAGAGCTTTTAATCCAAATTCATGAACCCCCTTTTTTGTCAAGCATACAACATTTTGCAAAAATTCTAAACCCAATCTCACTTTTTTTTTGAAAAAAAGAAGATGAGAGACAAGAAAGAAGATATATGCTTTCTTTAATCAAAAACTCATATCCAACTTCTTCCCTTCTAACATTTTTTTTTTTTTTAAATCATGAGAACACAAGCAGGTATAAAGTGATGCATAGTTATGTGAATCAATCTCCTCCAATCATGTCCCACCCCATATTCACATGCAACTCAACATCTTTGCCAAGTGTAAATATGAACGAGAGGATTCGATGCCAATTTTATCCCATGAAAGCAAGTCTAAAATGATAACAATCGCTTCAAACTTCTTTATCTAATAAATATATCTTCTCATAAGAAAACAAATATGACAAAGATTATATAACTCCTTAATTAAATCAAAACGAACCAATCACAGTAATTGCCCAGGAGTTTGGAAACAATAAAAGGCTCTAGATCAATGTCTCTATTTGCTTTGGAAAAGAAAGAGAATGCAATTAGCCATTCTTAGATTTTAAAGAAAAGAACGTTTAGCTGCTACTTCAAATTTAGGAGCCCTTTAGGATGACAAGTGTAATTCTCAACAAAAGATTATTCGCATATAGAATTTTTCAAATCCACTTTAAATCAGAACGCACCATTTAAACATTTGTATGTAGTCATCATTTGTAACTTATATGGATGAACAAACTCTCTGTCTTCCCAAGATAAGATACAACATAAAGGTCAAATCTCAACTACCCACTAAATAAACAAGATTCATTTCTAGCATGTGAAACTTTCAAAAGAAGAACAACTTTCGGCACAAAAAAAAAGGAATTCAGATTTCATGCTTAGACACCCTCAAGAAAACAATGCTTGCTCTTGGAAATCATTGGTGAGCTTTAGAGAGGAAGAGCAAATCATATTTGAAATTTTATTTCTAAAATGTATAAAAATCATGCTCTCAAGCATGCATTTAAATGCTTGAATCGTGACAAGATTTAGCAAATGAATCGTGTCCAACATCGCAATGAAGAGAAAGAGAGACAATATAAAACCCTCATATCAAAGACATTTACAAAGCGTTAGACAATGTTTAATCGAAATCGACAAGCATGCTTATGAATTTCATGAGTTATAACTACTCATGAAAGCTACAAATATATATATTTTTTCTTTCAGATTTTTTTTATTTGCAATTCTCTAGGTAACATGTTAAGAAACCTTCATTTGAGCGATACTATAAAGCTTCAATTTGAACCAAAACATCACAACTCTCTTAGTGCCATTTCATCGAACACTTAATGTGCAACATTTGCGAAGTCACAAAGCAAGCTAGCATAAAAAAAGTTAATTTACACACCTACTCGATTGAAGTCATCTAAACAACTTGTAAAAAAAAAATTTATGATCCATATAGTAATTACTTCAACAAGAAGATAAGAATACATATATACCAAGGAAAGGAAAACTCAAGCAAACCCCATGGCTCAAACAATCATTTCCATAAAACCAACCATGCTCCAGGAAATGCACATTCCTCATAGTTATGTATGCAAGGAAAACCTCTCTTTGAACCAATCAAACCTACTCTATTATGGTAATAAGAGAAATTAAGTGAAAGAGAATGAGGGAAGAAAAAAAAGAAAAAAAAAATCTGGAAGGAGAGGAAAAAAATAGATGAGAAGAAGAAATAAGGAGGGAGGAAGAAGAATGTGGAGGAAGAAGGAGAAGAGAAGAACATCAGTGGATTAGAGAAGGAAAGGAGGAGTAGAGGTATACCTGCAGCTGGTGAGGTCGGTCGGTTAGGGCGAGTCGCGAACAGGGTTCGGACCTGAAGCTTGCGAACGCGAGAGGAGGGGTTGGGCCCGACTTCGGCGTACAGGGAGCCACGGAGGAGGGGGGATTCGGCTGCTCCTAGGCTTCGCAAACGAGAGACGGGGAGGAGGGAGTTCCGCCTCTAAGCTTTTGAGCCGAGAAATCTAGAGAGAAAGAGAGAGGGAGATCGGGTATTTTGCCAACTGAGAGGAGCCGAGAGAGAGATCGCCAGGGAGCGGAGGTCTTCGTTTGGGATAAGCACAAGTCCATGCCCAAAGAGGAAGCCCGCTCCTTCTTGTCATCTTACTTCGGCTTCGGAGATTGCCGCAAGCAGCTTTGCTCGCCGCTCGATACCTGTCCGAGTCGCAGCAGTCTACTGCATGGCGAGATTTTGGCTGAAATGAAGATCGCGCTAGTTTACAGCCGTCGATGCGATTACCTGATTCAGGAAAGCGATTTAAATCATATAGAAAGTCAAATGACTTTTAATAGCATTAAGTCGGGTCAATCTAGTCCGCCTCGGGTCCGAACTTGGCTCACCCTAGGTCTAATCAGGCTCAATCTAATTCCAAACTAATTTAATTAAATAAAATTAAGTGAAATAAATAAATAAATAAATAAATAACAATCAAAGTCAAATCGGGCCCGACGGGATCGATATGCGCTAATCATAACGGATCGAGCATAGTCGAAATAAGTTCGGCTCGATTCGAGTCAATTTGAAATCGGATTCTAATTGACGTCGATTCGACTCGGACTCAGCTCGTCGCGACTCGATTGAGTCGATCAAACACAGTCGAGCCCATCTGGGCCCAAATCTAACCCGAACGAACGTCGACTGGTGTACTCGAGAGGCTAAATACAGAAAATGAGGTCAACATTGGTCATTTAAAATGATGGCCTTCCGAGCAGGCTAAGACTCTTTATATTTTTTTTCAATAAATATTACAACATTATCTAATATATTCATATTATATGTAGGTTATATTATGGATATCATAACTCAAAGAAGTTAGATGTATAATCGATTGGCGCAATACTGAAAGACATTAATGGATGAGTTCATTATAGGGTGAATATTTTTATTCAGACAACTTCTCAACTACCCAGCTTCATCTCAGATAGAAAGTTTCATTGCCCATGTTCTAAACATAAAAATTAGGTGCACCTAAGCCCAGATGACGTAACTGTTGATCTATATCATCGAGGCTTCATGCCAGAATATTGGTATTTGACTTCTCATGGTGAGTATGAACTATATTTCGATTCTCGATGCTGTCCATCGACAAGTGCTACTATAGATGAGGAAGAACATATCCTACCTAATCTTGAGGACTTAATTCATGATGTAAGTGAAGCACAATTTGAACAATATACAGAAGAGTCACCTAATAAAAAAGTATAAAATTTTTATGATTTATTGCATGCTTTCCAACAACCAATATGGAAAGGATGCACCACTCACTCAGAGCTATCTGTTGCTATTAAAATGTGAAGTATCAAGTTTAATTTTTATGATGTTATGTATAAACTTTTATAGGAGGAGTACACACAGCTTCGAGAGAGTCAGGCTGCAGTAGATGAAGGTTCTTCTAGTGGATCAGCAGAATATTCTGACTACCTTACTTGGTTACAAGCGGTAGGAAGAATGCAGCACGGCAAAGCATACGGGTTAGGCTCGCAAGCCTATGCATATGAGGGGCAGATATCTGGTGGCTCCAATTTTTCAGCTAGTACCTAGAAGTCTTTATATACCCAATAGATAGCTACCCTTACAGTCGAGCTAGAACATATAAGGAAAGCACAAGCTGATTGGCATATGTAAATACAGCAGATATAGATGCAGCAGCAGCAACTAGAGATGCAGCAGCAGCTGGAGATACAGCAAGCTCAAATGTTAGATGAAATACGAAAGATGAGGGAGTAGATGAGTAGTAGGAGGAGTATAGTATCAGCTAAGGAGGAAACAGAATCAGAGTAGATGTTATTTATTTATTTTACTGATGTAGACATCTGTATTTATGTGTTTTTGGACATATTTATCTATTTGTTGTTTGGACATATTTAGATATTTATTGATGATACTCTTCTTGTTTATGTTTATTGTGTACATGTTTAACTATTTGTTATTTGGATATATTTAATAATATAGTTGGTGATGCTCTAGATCAATATTGGATGTATCAATGTATATTGTGTTGTATTTTTTTGTAAGCAGGTTTAATTGTGAAAATAACTTTTCAAAAGGAAGAAGGTTTTTTTGTCTATGTTACAGATTTCCGGCAGATTTTTCGTCGGAAAAATTATCGGTAAGACGATACGATGAAGTTTCCGACGAAAATATGCGTCGAAACTTCTGGTTGATATTTCGACGGTCATATCCGACGGTAAAAGGCCATAATATTGTTACAACAGAATTTTCGCTGGAATTTCCGACTGAAGTTTTTCGCCGGTAATTCCAGTGGATAATTCGTTGGAACACGACACCATAAAAGTCGTCGTCTTATCCAATGTTTCCGCTGGCATTCAGCCGAAAATGCCGCCGGAAATATTTTCGGTGAAAAAAATACGACGGTAATTCTTTTTTGACACATGAATTTCCGGCGCATTTTCATTTTTTGCCGGCGTATTCCATCCGCTGGTAAAAGGTACTTTTCCTGTAGTGTGGGAATGAGCGAGCTCCCTCTGAAGTCTGGACCCTCCCCTCATCTTCGTTACTTCTAATTCCGATCCAACAAAAGAATGGCGAGCGGGGGAATCGAAGGAGGCAAAGTCTTTTATAAACTCGTTCAAAACTTTACCTCACACAGACTAGGTGAGGCAGGGGAATCAGGTCAGATCTAGGTCAACTTTGGGTTAGCAAGTTGACCCGGACCCAACCCAATTTTTAAATGGGTCGAAATTTGGAACCCGAACCCGACTTGTTTGCTAAAACGGGTTGACCCTATCCCATAAATTTTGAGTCGGGTTTGAGTCTGATTTTCGGGTTGTCTCAAATATTGACTCCCCTACATTCAATAGTAGTTTTGTGTAGTATATAAATTGGAAGTTTTGTTTCAGTACTTCTCCAACCAATTCTTGGGGTCGATCTTACCACAATAGGATACGATATAACTTGGGTGATATCAGGTCGAGTTGTGACAAATATAATTCCCTAGAACACACATATTCATTTGTAAAACTCTTTGATACCACACTAGTGTCTTTCCCTTTTTATAATAATTCAAATATTAAAAAAACTCCTAAATTTATTTTAAAATTAAGCAAACATCAACTAATTTTTCAAATATTAAACTTTATCAAATAATTACAACTAAATAGCTCCTAAATTTTTTTTTTAAAAAGTACATCAAAATATTCAAACGCAAATCATTTTCAAACAAATAACTGAAATAAGACAAATTTCAAACAAATAACTGAAATAAGACAACATTTGCGTGCGACGGAACATTTTTTTCGTTCAAAAATAATACGAAAAAACGTAAATTTAAGGCGCATTCTCCACGTGTCCAGAAGTTGCCAGAAGACGCTCGTTAATGGCCCTCCGCGGCCGGCCTACTCCTTTATTCCTTATATAGCTCGGAACTGAATTCCCTCCTTCCTCCAAACCATTCTGTTTTCCGGAAATCGAAACCCTAACTGAGTTCTCTAAGCGATCAGGGGAAAAATGATGGAGTGGAACCGGCCGCCGTATAAAGGGCCCGATATTGAGGCCGGCGGAGGAGCGCGGCCTCTCTATCCGTCGATGTTGGAAAGCCCAGAAATCCGGTGGGCGTTCATCAGAAAGATCTACAGCATTCTATCCATTCAGATGCTTCTTACTATTGCAGTCTCCGCCGTTGTCATCTTTGTCAGACCCATCTCCCACTTTTTCGTGTCTTCCGGTGCCGGTCTCGGCCTCTACATTTTCCTCATCATCTTGCCATTCCTTGGTACTCTCTCCTGCATCACTTTCTTTGTTATTTTGCTTAGCAATTTCTAGGTTTGTTCTTTTTCATTAATATTATTTGTGGTTTTTTTTTTTGGATCTTTTTCGCTTTTTTTTTGTTTTTGGCGGTGATTTTTGGCAGTTCTTTTTTCGCTAGATGTCAGTTGGAACGCTTATTGTAGTTTCTAGCATTTTGATGATTCGTTCTAATGCTTGTATAAATCTCCCTTTTTATATTTTGTTTGGAAATTTCTTTCTCATACGGAATTCCGACTCTTTTGCTTCTGTGCTTTGCAGTTTAATTTCAACAACATAGCATTACTCGGACCTGTATGGTGTCTTATGCTGATACTTATGATATGTAGATCATTGTATGATTTTTATATCAATGTCGTCCATTAAATATGTATGATTCAAAGTTATCCTATCCTAAACAATATAATGTTATATAGAAAGTTGAAAGATAATTAGATTACTGATTTTTATCGCAATTTTTTATTTTTTTGTTTGTCATATGATGTGGTATTTAGGCTGGCTAATTCGATGGACAACTGGATCTTATCAAAACAAAATTTGAATGTAATTATAAAATTATTTTTTAAAAGGATAAATTTCTTCAGTAATATCCAAATTTTGGTTTTTTTACAAAACCAATACTTATGACCAACTACTATTATTCACAAATTGACCACAAATCTTGAAAGCTGGACAAAAAACTCTTTTTTATTTTTTGTATTCATTAAACATTCAATGAATTAGTCATGGTGAGCAAAAAATACAGTTTGATAATCCATTTTATTTAGATAGTGTGCTAGTTTTGTAAATTATCAACTTTCGGATGACATGAATGTAATTTTACATATATAATAAAGGAGAGAATTCCTTATGTATCACTCATATTTTACATGTTTACACAATCAGAACTCAACTACTTCCATTTGTATTAACATATTCCACAACTCTGAACAAAACACCAATCTTTATTTTTTTGCTTTCATGAAATTCTCTGTAATTTGGTCGCAGCATGCTTAGATGCTGCATGAATTTATCAGTTTATTTCGTAGTGGTGAGTTTTAGATATATGAATCTGAAAGACTTGGGTGTAAGGTTTGAATTTTCTCTTAAAATTATTGGTGAACCAAACAATCAATATCTTTTAATAGCACATCATTCTCTCTTACATAATTGTTTCTAGTCAACCAAATAGCCTCGAGAATTGCTGGCATTAAAAGCATTATCAATTTTTCTGTCCATTCGATATTAAGGAGTAGAGAATTCTATGTAAAAGAAGATAAGACTTGGTTTGATTTGCAACATTTTCAGTGTTGTTCCCTCTATATTTCTACCACCAGCGCCATCCATTAAATCTGTTTCTGCTCGCCCTTTTCACTGTATCCATCAGCTTCGCGGTGGGATTGTCATGTGCATTCACCAAAGGCAAGATCTTTGAAACTTATTCTGCTTTCTGCATTTGATTGCCATAATGTGAATGTCTTCTAATTGATTTGGAAAATGTGGAGCAGGGAAGGTTATTCTTGAGGCAGCCATTCTCACAGCAGTGGTTGTCGTCAGCCTTACTCTTTACACCTTCTGGGCAGCAAAGAGAGGCCATGATTTCAGCTTTCTTGGCCCGATATTATTTTCCTCACTCATTGTCTTGATTGTTTTTGCCTTCATCCAGGTTATTGATCATCTTGACCTCTTTGAATCTATTTCACAAAATGTGTTTTTAGTTTAATAATTGTCATCTGCGTATAGTGAACTTTTGACATCACATTGTTCTTCCACCTGCAACTCAGATCTTCTTCCCAATGGGTAGAATCTCACATATGATCTATGGCGGCTTGGCGGCTCTAATCTTCAGCGGCTATATCATCTATGACACAGATAATTTGATTAAACGCTACGCCTATGATGAGTACATATGGGCTGCAGTCGCTCTATACCTCGACATTATCAACTTGTTTTTATCTCTTCTTACACTTTTCAGAGCTGCTGATGGATGAATGATTGTAAATAACAACACGATTATTACAAGTTGTTATTTTGTTGTTGATACTTCGCTTCTACAAGCTTTGGATTTCAGTATTAGGAATGATTTTTTCCTTTCAATATAGGTTTCAGTGTGTATTTTTTTTTGGTTTCTTGTAATGTTGTTTGAACTTGTCCATGAATGAAGTTTGATTTCATGATATTTGAATTTTTTATTGGATTATGTATGAAGGAGCTACTACTTGTGTTCAAACACAAGGTGGTTTGACCAAGTATTTCCCTATTTCGGTTGGATTACATCAAGGATCAGCTTTAAGCCCATATCTTTTCGCGTTAGTCATGGATGTTCTCACTAGACATTTACAAGAGGATGTACCCTGGTGTATGCTTTTTGCTGATGATATTCTTCTTGTTGACAAGACTAAAGAGGGAGTTGAAGGTAAACTTGAAGTCTGGAGATCAACCTTAGAGTCTAAAGGTTTTCGCTTGAGTAGATCTAAAACTGAATATATGGAGTGTAATTTTAGCAGTAATAGACCTAGTGAGGGGATTGTGACTTTGGGCGATCAAGTCATTAATAAGAGTACACGTTTTAGATATCTTGGATCTATTGTTCAGAGTGATGGTGAAATAGATGGGGATGTTATCAGTAGAATTCAAGTTGGATGGTTGAAGTGGAGGAATGCATCGGGCTTGTTGTGTGATAGAAAAGTCCCCCTTAAACTTAAGGGAAAATTCTATAAGATGGTGGTGAGACCTGCAATGCTTTATGGTGCAGAATGTTGGCCATTAAAAGAGAAGCATAATACTAAGTTATGTGTTGCGGAGATGAGGATGCTTAGGTGGATGAGTGGATTTACTCTTAGAGACAGGATACGAAATGAGCATATACGTGAAAAGGTTGGAGTAGCTCCAGTGGAGGATAAGATTAGAGAGAGTCGCCTTAGATGGTTTGGTCACATAAAACGGCGGCCTTCCGATGACCCAGTTAGGAAAGTAGAGGTATTAGATTTGACTTATGTTAAGAAAGGTAGAGGTAGACCTAAAAAGACTTGGTTAGAAAATATTAGAAATGATCTTTCTCTATTAGATTTAAACGAGAATTTGACTTTGAACCGGACACAATGGAGAAAAAGGATTCATGTTGCCGACCCCACATAGTGGGACAAAGGCTTGTTATTGTTGTTGTTGTTGTATTACTTTGAGGTCAAGTATTCTTGACCATGGTATGGTGGAGAATATTGCTTGGAAATTAGTGTTTACTTAATTGCAAGGTGATTCCAAGGGGAGCTGTGTACTTCACGTTGTTCTGGAGAGAACATGATGCTTTCCTTTGGTGGCTGAGATATTATTATGTGCGGAGTTCGGACACAGAGAATCGTTCGGTTTTGTAACTATGAACAGTAAAAGCACAGTTGATGTTCACTACTGACTTTTACTGTTCACCACTGCGCTTTTATTGTTCACCATTGCGCTTTTACTGTTCACAGTCATAAAATCGAACAGTTCTCTGTGTCCGAACTTCGCACGTAATAATCTCTCTTGGTGGCTAGCCATTGCTGTGCTTTATTCTTGCACTGCTCCTTGGCGTTGAAGTTAAGTCTCCTTGACGTGCATGAATTAGTGCTGTTTGGCTATAGGATTCTGTGGTATGATAGGGATATTCTGAGTTATAAATCCTTTAAGAAAACTATAGAGGGATAATATGTACGATAATATTTTTATGCAGTTATATACTTAATTAATATTTAAATTTTTATATTATTTTAGTGTTTAAATTATATTAAAATATATGAGTGAAAAATTATATTTTATTTTAAATAAGATAGTCATCTAATAATGATAGTAGAGCTGTCATGATCACCTGTAACATTCAAAGAGCTAATCAGTGATGACTCATCTCATACATGTAGAGATGAAATCAATGTAAAAGGTGATGGTTGAAATTATTAGTTATCAAGCTCAAGATTCAAGTGATTGGTAGTGATTCAAAGACTTGAAATATGGAAAGAATTTAAATATTCATGAGAGGTTGCTAATCTCTCTAGAGTGTGGGATTAATTTTGTAATGCCCCAGAATCAAATTTGATTATCTTCTTAATTAATCAATCAGAACTTTTATAAATCATCAAAATAATAAATATATATCTAGTGAAAGCAATTAACAATTATATGCTTTAAAATATTGCATAATATTGGCATATTTTCTTAGGAGAGGCATTTAGCAAGGTCTGGGTACGAAACTACTTTCAGTACAGCATTTCATTCTCAAACTAATGGATAGTCTGAAAGAGTTATTCAGGTATTTGAAGATCTACTGAGACTATATATCATAGATTTTGATAATAGTTGGGAAGATCACATTCCTCAAATTGAGCTTTCTTATAATAATAGCTTTCAAACAAGTATAAATATGGCCTTTTACCAAGCTCTGTGTGGTATAAAGTGTAAAATATTGCTATCTTGGACAGGGATGGGTGAAAGGAATTTAATTGGGCCAACCTTAGTTAATGATGCTACTAAAATTGTTTGTCTGATCAAAGACAAATTAATTAAAAGCTGTGCATGACATAAAGAAATAGTATTTTGATGCTAAACATCGTGCTGTAGAATTTTTTATTGGTGATTTTGTATATGTGAAAACCAAGCTGATCAAGGGCATCAGTAGGTTTGGCTAGAAAGAAATGTTGAGCCTAAGGTATGTTGGATTTTTTAAAGTTATTAAAAGAATTAAAAATTATGTCAATAAGTTATAGTTGCCATATAATATGTCTGAAATTCATAATGTATTCCATGTATTGCTTATGAGAAAATAGATATCTGGTTTTAAAAATAGAATATCTGTTGAAAAAGTTGAAGTGCGTCTAAATCTAAATTCTAGGAAAGAAATAGAGAGAATTTTGGCTTATAACGTTAGAAGATTAAGAAACAAATAGATTCCAATGATTAAAGTTCAGTGAAAGAATATGACTAAAAGAGAAGCTACTTAGAAAAAAAATCTGAGATGAGACAATTATATCATGATTTATTCTGATGATCTGAGTTTTGAAAAATCGAGTACAATATTTTTCTGAGGGGAGAGTTGTAGCACCTGAAAATTAGTGTGCAGCTCAACTTGTTCTAACTCGACTAGATTTTTAAGAGAGATAGGGGAGGATTTTATAGAGATAAAGTTAATTTTGGGCTGCTTAGTGCCATTTTTAGCTAACGGCCCAGTTTTGAAAATGCAAATTGAGGTAAGTTACACTTTGCCTATCTTAATTTTCAAAAATGCTGAGATTTTCAAAAAAATTTGATTAAATTTATATTTTTGTAACCAAAAAATAAAGATAACTTTCCATCAAAAAAATTTTTATCGTGTAACTTGTATATTATAGAGACAATGATTCTAGATATTTAGATATTTTTTGGTGAATTTTACACTAGGGTTTGGAAATATGTGCCTTTCTAATCATTTGAAAAATAATCTTGAACCCAAAAAATAATATTAAAGTATAATTAAAGTCCTAAAATAATATTCTGCACAATCCCTAATAATTTGGTTATATTTTGAAATAGTAAATTTTTATACACTAGTGTATTCTATTGTCTATCATTATAACATTATATGAAATTTTGAAATCAGTTTATTTATGCTTTAAATTTTATAATGTAATGAATTATGTGTTTATTGGATCAAAATGGGTGATTCGGAGAAGGTTCTAATATGTGGTGGAAGTTTAGGTGTTGAATATACAGGGGAGCCATAATGGCCTATTTTCTATTATACTAAAATAAGAGAGTCATAAGGGCATTTTTTCTATTATGATAGCACAGTTAGTCATGAGGACCTAAATTTTGATATATTTTTTATGGGAGATATAAGGCCTGAGAGAAATATTTTACTTTGTAGTCTAATATATAAAGTGTTTATTTATTTACTTTTCTATTTGAGTTTCTAATAACTGCAAGTATAGTTCTATTCAGTACAATGATTATTATAAAATATTTTTTTAACTAAGCTATACATTTAATAAATGATATGTTTTAAAATTTCAGATTGGTAAATATGTAGCTTGTTGAGCTATATTAGTTCTTAAATGTTCTACGTACTTTGTATTTTTAAGGCATGGAAAAGGAATGGTACTGGTTGAGTAGTTGGGTTAGGATCTAGTCTAAGTTGTATAGTTATCTATTTCTTTTGATATTTTGTACAGTCATGACTAATTATTATTTTTCTTTATAATCATATTTATAGGCTTGTACTGTAGTGTAATCGTTATGAAAAGAGTTTGTGGATAAGTTTATTTTCAGTGTGTTGGATAATATTAGTTGCTCTATAGTTTGTTGTGTATTTTAAAGTTTATATTGGAAGATAAATTTAAAATTTTTCCAAAACTTAGATCCCGAGATTTGCTTGTTGCAAGCCAACACAATAGGATCGATCCAATCTATGGGTATTATCGGGTTGGGTACGTTGTGACATCATGTATGTGAGAGTTTTCTTATGGATCATTTACAAGTTATTAAAGGGGTTTTTGTTCATGTAAGAATTAGGTTCCTTATAACCTATCAATTTAGGAAATATCATCATTAATATTTCTCACTACAGATTATTGATAGATAAAGAGCTACTGATTACCAATCATCTTAATCAATTAATTAATAAGATCATGTTTCATTCACACAAGAATACATGTCAATAAGTCAATTATAGAATATGTCATGCAATGCATATATTTATAATTAATAAAATTTCTCAAATCATATGGAATAGAGAATTATACCAATGGATCTCTCAGGAACTTCTTTCATTTCTTGTTGCTACCCTTGTAGCTACAGATTATATACTCTTGGTAGAATAGGAGTTGCCATTTCTATAGACTGATCCCTACTTAAACTTTTTTTATCACCTCTTTTCATCAAACTTTCAACAGACATCTTAGATCCTGATGTGGGTATTCACTGGGAGAAGCAGGGTAAGCCAAGAAACAGAACACAAGAACAAGAACAAGAGTAATTCTATAATCTGATATTCAAAAGTATCCCAAAACAACTCCACCAGAAGGAGATATGCCAGAATGTCATGAGCTCTCAGTGGCTCATGCAGAAAACGGCTAAATAGGAAAAAAGGGTCAGCCGGTACTATAACGCCTAAGAAGGCAACTATTCTAGTGGAGCAGACACATATAACGGTAAGCAAATAAACTAATAAAGAGTAAAATAAACTATAGTTATAGGTTACTATGGTGCACCACATGATGCACCACATCATCCTCCCCCACTGTCTGAAGAGCTTGACTCCGTGGTAGAATTGCAAGTATGAGCTTGATCTGGAGGATGATATGTAGAAATATCAGCAACATAAAAAGTAGTGGAGGTGTTAAGCTCTGCCAGCAAATCCACGATATATGCATTGGCATTGATCTGTTTGAGAATGGGAATTGGCCCAATCTTCCGGCGACTCAATTTTGAATAAGTCCCTGGATTAAATCGTTCCCGCCTTAGTCGAACCATGACCAATTCTCCTGGCTGAAAAAGTTTGGCACAACGATGCTTGTCCGCTGCTTGTTTGTATTTATCATTGGAGTCGAGCAGTCTTCGGTGGACGCCCTGGAGCATGGAGGCAAACTGGTCAGCAACGGTACTTACTGCTCGACTATGGCATTTGGGTAAGACAGCAATGTCAATAGTGTGCTTAGGCAGTATAAACAACACTGAAGGGACTTTTTCCTGTAGAGTGGTTAGGCATACTGCTATATGCAAATTCGGCCTGCCCCAATAGCTCGTCCCAAAGCTTCGGATGATCCTTAACTATACAGCGGAGAAGATTGCCAAGAGTGCGATTCACCACCTTGGTTTGACCGTCAGTTTGTGGGTGATAGGCCGAGCTAAGTTTAATTTCAATATGTAAATGTTTTCATAATTCTTTCCAAAAATGACTGATAAACTTTACATCTCTGTCGGAAGTAAGACTGCGAGGAATTCCATGTAGTCGTACAATTTCAGCGAAGAACAGGCGTGCAACATTAAGGGCATCAAAGGTCTTCTTGCAGGCAATGAAATGCGCCATCTTCAAGAATCGATCTACAACGACCATGATGGAGTCGTTCCCGCGACGAGTACGAGGCAACCCCAGCACAAAATCTAGGCTCAAGTCCTCCCAAATGGTTTCTGGCACAGGTAGTGGGAGATAGAGTCCTTGGCGGCTTCCGCCACTCTTATAACTTTGACAAATTGGGCACCGCTCGACAAACCGCATCACGTCCCTACGGAGACGAGGCCAGAAGAATCTGACTTGTAATTGGGCTAGAGTATTATTCCTGCCCACATGTGCTAATAAGCCTCCACCATGAATTTCCTTGATTAGTTGCGGCCTCCAGGAGGAATCCGGGATGCACAACTGATTGTGCTTGAAAAGATAGCCATGCCTAATGGCAAATTCAGGGAAAGAGCAATTGTCATTTGTTTGGCAGGCCTTCCAAATGCTGCCGAAGTCAGCATCGCCTACGTACAAGTCTTTTAAACATTCAAGTCCGGTTAGTTGGGTTTGTAACTGTGTGAGGAGGGTAAGCTTTGGCTGTGAGCATTGGAGGCTTAATGCATCAGCCACAACGTTCTGATGGCCCTTCTTGTGTTTCAGAACAAAAGAAAACCTTTGTATATAAAGCAACCAGTGGGCATGCATCCAATTTATATGTTTCTGGCTGTTGATGTAATGCAGTGCTTTGTGATCATTACATAGGATGAAATCTTGATTTAACAGATAATGTTCCCACTGCTTCAACGCCCTAACAACTGCATACAACTCCTGTTCATAGACGGTCCACCGTTGTCTTGCTGGACACAATTTTTCGTTGAAAAATTCAACCGATTTATCGTCTTGGCTCAAGACAGCGCCAATGCCAATTGCTGAGGCATCTGTATCCACATGAAATGGCTTTTCAAAGTTTGGAAGGGCTAGTACTGGTGTCGAGGTCAAAGCTTTTTTGACAGCTTCAAAGCTCTGCTGTTGTTCTTCAGCCCACTGAAATTGTTTTAACTTTAAACAATTGGTGATTGGTGCCATGAGAGAGCTAAACCCGCGAACAAACCGTCTATAAAAATTGGCGAGGCCATGGAAACTATGTACTTCGGCAAAAGATTTTGGGACGGTCCATCCAGTGATAGCAGCGATCTTCTTTTGGTCTACCTGAACTCCCTCCGAAGACAGCACAAACCCAAGGAAATAAACTCTTGGAACAACAAACTCACACTTAGTGGGATTGAGGTATAGTTGATTTTGCCTCAAGACTGTCAAAATGCTGGTTAGATGAGTAATGTGATCCTTCATCGACTCACTATACACAAGAATATCGTCAAAATAGGCCACGCAAAATTTGTTGAGGAATGGTTGGAGGACCTCCGTCATCAACCTCATGAACGTCGATGGGGCATTGCAAAGTCCGAAGGGCATCACCTTCCATTCGTAAAGGCCTTGTATCGTCTTGAAAGCAGTCTTCAATTCGTCGCCAGGATGAATCCGTATCTGATGATATCCGCTCCGGAGGTCAAGTTTTGAAAAGATGGTGGCACTCGTTAGCTTCTCCAACAGCTCGTCAACTCTTGGAACGGGAAATCAAAATTTCACAGTAATTTTGTTAATTGCACGACTGTCCACACACATGCGCCAACCTCCATCTTTCTTAGGTATAAGCAATGACGGTACAGTACAGGAACTAATACTAGGTTGGATAAATTTCCTTTCAAGTAGTTCGTCCATCAACTGCTGTAAAACATGATGTTCCTTCGGGCTCAATCTATAATGCGGCTGATTGGGGAGGACAGCTTCAGCATGGAAGTCAATTTGATGTTGTAGAGCACGCAACGGCGGAAGTTTTGGAAGGTAGTGCCTCAGCAAGAATATCTTGAAATTGGGCCAACAAATCCATGATAGCAGGATTTTGGGGGGACTGCATATTCTCTGTAGCTTGTTCCTGAATCACAAGTGCAAACATTAGGGAATGTTGTTTCCAAGAGGATAAAAGAGTGGTACCTGGTACAATGTGTAGGGCTGTTTTGGCCTCCGCTTCTTTGGGTTGGTTCTCAGATGCCTGCGAGATTAGCCTCAACCGCTTGCCCTTCCAGTCGAAGGAGTATGTCTTGGCTCGCCCGTCATAGATTGCACCCACGTCGAATTGCCATGGCCCACCTAAAATCAAGTGGCAAACGTCCATGTCTAGTACGTCACAGAGTACTTCGCAAGTGTAGTGCTTGCTAATGGAAAATACAATTCGACACATCTCGGATACTACTATATCCATCCCTTTCTTTACCCAGCTTATTTTGTATGGTTGGGGGTGTTTAGTTGTTTTGAGGTGGAGGGCCTGGACGACCGCACGGGAGACGACATTCTCGGTACTTCCGCTATCTATAAGTAAGTCGCAAACCTTGCTGTTGATAGTGCACCTTGTTCGAAAAATGGCGTGGCGTTGAGAAGTGCTGGACTTCCGCGGTGCTAGTAACAACTTCTCTAAGACACAGATAAGAGGTTCGCCGTTGTCTCCTTCCACATCTTCAATGTATGTCTGTTGATGGTCTTCAGGAATTCGACTATCCTCTTCAGCTCCTAGCGATTGGGGCACACATTAGATTTATGTCCTACCTGGAAGCATCGAAAGCATTTGATGACTTGGGGCCTCGCATAAGGGTTCTCCCTAACTGCTGTCACCGGCTTGGGCTGCAACTTCGACTCCACGAGTGACTTAACAGGGTTCCCTTGAGGATTGTTTTCAAACTACATTTGAGGTTTCTTTGTTGGTGCACTGGACTGTCGGCCCACATCGGTGCCGTGTTCAACAAATGGGCGCCTGGAAGAGTGGCTGCGGGATTGCCTGTCCAGTTGTATCTCAGCTTTGAGCGCAAAATTAACTGCTTCTGCCAGCGACCACACCGCATTTACTTCTAGTTTGTCCTGAATTGCGTCTCTCAGTCCTCCAACATAGCGGGCTACTAACTGATTAGCAGATTCGCGTAGATCATTTCGGGTGCTCAACCTATAGAACTCCTCTGTATATTCACTGACGGAGCGACTGCCTTGAGCACAATGTTGATACTTAAGATAAAGCAATTGTTCATAGTCAGTTGGGAGAAATTGTGACCGCAACAATTGCTTCATGCGTGCCTAGCTTCGCACGCTGTCTCGGCCTTCCCTTCTTCGAGACTGCGATAAATGCGACCACCACGCACTCGCTCCTCCCTTCAATCTACAAGCAACATACTTGACCTGCTTTTCGGGCTCGATCTCCATATATTCAAAAAAAATTTCTACGGCCCTTTCCCAGTCAAGGTAATCCTCGATGTGCAATCGACCCTCAAAGAAAGGAATATCAAGTTTCGCTCGAAACTCACTGCGATGCCTGTCGAATCCCATTGGCCTCCAATACTGATATGGCAGCATCACATTGTCCCCATCTGATTCAGGAAAGGCCACTGGCACGCCATCTTCAGCTTCATCTCCGGAGTCAGACAAATATGGAACATTGGGGAACTGCCGTCGGTCACGACGTCCGCGACCCCCCTACCTGTTTGGCGGTTGGACAAGCCTCCCAGGTTGGTAAGCAGTTTCCTGGACCGGAGCTCCCACTACACGCTCACGCCGCAGTTCCACAACCAAGCGATTGAAAATCAGGTTCAGATCATCCAACCGTTTCACAACATCAGCGTGTGCTACCCAGAGAGCCTCCAGGCTGCGATCCTCATCGCCAGACACACGGTTGCTACTCTCTGCCATCTCACCAAGCCACTGGCTTTGATACCAAACTCTGATGTGGGTATTCACTGGGAGAAGCAGGGTAAGCCAAGAAACAGAACACAAGAACAAGAACAAGAACAAGAACAAGAGTAATTCTATAATCTCATATTCAAAAGTATCCCAAAACATCTCCACCAGAAGGAGATATACCAGAATGTCATGAGCTCTCAGTGGCTCATGCAGAAAACGGCTAAACAGGAAAAAAGGGTCAGCCGGTACTATAATGCCTAAGAAGGCAACTATTCTAGTGGAGCAGACACATATAACGGTAAGCAAATAAACTATTAAAGAGTAAAATAAACTATAGTTATAGGTTACTATGGTGCACCACATGATGCACCGCATCAGATCCTACTGTCATTTGCCTGTAGGCTTATCTTGACAATTCTACTCTAAATATTGGTCTTCCTTCCAATCCTCTCATGAGGATAATCTAAAACCTATGTCCATGTTGCCCACATCTAAAATATTATCCTGTCAGCAAATAATATAGACCTAAACATATCTTCCAATAATGAATGCACTATGGGTTACTGGTGATAGATGTCGTAGACCCTATTTTGATATAATTGAAGCTGCTCCTCTTTCACTAACACTCCCTCTACTCATGTCTTCGCCTACTCTCTTCCTAATCATATTTTGTTGAAACTGAGGAATTGCCAAAAATAAATATATGTGATTTTTTCTAGCTTGAACTAAAATGAAGGTAAGAAAAAGCCCAAAATGGTAGTGACTAATGATTGATGGCGATGGCTAGTGGTGGCGGGTAGCAAACAATGGTAGTAGCAGGCAATGGCGACTGATTTCGACGGGAGGTATGATGGTAGCGACCAATGGTGAAAGCCGTGGCGAGCGACAATGGCGACATGTTGCAACAACTAGGGGTGGCTAGGGGCTGTGGTGGCTAGCAACTGGTTGGCAATGGTGGAAGTGGCTGAAGGCAGCTTGCGGTAGGAATAACAAAGAATTTATAGTATATTTAAAAATTGATCAAATCTAATTATTTTCAAATATATCAAAATTGAACTAGATGTTGCATTCCAAATACATTTATTTTTTATTTTTTATTTCTTTTACTTCAAATAAAATAGTTATATTTTCAAAACCTATATTTAAAATTCTTTACATCTCATTTACTTCAAACCAAACTACCCCTAAATGCATCCTATTTGAAGTAGATCATTTTAATAGGAAAAAAAATATTTAAAAATATCCTGATATAATTATATCACAAAGAATTAAAAAAATCTTAAATACATTTTATGATAGTGCATTATAGATTTCCTAACTGACTATTAATCTCAAAATAAATCTAATAATTTTAAAGTCCATTTTAATATAAATTATATCAAAATATCCAAAAATATTTTTTTTTTCTGTCTCAATTCTTTTTCATTTTATTTGCATAGAACTTATCAAAAATATTCATTTCTACATTATGAAATTACACTTTAAAAAAAAATTGCAGTTGAATATCAGCTTTTCAACGAACAAACAGCTCCACGAAAAGAACAAACTCATGCGCCCATTATCCCATTCCCAACTCTTCATCTTCCAACATCTCTCATTGAGCTCCCCTCGCCTTCTCACCGGCAATCGAGAGCAACCAGCTAACACCCTTCGTCCACATCTCATACTCCCTCTGTCCCCTACATTCGAACTCGATCACCCTCTCCTCCATTGTCTTCAACCCGAAGTAACGCCGCTCCACTCCACCTTCCTGTAGCAAATGCCTCCCCGGCCATGCCGGCATGTCCTTCCACACCTCGATAACATCTGAAAACAAAAAGGAGAAGCAAGCCATGTAAATTGGCATAGAAGCATGTACTGAAGAGCAGAATATTACACACTCTTCTTCTTGCTGGTGATGCTTCCAGCCACATGCCGGCTCTTGGTCTTGAGCTTCACATGCCCGTCTCTGTCGATGTATACTGAAACAATCTTCCAGTGAAGAGCTCCTAAGTTGTCAAAAGATGCCATGAATTTTAGCTCTTACAGCTTCACTGAAGCTTGAATTTTAAATCTTAATTGAGAGAGTAAAAGAGCTTGTCTTTAATTTATGGAGGTAAATTTTATGCAATATGTAAAATTATAAGCGAATTTAAAGATAAATTTTTATTTTTTTATATATTTTTACATAAATAGGAGAATTGAGAGCCAACTAGAATGAATTATTGTCTTAAATTTAAGATAAATTATTTTCTCTCCCTCACTAATTAGTCTAGTCTGCCAATTATTTGATACCTGTCCTGCTTCTCTTCAGAAGCTCTGCACCGCGAGCGAGGACCTCCTGGCTACAAAGTCCCTGAAAATGATCCTCAGGCATGACCTCCCCGCTCGAACTCCTTGCTTCTTCATTGGACTGGCGGCTCCGATGGGCCGAAAATCCCTTCTCCACCGGAATCACGGCGGCAATGTTCCACATTTCCTTAAAAACTCTTGCTTTCAACGGTTCTGTTCCTCTCAGCGCTGCCATTAACGACAGTTTATCCCATTTTATCATACTAAATTGTTAGAGAATAGCCGAGTTTTTTATTACCTGCAGCCGCAGAGGTGGTGAGAGCAACGATGTCGCCGGTAGTTCGGACACTGAGAGCGGAGTCGACGGCGGCGGCTAGGTGGCCACGTTCGGCCCCCAGAGCCTCGGCGGCCTCAACGCACTGCGCGGCCACAAGAGTGGCGGCGGAGGCAATGGCGTTGTTGGTGCGAGATGCGCAGTCATCTTCCATGGAAGCGGCGCCTGCAGTGGCAGCGGCGATGGCGGACACTGCGGCAGCGAGGCTGGCGATGGATACGGCAGCGTCGACCTGCGCATTTTGAGCACGCGCCTCATCCTTTCGTTCCCTGCGGCTGTTAAGCCACTTACTCAGTATTCTGCTTTCTCCTCTGTAGTTTGGCTTTGGTGGTTTAGTTGTTCTGTAGTTCTGCAACCCAAAAAAAAAATCTACACTTTTTTTGCAAGCTCTTGAATTTAGATATTAAAAGCAGCGTAACAAAAAATGGGTTTTTTTTATGAAATTTATGAAAGCTCATACTTTTCTTGGTTTTAAAAAGAATTTAAAGTGAAGAACAGAGATATTCTAAGGGTGCATGAGGTAGACAGACGACAGCGGAAGTAGGATCCTATTTGTAATACTTAAATGGTTACGTGCTTCTATCAGAAGAGAAAAACTATTTAAACTTCTCAATCTCTCTTCTTATTAGATCAATGATTTTAAGCCTGAAACAAAATTGATATTACAACTCCTATGAAATAGAGAAAGGAAAAAAAAGACCTTTTTGTCAACGTTGTGAGCAAGGAAAGGAAGGTCCTGAACGTCTTCCCAATCGCAGGGGGAGAACGGAGGGCTATCGCTGAGAGATCCGCCGTTCAATGGTCCGCTGCTGTGGGAGAGCCGACCCGACGTCAACTGCGATACTTCTTGCTGTTTAAAAGTGAAGAACAGGGCATCTTAACATCTTCGTTGGAGATCTCAAAGCTCTAATCTTTCAGAGGAAATGGCTTTATACATACCGGCTGAGACATGATTCTCTCCATAACGAGCTGTGAGGTGGCAGAACAGGCAAACGAGAAGTGGTTTCCGGCGGGTAGTGGTGCATTAAAGTCTTTTGCTTCGCCGGCGGTGTGGTCAAATATGACGTTGGAGGCGGCGCAGCGAGGTGGTAGGCGAGGGGAGAGAGCTTTTGCGATTTCGAAGGCAGTGGGACTCCATGATCGGGAAAGGAACTCCATTGAACCTTGTATGAGCTCTGGCGGTGGCGTGGCGGTCGCAGAGGTGGAGCGCAGCGGCCGAACCTGTCTGGCGTTGTCCATGGAAGGCGGTGGAGAAGGATGCTTGATTGTAGAAGACCCGGCTTGTCGTCTGTTATAGGTAGAGAATTGTAGAGGGTGGGAGAGAAAACGATCAGAATGACAGAAGAGAGAGAGAGAGAGAGAGAGAGAGAGAGCTGTGTGTGTGACAAGAACTGCTCCGCTTCGCACCGTGGCTCTGTGCTGTCTCCATTCTTCATGGATTCGTATCCCCTTCAATATTATGATTGTAATTAAAGAGTTAAAGTTGTCATTTAAATGATTGAGATTTTTTCTTAATGATATTAGCCAGCTACTACACAATTTGACAGAACAAACTAGCTAACTCATTATATCCAGCCTTTGATCCTACGGGTTTAGCAATATTGTGCAAACACACTAATAAGCTTCTTGGAGGGCCAAGAAGGGGTAGGCACCTTTAGAGTAGGAGTATACTCCTAAAGAGAAGAAGAGAAAATAGAAAGAAGCAGAAATTTTATTCCATACCCTAAATTTTATAAATTTTGATATATTTATAAGGCTTGACATGAACCACTTTTGGGTTTAGGGAAGGATTAGGTTGGCACGTTCTGAGAGCTAAAAATAAAATAAGTACCAAATGGGTTTGGACAGGGTTTACGTTGGCTTAGTATTTTGGCCAGGCGGTTGAACTGTAGGATGAGTTTGAGGATGATCACATGCCACTATGGCTAAAGACACATGTTGTCGTGGTTGAACCGAAGGGTGATGTGGCAGTTTGTAATGCTGAACCGCAGGCATATGTGCTCAACCTAAGGCTGAACCAAAGGCTGCTTGTAATGCTTGCAATGATGATAATTGTTATTTTGTTGTAGTGTTCCTAATCTTTCATAACTTTGTCTCCATCATATTCTATGATAGACTTCAAAAATTATTTTGTTGTATTTAGGCTATTCGTTTGAATTGGTGTTGACCTCATTTTTGTATGAGGTCAATAGGACCCACTTTGGGTTCTTGTTGGTGACCTAATGACCTGGCTTGACCCATGTTGAGCTCAAATCAACCCAAACTGTACAGGTTTGGGTCAACCCGATCCCATCCATGCAATTGGGCTCTCCCATGCCCAATTCAGCTCACACTTGAGCTCGCTGGACCCCTAACAATCATTCCAGATCACCCTGGCCCAGCCAGTGGTCGACGGCGGCCAGAGCGAATGGGAGAATCTTCCGGTGGTCCCCTTCGTCTTGAGCTTCATCCAAGGCTGCTCAATGGATCATTCCATTGGTTTTGAGCTCACGAACCTCTGAGGAGGTGTCCCCTGCCACCTGGAAGCCATCTAGCTGTCCACCTACTTCATCCCAGTCGTCCATGGCCGCAGGAGCCATTTGGAGCCTGTTTGACCACGGCTGCTCAATCAATGTTCCAATAGTTGTAATCAATCCCGTGTTTACACAGTCAGCCGCAATGATTGGCTGGCCAATCGGATGGCACCCGCATGTTAAGCGTCGGCTGACTGTATAAATCTGAGTTTAATTTTATAAAAAAATTCAGTAAATACTCTAATTGACCCTAATTGAACCCTCAACCCATGAAAAATGAAAGCCCTATTAGATGACCTTTAATTTAATCTTAATCTAATTTTTAAGGAGAATTAATAATTAATTCAAATAATTAATTAAAAACTATTTAAAATTTTCAAAAATTCCCCAAATGCTTGGAAACATCCCCTTAGGTCATCTCTGACCTTTGGGGGTGATTCCAAGAGGTGTGGGGTTGCTTTGGATCAAAATCTAAAAATTCCCCTAAGGTAATTTTAGAAATTCAAAAAATGCCAATCTTTAAAAAATCACCAATAATTCCAAAAAAATTAAATTTAATCAAAATCAATGTCATTCAACTCTAATTAAAATTTAGTATTTTTCTAAAACTATCATAACCCTAAAATTAAGTCAAAGTCAAAAACTCAACTCCCCGGTCAACCGTACTTCAAAATTAGGTCAAAACTTTGTAAAATCATAACTTAATGTAGAAAATTTTAAATTGAGAAAACTCAGAGTCTAATTACTCCTCTTAAGGCCTAATATTTAATAAAAATATTAAAATTCTAGAAATCACCTTAATTTAAAAGTCAATTTTTAACCCTTTAATTAACACGTTTAAATAATTCCAAAAATTCAATAATTGGTTAAAATTCCAGAAAACTCAAAGTTGATTAATATAACTAATTAACCAACATTCTAATACATAACAAGCACTCCAAATATGAAGTTTTTAGGATGGACTGCTTCGGGCTGCAGGGCTAAGTGTTATAAGGATGCCTATTTCCTCGAGTCTGATGGCACAATACTACGAACGAATTTAGTGAAGTGTGAAATCTTAAAATTAAATGACTCTTAATTATTTAACTAAACTAAAATCCTTAATTCAACTACATCAACTAAGTTTTTAGGATGGACTACTTCAGGCTGTAGGGCTAAGTGCTCTAAAGAGGCCTGGTTCCACGAGCCTGATGGCTCAATGCCGCAAACGGAATTAATAGAGTGTGAAACCTTAAAATTAAATGACTCTTAATTATTTAACTAAACTAACTACTTAATTCAACTACATCAACTAGGTTTTTAGGATGGACTACTTCGAGCTTAAGTATTCTAAGGAGGTTTGGTTCCTCAAGCCTGAGGGCATAACATCATAAACTGGTTAGAATAAAATCTAAATTAATTTAATTCTTAAAATTAGTAACTAATTAAATAAATTAAAATTTATTAGTGCCTCAATCTTTAACTAATTAAATTTATTTGATTAATCAATCTTTAAAATTTATCTTAAAATGAACCTTAATATATTAATATTTGCATTCAAACATAAATTTATCCTTCAACCTTTAATAAACCCAGACATTAGACAACTTTAACAAATCACCCATTCTAAGATATATCCCAGTTGCACAGTCTTCTCACACACTCTAGATGATTTGCTAGGACAACCAACACTAATTTAAGATAGGTCGGTGTTTACTTTACCACTATGTACCAGGTTTTCTGAGATTTCAGTGCATGCTGTGATTAAAATTTGATTGATGTAAGTGTTTATTATTTTTTTACTGCACTCTATGAATTGATATTATGGATGATAATTTATCCTTAGGTTAGGATCGATCTGATTGCTCACTGAGTTTTTTTATAGGTGGTCACACTCGTGTAAAATAATAAAAAGGGGGTTATATTAAAAATAATTATAATTGCTACAGGTGCTTCAACTACTTAGCCCCCAAATGAATAAGAGCGTGGCCAAGTGTGACTTGATTTTTCTTTCAGCATATATATATATATATATATAAACTGCTTAGGATTAATTTGATTTTTAATACTTAGGATAACCTTATAGGAGAGTCTAGATTTTTATTTTTATATATCAATGTAATCTGTATAAAAGTTAAGAGTTATGAAAATTGGTCTTTGAGTTGGGATATAGGTATCCAAAATCGAATTCCAAAGAGGAAAGGATACCCTTCAAAGGGATAGTCTTTTTTCTATTTGGAAGCCCAATTTTGGATCATTTTAATACCCAAAGGGGAAAAGAATAACCTCCCCCTCGGATGAAGAGTTTTCTTTTCCATTTGGATATCCAGGTACGACAAATCTAAGGTGCCCGAAGAGTAGAAGATTGAGGAATTGAAGGCAGAGAGTATCCCACTCAAAGTCACTTGCGTCCATACTAGGATTAGAATCTAGATTTATGGTTAGTGGTGCCTAGCTACTTTTAATTTTTATAATTCTGGGTTGCAATAAATGCGGCATTTGCCTACGGACATTACTTTAAGAAATTAATTTAATTGATTGATGTGTTTGATTTGATTTGATTATATATAGGGTTGTATGCTTTTTCTAGTTTTTTGACAATTTTTGTGTCATTTTTATTTTAACCTAGATTCGATTGGAGGCTCGTGAAGGCAAATATAAAATTTTTCTACTTAAAACTAAAATAAATTTTTTTTTAGGCCAACATAAAAACTCTAACAATCTAAGAAGTAACCCTGAGATCATCAGGAGTTTGCATAATCATATCAATTGCTTCTCTTTCTTGTTAGGCACCACCCCCCTACGGGTTTTGGTAGATCACCTAGTCTTTGAGGGTGCAGATCTGTCAAGGGGATGTTGTGCAATCTCTAAGAAAAAATATTTTTAAACCTTTTTCAAAAATTGTTACATACTCATTTTATGCATTTAATCGAGTCGATCAGCATGCATTGTATTAGAAACTAATTTAAAAGAGTCTAAATTTTAATTACATTTCTTTAAGCATTTTCACCATACATAAAGTCAATGGACCAATTAGGATTCACTCTAGACATCAGTCCCAATTCTCAATAACTTTAATAATAACGTTCCTATCACTCTTTCGTAAATGACCGAATTCATGAATTTAAATCGACTAGGTGGTTAGTTGGCTCCCTAATTCAGGCTAGGGTAAGTCCATATTTTACATTACATCAACTAGGTTCAGGTCACTATGGTCTAGTGCCTAATTTAGATTTAGGATTTTGGATAGATTTTGAATCATAAAATCCCAACTTTCAGGAATAGTCCCAAATTTGTAATAAATCATTCAACTCAAATTAAAGATTCTTCCAATCTAAAATTTAAATCCCAACACTTAGATTAAGTTGGGACACTTCTGGATTATTCTAGAATCTTAAAGTGTTTCCTACACCTCTTCTGTTGACTCCAAAAATAAGTGTTCAAAATTCGATCTAATCCCGATTGAGATTCCAAATTCACTTCTTTTGATATCATTCCTAGAAAATCTCTAAACAAAATTTCTGTCGTTATTTTAATCGAGAGTATTCGTAGGAAACTCTGATTTTCTATAATGTAATTAACTATAAGGGCTTGCGCTCGTAGGAGATTTAAAATCCACGCCCTACTTTCCTAAAAATTAATTTTTGAAATTCAAACTTTTTTTGAAAAAATTAAAATTAATGATGATCGTTATCGTCATATTCGTCATATTCGTCTATGGAGTTCTTGATTCCAAGAACTAGCACCTATGGAGAAAACATGAAGAAAACATATTAACAAAATGTTTAGAGGAAGACTTAAAGAAAAAATAGCAGCAATTTATAAAAACAGTGGCAAGGGAGAACCTGTTGGCTTCTTGCAATGAAGAATTATCAGAAATTTCAATTAAACGTGGTAGTGGATAGTTCTAAATTTCAAAACAACAAATTGGATGAGGTATTGCATATAATGGCATCTTTTGCAAGATTGTTATTGTTATGATCCGACCCAAGATGACCTAATACACACAGGTCATATTGTGCCTGATCGTGACAAGATCAAAAAATTGACCCCAAGATTCAGTTGGAGAAGTGCTGAGAAAAAAACTAAACTTCTAATTTATATAAGATAAAGCCACTATTGAATACAATATAAAGCGAAAAACTAAATCTCAAAATTTATTTTTATATATATCATTCAAAAATACTTATACAATCTGAGGTCTATCTACAACAATGCTTGCAAAATAGAAAATATAACAAAAAATAAAAGCCCAGCCTACAAAAATGAAACTAGCCAAAAAGGAATACCTATAGCAGAGATCATAACATAATATCAACACTATTCAGCTCGCTTCTTATCATTTTCCTAACCTAAAAATGGAAGCAAAAGCAAGAATGATCTACCACGGCTTAGTAGGCTATGTAGTCTAAAACATGACCCAATGACTCTAACCAAAAGAGCTGAAAATGCTGAAATACTAAGCTGAAGTGCTATACTGAAGAAAAAATTGAAATATGTATTGATACTAAATGCATTTAAATAACTGTTGAAAATATACTGAGACTGAAACATAAATAAATATCTTATAGCAAATATCAGAATAGCCCTCATGCTCCAACTTCCAATGTACAAATAATAGAATCTCTTCTAGATGCCAACAAAATCCTTTTTCTCTATCAACAAAATCACTTCTTAAAGAATATAATAATAGCCATCATTCTCTAAAATTTTTAATACATAACATAACTGATAACAAAATTTATTCTCTTCACCAACAGAATTTCACGTTTCAATCAAATAAACATATATTTCAATGCATTGCAATAAGTAAACTATAATTGACCTCAATTCAAAATTTGTCAAAATGCCTTAATGGTTGGCAATAAAAACTTACTGAGTAGAAATTCATATTTTTAGAAATTAATCAAATTAATAGAGATTGAGTATAGCATTATTATAAAGCGTTAACTGATCTAAAGCACCATTTTTAGATGTCAAAAAAACTTTAAATTCATAAAAAATATTGCTTTTTCAAAATCATCTAGCAAAAAAGGTTAAATAAATACTCAAAATGAGAACAGTCATATCGATAACATATCAAAAGTTATACTGATAAAAGTTATCAGAATCTGATAAAACTATATTTTTTTATAAAACTAAATCATAAATTTAATCAAAAAAATCTCAAAATTGTGAAATTATTAAAAATTAAAATAGACAAAATGTAACTTAACCTTGAGATGATCATATTTTTCAATTAAACTAACTGTAATAAATAATTCTATTACCTTTAAAATCTACTTTTTCTTTCCTCTCTCCTCTCCTTTCCTCTTATTAAACATATGAGAAAAATGAAAATATATGAACTTTAGAACTGGAAATAGATTTTTTAAATTATAATAAATTAATTAAAGGACAAATTGATAGTTATTTTAATTATTTAGTTTTTAGCATAAAATTCATATAAATCTTTTTATGTCTTCAAATTTGGGGATCAAAAAATTATGAAAAAAAATTTAAAAGGTAGCTAAGCATGTTTAGAATACTCTGGTGAAATTGATTTGCAAAACGAACTCCTAACTATCATAGAAGATTCATTTGTGCTGACATGTGTCAATTTCTTAAGTATAGCAATGCCTATAAAATTAGAAAAACCATTATTATTATTAGAGCATAACAATATCTATGTTATGGAGAAGTCAATTTATAAATTAAACTTATAATGACTCCTAAAATATTATTTGACCATTGAGGGTCAAAACATATGGTTTAAATTTTAAGGATTATTATAGGCTTCTTTAACTTAGATGAGGAAGGTATCAAATCTCCGCCTAAGTCGAGATCTTTCAAAGAAGCTCTCTCTGGTTCTCATGCGTCTGGTGATGATCTTTCCTCTTTAACTCAGGGTATTTTTAACGGTATTCCTGCGGTGTTTTTATCTGATGATGAAGTTCTCAAACTTGCGTCGCCATTTCAATTTACGTTGGTTGGAAAATTTGGTTTGCGTAGGTCGAATCTGGATACGATTAGAAATTTTTTCAATAGCCTTAAACTGTCAGGTTTTTATTCGATTGGTTTGTTGGATTCCCGTCATGTTGCCATTCAACTCTCGAATGATTTGGATTACAGTCGTGTTTTTGCTAGGAGGTCTTATTTCATTGCTAACTGTCAAATGAGGATTTTAAAATGGACACCTTTTTTCGACATTAAGGAAGAATCCCCTATAGTGCCTGTCTGGATCTCTTTCCCTAATTTGCGTTTGCATTTTTTCAACCCTAAGGTTCTGCATGCGCTCGGTTCTGTTTTCGGAAGGCCTCTTCAGTCGGATCAGGCAACTGCATCTAGGACTCGACCCTATGTGGCTCGGGTTCTAGTTGAAGTTGATATAACCAAGAAACATCCCAAGGAGATTTGGGTGGGATCTAAAGCTTTTGGTTATCTTCAAAAAGCTGAATTTGAAAAAATACATGATTTCTGTTCAAATTGTAAAATGCATGGGCATGCTTTAACTGATTGTTTCAAATTGCATCCTGAGTTAAAAAAACTTTCCAAAACTAATGTAGGGAATCCTAGTGTGGGTGCCTTGGATCAAGAGCGTACTGAGAATGAACATGAGAGTATTGTGGGAAATCCTAGTGTGGTTGCCATGGATCAAGTGGGTACTGAGAATGAACCTGAGTTGGTCTTGGTTAACCATGTCGAACCTTTAACCATTTCTGACCCGCCGGATAAGGAGGTGAATCGGCATGTGGATTTAACTGGGAACAAAGTTGATGCTCTTACTAAACTCAATCCTACCTCTCCTGCTAAGGGTACCACCGATATCTTAGAGGAGCCAAATCTCTTTGTGTCTATTGATTCTATGTTACATAACAAGGATAGTCCGGAGCATATTTTAATGCAAAATCTGGATAAGGGAAAGGAAGGGACGGTTTTAAATTTTGAGATTTTGAATAAAGATAGCTGTGAAGAGGGTGAATTTATTCCTAATTGTTCTAGGATTAGTGAGGATGTGGAACAACACAATAGAAGGGACAAGGAGGTTCCAGTTGGAACCCATGAGGAAATTATTTCCATTGATGATGAAGGGTTCACTAAGGTTGGGAAAAAGAAAGGTAAAAATATTAAAATTGCTCTAACCTCTACACCTCGTTCCACCAGAACTCAAACTATTCCCAAATCTTCTAATGGTTAAAGCTCTTCTTTGGAATGTGAGAGGTATGGGGGGGGGGGGGGGGGGGGAGATTCTAATATTAGAGTTAAAAATCTTTGTAGGATTCATGATATTTACCTTTTGGTGTTGATTGAACCTTTTGTGTCGAATGATAAAATTGCTCATATTGCTTATCGTTTGGGCTTTCCTAATTATTTTGCTAACTGTTCAAATAAAATTTAGATTATGTGGAAAAATGCTATTTCTGTGAACATTATCTCTGATTTCCCTCAAATTGTTAATTCCTTTATCAGTGGCTTTCATATTCAATGTAACTTTTCTTTTGTTTATGCTGCCTGCACTAGAATTAGTCGTCTTCCCCTTTGGGAGATGCTTAATGATTTATCTAGCAATGCTATTGGTCCTTGGTGTGTTGGTGGTGATTTTAATATTATCTCTAACGCATCTGAGAGAATTGGGGGTAATAGTCCTAATGTTAAGGCTATGAATGATTTTAATTCCATGATACATGACTGTAATCTGTATGATATTGGCTTTTCTGGTAGTGCTTATACTTGGAATAGAGCTACTTTGTGGCAAAGGCTTGATAGATTTCTCTTTAATAATGATTGGATTGATGAGTTTAATAGAACCAATGTTCAACACTTAAGTAAAACCAACTCTGATCATGCCCCTCTTCTTTTAACTATTAAGACTAATAAATCTTTGGGCTCCCCTGCCTTTAGATTTCAGAATATGTGGTTGTTGCATGATGAATTTATGAATGTGGTCCAGACTAATTGGCATGCTCATGTTTATCCTGATAATAATATTTCTGGCATGAATAGATTATGGTCCAAACTTAGTAGAATTAAGCAAACTTTGAGGTGGTGGAATAAAAACAAATTCAAAAATATTTTTTCCAATATTAAAGAGGCTGAAACTAAGGTCCTTCATTTGGAACAAGTCTATATTGGTAATCCTAGTCCTGAAAATCTTGGTATCCTCAATGAAGCTAAAAAAGTTCTTTTTCAGTTACAAAAATAAGAAGAAGTTTTCTGGAAGCAAAAGTCTAATGCCAAAATTACTCTAGAGGGGGATAGAAATATTAAATTTTTTCATAATATGGCTAATAAAAAGAAAATTAAAAATCATGTTCACAAAATCTCTGATGGTAATGGCCTTGTTCATGAGACTGAAGATGGTATCATTAACTCTGGGGTTGACCATTTCAATAGAATTTTCAATAATAAGGTTAATTGTATTCCTATTATTAATCCCTTTATTATCCCTCACATTATTGATGATATTGACAACCAAAGGCTCATTGATTCTCCTTCTGAATCTGAAATTTGGAACATCATTAAGGATATGAATGGGGATTCTGTTGCTGGTCCTGATGGTTTCACGATGAAATTCTTCCAAAAGACTTGGAGTATTGTCAAAATGGATGTTGTGGAAGCGGTTAAAGATTTTTTTAATGGTAAAACCTACCCGAAGTGTTTCTCTTCCACTAACATTATTCTCATTCCTAAAAAAGATGTTACCAATAATTGGAATGATTTCAGACCGATTAGCCTATGCGCCTTCTTTAACAAACTTAACTCTAAAATCATTTCTAATAGATTGGTTAATATTTTACCTAGAATTATTTCTCATAATCAAACTGGATTTGTTAAAGGTAGAAGTATTTTTGACAATGTCCTTCTTGCTCAAGAAATTACTCATGATATTAATGCTAAAGTTAAAGGGGGCAACACTATTTTTAAACTTGACATCACTAAAGCTTATGACAATCTTAATTGAAATTTTCTTTACAATGTATTGTCTCTTTTTGGCTTCAATGACTTGTTTATTTTACTTATCAAGAATAGTATTGAGAATTGTCACTTCTCTCTTATCATTAATGGGAGGAATCATGGTTTCTTTAAATCCTCTCAAGGCCTTAGGCAAGGTGATCCCTTATCTCCTGCTTTATTTATTATTGCTATGGAGTATCTTTCTAGAGGTTTGGAAGAATTATATTTAAGACATCCAAAGCTATTTTTTCACACTATTAGGGGCATTCCTATTACTCACCTTAGTTTTGCCGATGATTTTATCATTTTTTCTAATGGTGCTATTAACAACATCAAAACCTTATTCCATTTTCTTTCTCTGTTTCAAGATATGAGTGGGTTAGCCATTAATAATGACAAAAGTAGCTTTATTGTTACTAAAACTATGAACCGTACTAGAATTAATGCTATTCAAAGAAGGTGTGATTTCAACCTTATGTATTTACTCATTAAGTACTTAGGTACTCCCATATACAAAGGTAGGAAAAAAAGTCTTCTTTTTGAGGATATTTTTACTATTATTCAAAAGAAACTTTTTAACTGGTCTTCTAATTTTCTTTCTTTTGGTGGTAGACTTGTGCTTATTAAAAGTGTGTTAAACTCCATCCCGATTTTTTTGCTACATACTATAAATCCTACTATGACTATTTGCCTTAGACTTGAAAGAATGTTTAACAAATTCTTCTGGGGGGCTAGAAATAATGGTTGTATCTACTGGGCTTCCTGGAAGAATATCTGTGGGAGTTTAAATGAAGGTGGGTTAGGTTGCAAGAACATTTCTGATACTGCTCAGGATTTTTCTTATAAACTGTGGTTTTCCTTTAGATCTAATAGCAGTTTATGAGCTAAATTTATGAATGTTAAGTACTGTAACAACATCCATCCTTTGATAAGCCATTATAAAGCTGCTGATTCTTCTGTTTGGAAAAGGCTTTGCAACATTAAATGGGAAGCGGAGCATTGTGTCCAATGGGGCTTGGGCATGGGTAATATTTATTTTTGGCAAGATAATTGGCTGGGTCCTAAGTCCATTGATAACTGGTTACACTCGCATACTATTGATAATATTAAGGTCAAGAATTTTATTATTAATGGCTCTTGGGATATCCCTTCCCTCATGGAAATTTTGCCTCATATTATTGTTGAATTTATTAGGTCTATCCCTATTCAGCTTAGCCATCAGGATACCATCATGTTTAATGCTTCATCTTCTGGTAAGTTTAATTTAAAAGATGCTTGGAATACTTTTAGAGTTAAACTTGATAGTTCTCACATTTTCAAAAGTTTATGGCACAATAATATCCCTTTATCTTATTCTATTCTTGTTTGGAGAAGTATGAAAGGTTTTATTCCTGTTGATGCTCTACTTTGGAAAAAAGGCTTTTATATTACTTCTAAATGCCAATGCTGTGAGAGTCTTGAGAATATTAATCACATTTTTATTAATGGGGATATTGCTTTTAGTGTTTGGAAGTATTTCTATGATTTGGCCGGCAAAGGGATTTTTCATTCTAATTTTAATATCATGTCTTTGTTGAATTGTTGGATGAATAAAGTCAAAGGCCACATATACAATTTATTGCATATCCTTATTATGTGGTATTTGTGAAAAGCGCGTAATGATTCTAAACATAATGACATCAAAATGGATGCCAACCAAGTTATTATTAATGTGAAGAACAAACTTATTCAGCTCTCTGCCGTTAACGTTATTACTGGAAAAAACTTTCATGGTTGTGGTAATCTGGCTTTTGACCTTGGTATCAATTTTATCTCTGGTAATCCTGATAACATGGGGAGGATTGTTAAATGGATTAAGCCTTCTTTTCCTTTTGTTAAGCTTAATACTGATGGATCTTTGGATCCTAACATGTGGATTGAGGTGGACGCTTTGCTTTTAATTCATATAGTTGAAAATGTGGTGGAAGGTCATCCGCAGAATTTCTATACTATTAGAAAAATTAAACTTGCCCTTGCTACTATCAATTACAAAATATCGCACATTTTATGGGAAGGTAATTCCTGTGCTGATTACCTTGCTAAGCTTGGTTGTCATCTGGAGATGTGGAAGGATTTTGATAACAATGACTTACCTTATATGCTGAAAGGTTTGATTAATTTAGACAAAGCTGGCTTACCTTACTTCCGTAATAGCTGATGGCCTGTGTTTGGGTTGGTCTCTTTATTGTTCTATGCTTGTGGTTTTTCTGGGTGGCTGTGTGGGTGTTGGCTTTGCTTTCGTCTTTCTGGGCTCCTACCTGGATTTGCTTGCTGTTGAGGCTATGTGGAAATCTGCGTATGAAATCTTGGTTAATTTGAGGCTTCAGTTTTGGTTTGCATTTACTTGGGTGGTCCTGTTCATTAGGATGGTGTTTGTTTCGATAAATGAGGGTGATGTTTTTTTGGAGAGTGTATTTTGGGTTCTGGGGGGGCTGTTGGATGATCTTATTTATGCTATTTGGCTGAATTTGTTTAAGGATTTTCTCATGGTGATGGTGGATAATTTGGCGTTTGAAAGGCTGTCCCCTGCTATTATTCTGATTTATGTTGGGAAGAACAGTATTATCTGGTTGACTATGCTCCGGTGCGTTAATTGGCACAGAGGAGGCCCTGCTGGTTATGGGTTTGGTTTCTGCTCTTTTTTGTCTGTTATTACTTGCTTATATTATTTTCGTTTCAACTGCTTGAATTATCTCCAATTATGTTTAATTGTTAACCATTATTATATTAGTAGCATGTGCTTGTCTAGTGTTTTTGTTATGCAAATTTGGAGATTGGATTTTTTGCGTGATCTTTTTTGCAGGAAGAATGAGCATATTGTTATCTTTGTTTTCTTCCTTTTTTTGGTGCTGTCTACTTGCAGCCCTAGAATGTCTTTAGGTTGTTTTGTATTGCTTAGTATAAGGTACCACCGGCTCTTAGGTTTTTTCATATTTCTTTTTGTAGCTCTTTTGAGCATTAGCTGCGAGCTGGAGGTTCCTTTTAAGGACTTTGTAACCGTTTTTTGATATTAACATGTAGGGCCCCACCGCCGGGCTTTCCCCCAAAAATAAAAATAAAAATAAAAATAAAAAATTTTCCACTAGTGGAGGGAAAACCAAATGCACTTATGTTGGTTTGAGATTAGTTGCAATGAGAGCGCCAATAAACTCTTGGAGGGCCAAGAAGGGGAAGGCCGATTGGTTTTAACATCTAGAAATAAAAATAAGTACAAGTGGGTTTATGCATGGTTTAAGCTAGCTTAGTATTTTGGTTGGGGAGTTGAAATATAGAATGATCTTGTGGATAGCTGTAGGCTGCTATGGCTAAATTCGTAGGTTGTTGTGGTTGAATTGAAGGATGATATAACTACATATAATGATGAACTGTAAGCTATTGTGTTAAACCAGCTTAGGCTGCTTGCAATGATGAATAATTGTTTTTTTTTTTATTATAATGCTTATAATATTTCAGAGCCTTGTCTCCTTCCTCTTCCATAATAGACTTAAATAATTAATTTGTTTTCTTGAGGCTATTCTTCTAAATTGCTTACTCACCCATTCTTGATATTATTTTAGCATTTTCTTTGAATCCAAAGGCTATATTTTTGCTTAACACTTATAATTGTAGTGTACTAAATAAATTGTTCTCTATCTTTAGGCTAAGGCCTAAATTTGTGGTTATAAGGACATTGCCAAATTTTGAGAAATAATAATATCCATTTTATGTTTTTTCATTGTTATCCTTTCTCAAGCATCCCATTTCCCACAATAATAACACCTTATTTCCAACTCCTTTAGCTATGACTAGTGTTAGAATTAAAATTTTGATTCTATGCAATATGGTAAGAAGTAATAAAATCAAAGATAACACTCAAACAAAGGTTCAATATATGGTACAAGTACTATAACCACTATAATGAGATAGATTTTTTGAACTAAAAGAAATCATTATAATAAATCTAATTTTTTATATGATTAAACACTCATAAATAACCTAAAAATTATCCATATAAATGTTACTGCATGCATGAAAATCTTGGTGGGAGCAGTGCGACAATGTGCTGTCGAGAGAAGTGGTGTTGCCCTCTCTACATTTTGAGTTCTAGTGGTAAAAGTGCAGTGGCGCTAGGACCTGGTGTTGTAATGTCATCTTCTCTATTCTACAATCACTTGGGCAAGTGCTACAACGCTAAGGTCTAGAGCATCGCTACACTAGCACAATCAAAATATTTTTTTATATAAAAATCATCTCAATCCATTTATTTAAAAATCACCACCACCATTCCCTCCCCTTGTTTTGCATGCATGGTTGGGTGAGGAGAGAAAGGAGAGAGAAGGAAGAGAGGAGGGACAAAGCAAGATTTGGGCTATTATTTTCCATCGCTCTAGTTATAAAAAATATTTCGATCATAGAAGGTAACATTTATCTTATATCTATTTTCAATAATTTTGATTTTTATGATTTATCTCTCTCCTCAATTCGATAAAAATATGATTTCTCCTTATTAAGATGGTTTCTACTATATAATTTTTGATATGTGATAAATATTATTATTATGAGTATTTTAATAGGGGCATATAAAAAATTTAGTAGATAGCTGTGTATATATGTTAATTTAAAAGAAATAAATAAAATATAAATATAAATAAAAAGTATAGGAGCAAGTGTGTTCAAATGTAAGCATGAAATACATGACATACATAAAAAAATACTATTTATGGATTTAATAAGCTTTTTGACATAATGCATGTATTTTGATAAGCAAACTGGGTGGATTTCCATGTTATGATATTTGTATAAGATATATAAATGTAATTTCTATTATGTGATTTATATAATTTAGCATGTGTATGAAAGATTTAGCATGTGTAATTAAGTTTAATTTTTTATTTTAATTTCAAATTAATAATTTTATATAGACATACTTGCTATTATAAAATACTTGCTATTATATGATAGACATACTAACATATATGACATTATGTAGCGATACAATAAAAGCATAAAATATATATATGTATAGATTCATTATTTCACCTACAACATTGTACTTGATACAAATATAAGAATGACAAAATGTAATGATCCTATATATGATAATTGATGACATAGATTTGCATTGTTTACTAATATACATGAATTGTAATGATTTTTATTGTTCGTGTGAATCGATAGTGTTCATATTGATTGTCACATATCCTTACTATTACATGTTTGTATTGATATGATGAATGAGTACAAGCATATTGTCTCTTCTTCCATGCATTGATTATAATTGTAGGTTCAGGTAATCTACAAGGCTGTTAACTGATTCTATGGTTTACATGTTTATCAAGAAAAGTAAGGACCTAGTGAAATGAGGCTGATCTGAGATTATTGTAGTAATAGGTATTTTATTTTGTTGTTCATTTTTGTAGGCAAAAAATATTGTGTTGGCTGATGTTACAGAATTTTTTCCTATTGTATATGACTTCTCGGATAAAAATAGAAATGTATATATTGATGTTTATAATATGAAATGAAATTATTTTTCAATGTTTTATTTTCTTATATCGATAATTAGCAGCTCTGATTTGTGATTAGAAGATAAAAGATATATTTCTTTCAGTTTAGATCTTAGGGCGTGACAATAATATAGCAAAAAGATAAGAGACATTATTTATAGTGATTTGCCCCAATGAATTAACCCTTCTTGAGCTTGGAAGTTCTTCCAACGCCCAAGGATCTACGAAACTTTCTTTATATCTAATAAATCCTTCTCATTCTCAAAGCATTCTCATCTTGTCAAAATTGCTTCTCATAAGAGATAGAGAAATAATGGAGATGCATGGTGAATGTATTAATGATGAGATTTAATTTAGAACTGTAGGAGTATCAAAACTCTTCTACCCAAAAATATTATCTTTAACTAAAGTATTCACTATGAATCCCCAGGGCTTCATAACTACAACACAATAACTAAGGCTTTAATACCAACACTACCATTTCACCAAGAGTCATAAGTAACCAAAAATAGGCATGAAGTTCATCTCTCATTTCCTCCATTCTTTTTTGTAACAACATTAATAATTATAACACTTAATCAATATTAATAAAATCCTACTATTTGCCTTAGCATATGTAGACTTGATACAATCAAAATACTCTAAAATCTATGTGTTTTACTTTATATAGCTTTATTTCCTGATTTAACACACTAAGTTTTATTTTTTGTATGTTTTGAGTGAGTAACATTAATTATAATATTTTTCTATCTTTATCTCAGACCTTAGTATGACCCATTCCTTATTATATATGTTGTGTTTCGGTCTAGTTTTACATTAGATTGTTTATTAGGCTCATGTTATTTTAGTAGTCTCATTCCTCTATAAAGAAAGAGGCTCTAATAGGATAGAAGATCAAGCCAAGTGAATAAAATTTCTTTTGCTCTGATTTGCACTCTCCCATTCTTCCCTCCCTCTCTCTCTCTCATTCAAGAACTCAAGAAAATTCAACAGTATAGGTAAGCTCCTAAAGTTTCATAATCAATATTTTGCATAATTTAAGGAAAACTAACATTACACCATTAGAAAAAGCAGATTCTATCAGACAAAACTCTAGCTCCAAGAAACTTCAAATATTCACCATGGTCCATCCAATACTCAACTTCAGTTCAAAGAAGCCTTTTATGTCTACCCTATTGGTCACACAAAACCAATTTAACTCTTGCATCAAGCTCATACATGGCCATATATACTAGCCTCAAGGAGCTTGTGAGTCTGCCTTTCAGTACCATGTTTCGCAAATGGCTCTACACTACTCACCTTCTCTTCCCCTACCTTGAGGGGAGAAGTGAACTCATGAATAGTGACACCCCTGCATCATAATATCTCTCCATCTCATCTCCTATTTCAACTAGCTCTTACTTTGCTTAAAAATCTTTGAAGAATTCTTGCTCAAAAAGTTCAAATTCCATGTACTAGAAAACTACTAGGAGACCACCAACCCCAATAATCATGTTTCAATTATCTGCTCTCTCTTGCTTTGCTCTTATAAGTAATTCTTTTAGCATCTTCACTCACAATTTATGATGATCAAAAGACTTATCAAAGACTTTAAGTGCATGCTCGTTATCCCATAGAAGGAAGGATTATGCATGCATGAGTACCTTCATTTTTCAGTGGGGTTTTCAATGGGGCTACTTTTGGAGAGATTATTCTGTGCGATATCCGAACGCGTCCGGAGGCGAATCCAGGTGTGCCACGTCACAGGATGCACTGGCCCCTAGTGACGTGACGAGTCCATATTGGCCTCCGGACGCGTCCGAACGCCGCACAGAATAATTTTTCCTACTCTTGAGATTACTTGCAATGACAAGGATATGAAAAAGATTGCATTTACCATGGGTCTAAGCCCAAGAACATTCAGGTTCTGCCTGGCTAAAAATTCTCTATATTCGAGTCAAATTAAAGAGTATATGACCCCAAAATGAGCAATTTGCACTAGTTAGACCCAAAGAGGTCAGAAGACCATGATAAGCTAACATCAAGAGATCCAAAATTAGCAATAGAGAAGCTTGCCTTTCTAATCTTCTAATCAGGATGCGAGATGATCATCCTAGTTCAAATTATCTTGATAATAAGATTAGAAGGGCAAACTTCTCCTCTAAATTATTTAAATATCATGTCGCATCCTTTGGCCCCTGATCCAAAATTTCATTCATTAAGGAAGAACACCTTAAGGAGCTTCACAACAAACGCAATCTTCCAAGTGAGGAAAAATAGAGGTAAGGTGGGAAAAAAGGAACATCATTGAGATCATTGGCACCAGTCATGTGCTCACTTAGGGAGCAAGTGCTAAAGCTGCTCACTGATACAGTCTCAAGTGCTTAGACGTGTATGAGGTTCATTCTTGCAAAGTTCACTACTGAGCAAAACTTGCCCCACTAAAGGAAAATCGCCCTTTACCTTCTAGCGGCTTTTTGGTGGATTTCCGACAAATTACTATGAAATATTTTCGACTGATTTTCTGGCAAATTTTTCGGCGGATTTCCTGCGGTATTCCGGCATATTTTAATAATTTCTGAAAAAATCATATATTCTTAATTTTAAAATAAGAATTAAAACTATTTAAAATAAACTAATTAAAATTAATTATTTAAATATTTAACTAAAATGATTAAAAATTTATTATTATTATTTATTTTTTAATTAAGTTTAATATTTTATTTTAATTTCAAAATTTCTAATTTTTCATAGTTTATTTTAATTAATTATTAATTTAATAATTTATTTTAATAACTTATTTTAATTAATTATAAATTTAATAACTTATTTAATTAATTATTAAGTTTAATATTTTATTTTAATTAATTTTTTATTTTAATTTTCGTATAATTATAATTTAAATAAAAAAGAGAAACTACTATAACGCATTTGCTTATCTAGCAACTCGTTGGGTTTTTGAAATTTTTTTCAAATTCAATTCGAATCCCACAGACATCACGCGGTGGACAGCGGGGCAGCGCGAGTAGAGGCAGCTTGGACGTGGGGGGTAACCGCACGGGCAGGCAGTGCTCGAGCAGCGGGGCAGCGCGAGAGGGCAGCTAGGCGGGCTGGTAGCTACCGCGGGTAGGGCAAGCGACTTCTTTATTTTAAATTAATTTTTTTAATTTTTCCGGTGGACTTATTCCGTCGGATAACCGCCGGAAAATTATGTTGGCCACTTTTTTCTGGCGCTTTTTTTCGCTAGAAAATTTTTCCTATGCAGTTTTACTGGCGGAAAAATTTCCACCAAAAAACTAAAAATCTGCCGGACAATGAACAATTTTCATCAAAAAATTCCGTCCGCAATAGATGATTTTCTTGTAGTGCCCCTTTTTGTAGGTGGGCAATATTTTAAATAATAATAATAATAATAATAATAATAATAGTAATAATAATAATAATAATAACAACAATAATCAAATTTGTAAAAGATTATTCAAGAAGTCATTCAAAAAAAGGGTTTTTAATAGAGTCAAATTCAAGAGGTTAAATATGGCTTGAGCTCATACATTCATATATGCAGGCTCAGTCATTTTTTAAAAGAAATTATTGTCTTTTCATAGATAACTTTTCAAAAAAAAAAAACCTATATATTAAACTTATCTTAAAATAAATGCAATATTTTTTTTAATTATCTTAACTAAAATTTAATCATAATATGTTAATTCGACTGTGCTTTTGATATTTTTTATATTAACCAAATAAAAATAATAAAAAATTCTGAATGCCAAAGTTAGACTCAGAAAGAAGCAGCCTAATGAGAAAGCTAGAAGTTCCAACAGAGAGGTCAATGAAACAGCCACCATAGCTACAGTGAAAAGGCCTGCTCCTTAGCAAAGCCTGGCACCTTAATATTCCCCTGCCTTCACAAATTTTATCTCTTTTGAAACTATTTGTAAGTGCAGGCATCAAAACATTATTGGCTCTAAAATATGTGTGAAAAGATTTGAGTCTCCACATTTGAAATTTTTTTTCTTCTCTTTCATATTCTACATTTACAGAAGTTCTAAGCATTGAGAGTTATGTGAGAGACAAAAGAGACAATTTAATCTCAATGGCATGCATTTTCAGTCAATTAATTCGGGGGAAAAAAACTTTTGTGATCAAAGACGCATGGAAATTTGATTTCCAATGATCAAAGAAAAAGAGAAATTGCCTGGATCAGTGCAATAAAAGGACAAAACTGCTAAGGAATATAGTAAGAAAAGAGGTCAAAGGGGAACAATAAGTCATGGAAAGTGTGATTTCTTAAGAACCATGCAGGTCATTCCAAAGGAGAGAGGGGACCTGGATTGGGATTGAGGTTAACCTCTCAAAGCTAAAGAATTTTGCAGAAACCAAGATATCTAAAGCTGTAGTGGGGGCAGCTAGAACTATCTCGATTTAGGCTTCGTTTGGGACGGCTTTCTTAATTTTTTTAAAATAATTTTTAGTACAAAAATTAAATTTTTTGTACTAGAAAGTTGCTTTAAGAAGCAATAAGGAAGCTCTTCATTTGGGACGGCTTTCTTACTGCATCTTCAAGCAATTTTTTAGTACAAAAATTTTTTAAACTAAAAAATTTTGTACTAAAAAGTTGTTTTAGAAAGCAATAAGAAAGCTGCCCCGAACAAAGCCTTAATCTATATGCTTAGTTCAAATCAAGTTCAACTCGAGCTAGGAATAGCTCATTAACCAGCTCACTCATTTTGATTGGTGCTTGATCCAAGCCAATATCGATCCATTTTCAAGTAATCCACCTGTTTGTAAATGGCAACTGTACCCAAACACACTCACTTACAAAAACGAATAGTAGGCAGGTAGACGACAGTGGAACTTTGAGATTGGAATAATCAGATTACTGAGCAAACAACTTAGAACTGTAACAAAAGAAAGGAACATAAACTGTATTTTTTACAGAGCATCTCCTCACATAACACCACTGGCTACTGAGATGCATCTGGGCCATGCAAGAATATGCTGAGCTGTGCCAATTATTAGAGGTGCCATACCCTATTAGTTGTTGTTTTCTTCTGTGCTAACTGAATGCCAAATCTGAACTCACTATTCAATGCCAGGAAAAAGCTACAAAAATAACTTCCATCTTATTAAAAGTTTGTTTTTAGATCTAATTAATACTTTTAAGAAGATAGATATAAATGAATTAGGCTGATGAGAAGAATCCTAGCAAAACTCAAATCATATGAAAGCAAATAGGAACACCATTAAGAAGCAAATATAGTGAGAAACTTTCAGGATTACCAGCGATTTGTTCAGGTTTCTATCTATTCTCAGCTGCCACAAAGTACTAAGAAGTTTAAATGCAAGAATCAAAAGTGATTTGAGTTTCTTCTTGGCAGAGATTATTACAAATATATGGAGGGGACAGAGAGTAAACCATTGATTTATTGAGGCTCCTTGGATGCTCAAGCTCAAGTTAATTATTGGAGACAAGTGACAGTTCAAGGGAAGAGCTCCAACAGAAGATTATAAGAAAATATTGCATCAAAATATCCTAATGATTCGCATCAGGATGGGCCTCATTGCCTTTGAATTTATACTAGGATTAATGCTACATACAATATCAAAGGATTGTACTAATCTCAACGTAAATCCAAGAGCAATGAAACCCATCCAAACATGAATACCATCAGGATATCCTTAAAAAAAAATTTATAGATCATAATTGGTTAAGTTCTTACATATTATCAAAAAGTACCCCAAAAAAAAGCTTATCCTTGAAGGCTGGTCACAGTTGGCTCCAACAAGCATAGATGATGCCATTTAATCCATATGTAGCTAAGACTAATCCATTCATTATGAGCGGATGAATAACATTAAATTTCTACATCTTGCATGATATTTTGTATCATTTCTCTTTTGAGTATTATCTGTTAAAACACTTTCTTCTCTTTCTAATTTTTGAGTTGTGCTTTGACTTTCATCTTGCTAAGACCAAAAGTAGTACAATTTAGCATTTTTTTAAGGAATGCGAGACTTTGTGTTTAGTCCCATACTGAATAGTTGAGAAATTAATGCGTTGGTGTATAAATATAAAATTTGGCCTAATTCTGATCACCTTTAGTTGAAACTCTATAATAATTTGTTAATAGTGTGGATCAAAAGAGGACAAGAGTAAGGCTATATACATCAATAATCACTTTCAACCCAAAAACTTAAGTATATGAGTGTGGGTCAACCGCTCAATATTTCAAAAGCAAATATTTTTAATCGTCTTCAATAGGTCTACACTCAATACGCCCATGTATTTCAGCCCCATGTGATAATAAATTTACATACTCCCTGGCAATAGAACAATCGAGCTAATGATTCTAATAGCTTGTAATCATTTTATTCCCAAATCGAACTTAGGTTTAAAGCCAAGTTCACAAATTACAAAAAATATTTTCTTAACATGAAGCCCCATGAGAGTAAAGCTTTTAATCATATCACTAGCTAACTTTGAGCAATCAGACTATACCAGAAGCATAAGAGGAAAATATCAATAGATAACAAGAAAAGAATCATAAATAATTGTATAGAGTTACTAAATTCTCATGCACTTGTGTGATCAAAAGTGTCTAAATAAAGGGATGCTCTCTAAGAAATGTGTAAACTGTTTAAAATGTCTTCAGAAAAACCAAGAAACAATAGCCTCAAAATTCAAATCAGGATGGTATATTTAAGCACAAAATGTAATTATGTTCTCCAAAAACAAATCATTTATACCGAAGGAAAGAGCTCCAATATACCATCAATATTCTTTCCTCCAAACATTTTCTATATGAAATCAAAAATTATTGACAACATTATAAAGAACATGAGATAATATCATCTGTAAAAGCTAGCAACATAAAACCCTCATCTCTGCACATGAATAACTTATATAGTACTAAAACTCGAACGTAACTAAGTAATCTCAATCAAAGAAAGTATTAATCTATCCCAACTACCTTATTCTAAGTCAGATCATCACCAGAGAAGCAAGCAACATGAACAACCATATGAAGCTATTCAGAGCAGGGAGTTCTGCAAGTAATAAGCATGAAATGTCAATCAGGTCAGTATAAAATTATCAAAATTAAAGAGAAGAAAAATAATATTGGATGAATGAGCCACTGCCATCACCTCCACCAAATGAATTATCATTAAGATTTGTGGACGAAGATGCTGAGGATGAAGAATTTGATACGTTGATACCCAAGTTCACACAATCTCCACCAATGGAGCCTGTAGTTTTAGTAAATTTAGTTCAAGGAACTAATGCTAACTTTTTTTTAAAGTATTTGTTTAGATTGATGAAAAGCAAAGGAAATTAAATGAAATTCATTTTATTTCACTCCAATTCCCACCATACAAACACAGCCTAATTGTTTCAAAATTGTTTAAGTGCTTGCTTACACTGTCGGTAACAAGGGAAGCTGGAGACATTGAGAAGATTGTTATATCCCAGTTTGCATTCACATTGGTGCTCAAAGGTTGAGGTTCGTGAGCATTGGCCTCCCCCGCAAAAGCTCCAAGTGCAAGCTTTTTGTATTAAAATAATGAAATAATGAAATTATTAGCAATAATTTTGTATTATTGATAGAGATTTCATTGATATGCACTGCAAATAAAGATGATTCATACGATCAAAAAGTGAAATGTTGCTAGGAGGTGCTGGAAAGGGTGCAGGTGCTGGTGCTGGAGCTGGAGAATTGTTGGAGCAGGAGGAATCTATGGTACCTGAAAACATCAAAGAAAATGGTGGAATCATTGATTATAAGCGTATTAGTCTCATTTTGCATTGTTGTCTCTTCTTGTTTTATGAGCATATTAGGCTTTGTTTGGGACGGCTTTCTTTCTGCTCTTAAAGCAGCTTTCTTGTACAAAAATTAATTTTTGTACAAGAAAGCTGCTTTAAGAGCAGAAAGAAAGCCGTCCCAAACGAAGCCTTAGTTTCATTTTGTAACTCATTATTTCATGCAAAGCACTTCAATATTTCTCTTTATTCTCAATCATTAGTTGTGTTGATCCACCAATAAATATTCTTATTAGTAGATAGTCTTGTTTAATCAATTAGTAAAGATTTATTTGACCCTTCATTCGTACCATATAATTATTGTCCAATATTAAAAAACCTAAGAAGATACAATCATTGTTGAGATTTTAGCCAATCAATGTTCTTAGTCCCCAAAACAAATAGCAACTCAATCACCTATGCTTAATTTTGACACAAATAAAATACTTAGTTTGCAACAAACATTGGTAAAATACTTAAAAAGCAAAAATAACTAGGCATATCAAACCCAAGTAAATGTATGGCTATTTTATCAATGTTGGGTGCATCCCTAATCTTTTATTAGGATTTGATCCAAACTTAGTAACGTATCATAGTTTTTCTTAGAAAATTTCTTAGAAGGTCATGACAAGCAATACAAAGATAAAGGGTTTCATAAAACCCTCGTGAATATTCATAAAAAATTTTGATATTTAATTTGCTAAAATTGAGTGGGATATCTCGATCAAAATTTGATCAGTATGGGCTTTAAAATACTTAAATTTACTTTAAGATTAGAGCACTATAATAATTTATTGATTATCTATGTAATGCACTCATATTAAAGTAAATTCAAGTGTTTTAAAACCTATGATGATACATTTTGTCTCAAAGAACTAGCATGAACCTCATAGATGCAAGATCATAAGGTAATTTATGTTTCAAGCATAAGATTGGGAATATGCTAAAAGTGAATTCATGCCCATACTTAGAAAAAATAATATTTTATAAATATTTATAATTTATTCATTTATTTCTTTCATTAATAATTGTTTTTAATAATTAGATTAGAATATTAAGTACAATTTTTGGTTCATCTCGAAGAGATTACTTCATTTTCGTTACAATTTGTAGCTTGTGTAGCGGTCATATATCCTTTACATATAAAAAATGCAATAGTTACAAGTTGCTCATTTAAATCTTTAATAGCTCTCCCTCATAATAGAGTTTGAGAATAACATTGAAACTTTCTCATCTAGAAAGACCAAGTACGGAAATTGAAAAAATTGATGACACTGGATCCAATGTTAAATTTGGAGTCACACCAATGTATTTCTATAGGTTTAAGTCGTGTCTAATGTTTCGTTTGGGACAAGTTTTTTATTATTTTCTAAAACAGTTTTTTAGTACAAAAATTATTTGAATTATTAGTTTTTTACAAAAAAGCTGCTTTAGAAAGTAGTAAGAGATTTGTCTCAAATAAAAGCTAAGGCTTTGTTTACAATTTTTGTTCTAGAAAGGTGTTTTAAATAGAAAAAGTAAGAAAGCCGTCCCAAACGAAGTCTAAGTCTCAAAACCTTGGAAGATTTAAACTAATTCCGCAAAACTCAAATTAAGCTTAACAATTGACTTAAGCTTCGTTTGGGACAACTCTTTACTGCTTTTTAAAACAGCTTTTTAGTCCAAAAATTTTTGAATTAAAAATTTTTTGTACTAAAAAGTTGTTTTAAAAAACAGTAAGAAAGTTGTTTCAAATGAAATCTTATATGAATATGAGTGTATAAATATTATCTCTGACAAATTCTCTCTCCCTCAACATCTCCATCAAAAGAACTGTTGCGTCCTGGAGTATTCGCGGCGGTAGAGAAATATAAAGCTTAGCGTCTTAGCATTGTATGAAGATCCTATATACAATCAGATAAAAGAGAGAGGGTGTAGTACTCATAAGAGACACCAGAGTTTTTACGTGGAAACCCCTGAAAAAGGGAAAAAAACCACGGGGCCTGGCCTAGTTTGAATGAATTCACTAGTATTTGCAGTTGATTACAAATGAGGCCCTCCTTTTGGGGGAAGGACTTGGCCTGATATGGCCAATATATATTATATAGAGTGTATTACATGGTGGGAATCAATATATACATATTTGTATGGTCAGCGGGACCATAGTCGGCAGGTGATGGAGGTCAGAAGGACCATAGTTGGCGGGAGACCGGGGTCAGAGAGACCATTATCTGGTGATGGAGGTCGGAAGGACCGTAGTTGATAGACATTGCAGGTTAGGAAGACCGTAGTCTGATGGCAGAGATCGGGAGGACCTTAGTTGGTCGGGCGATGGAGGTCGGAAGGACCGTAGTCGGCTGGCGTTGGAGGTCAGAAAGACCGTAGTCTGGTGACAGAGGTCAGGAGGACCTTAATTGGTCGGGCGACGGAGGTCAGAAGGACTGTAGTCGGCTGGCGTTGGAGGTCAGAAAGACTGTAGTCTGGTGACAGAGGTCAGGAGGATCTTAGTTGGTCGGGCGACGGAGGTCAGAAGGGCCGTAGTCGGCTGGCGTTGGAGGTCAGAAAGACCGTAGTCTAGTGACAGAGGTCAGGAGGACCTTAGCTGGTCGGGTGATAGAGATCAGAAGGACTGTAGTCGGCTAGCATTGGAGGTTAGAAAGATAGTGGTCTGGAGACAGAGGTCATGAGGACCTTAGTATGATAACTTAGAAATTTGGGCGTCAGATGGTGGTCCGGTAGAAGTGCGGGCCTCAAGTGGTGGTCTAACGGGACCCAGAGTGTCAAGCAGTGGTCCGGCGGAGCTGAGGACGTCAGGTGGTGGTCCGGCGAAGTGCAGGGCCTCAGGTGGTGGTCCGGCGAAGAGCAGGGCCTCAGGTGGTGGTCCGGCGAAGAGCAGGGCCTCAGGTGGTGGTCCGGCGAAGAGCAGGGCCTCACGTGGTGGTCCAGCGAAGTGCAGGGCCTCAGGTGGTGGTCCGGCGAAGAGCAGGGCCTTAGGTGATGGTTTGACAGAAGTGCGGGCCTCAGATGGTGGTTCGGCAGAGTGTAGGGCCTCAGGTGGTGGTCCGGTGAAGTACAGGACCTCAGGTGGTGGTCCGGCGAAGAGCAGGGCCTCAGGTGGTGGTCCGACAGAAGTGTGGGCCTCAGATGGTGGTCCGGCAGAGTGCAGGGCCTCAGGTGGTGGTCCGGCGAACTGCAGGACCACAGGTGGTGGTCCGGCAGAGTGCAGGGCCTCATGTGGTGGTCCAGCGAAGTGCAGGACCGCAGGTGGTGGTCCGGCAGAAGTGCGGGCCTCAGATGGTGGTCTGGCAGAGTGCAGGGCCTCAGGTGGTGGTCCGGCGAAGTGCAGAACCTCAGGTGGTGGTCCGGCGAAGAGCAGGGCCTCATGTGGTGGTCCGGCGAAGTGCAGGGCCTCAGGTGGTGGTCCGGCGAAGTGCAGGGCCTCAGGTGGTGGTCCGGCGAAGTGCAGGGCCTCAGGTGGTGTTCCGGCGAAGTACATGGCCTCAGGTGGTGGTCCGGCAAAGTGCAGGGCCTCAGGTGGTGGTCCGGCGAAGTGCAGGGCCTCAGGTGGTGGTCCGGCGAAGTACAGGGCCTCAGGTGGTGGTCCGGCGAAGTGCAGGGCCTCAGGTGGTGTTCCGGCGAAGTACAGGGCCTCAGGTGGTGGTCCGGCGAAGTGCAGGGCCTCAGGTGGTGGTCCGGCGAAGTGCAGTGCCTCAGGTGGTGGTCCGGTGAAGTGCAGGGCCTCAGGTGGTGGTCCGGTGAAGTGCAGGGCCTCAGGTGGTGGAGCAACGGCGTCAAGCGATGGTCCGGCGGAACTCCGGCGGTGGTCGAGGAGGAGCAAGGAGGCAAGAGCTCTCTCTTTTCTCCTTAGGATTATGTGCCTTTTCAAAGAGGAGAGGGGGCTCTATTTATAGAGTTTTGGGAGTAGCATGTCCTGTAAATAGAAGGAAGATCATGGGTGATTAAGGAGTGGTTCGAATGGACGGTCGATGTTCAACCCCTTGATCATGGACCGTTTATTGGGAATTTGAAGGCCTTAACGATGTCCGAATTCGACGATCTTAGGCTCGTTGGATTCGTCTCGTCGAGTCGCTCGATTGACGATAAGCATGTCATGTTTGGAAACCGTTGGTAATCCGAATGATGGAGTGAACCTTCCAAACGTGCTTTGGATCTTTGATTTAGACTCATTTGGGCTCGGATTGAGTTGAATTTGGTGTCGTTGGGTTCGTATTTCAAAGAAGTTCAATTCGACTATAAGTTTGTTGAAATCGGAGTTCAGATGGTTTTCGAATTAATTTTTGAAATTTCCAACTTGAATTTGCTTCGAGATTTGTACCCGATCAAGATAATTTTTTGACTGATATATCAAGAACAAACATCAAATCCAAATAAACAATTAGGCAAGCTCTGTTGATGAATCATTAATATCTTTGGCAAACAAATAAATTTGAAAATTTAATAATTCCTATTCAAATTAAAATTTTCTTTCCTCATTAACTATTAACTATTTACCATTGTGCCCTCCTATGCTGCCCAAATTACTCATCGAGTATCGAGTACTTATCTTGACTGTTTAGTTAGCTTTGGTTACCAATTCGGCCACGAAAGCGTTTTCAAAATGCCAAATAAATTTCTGGAATGCTGCGTGGAAGTTTCATAGCAATTATTTTTATTGTTTTATTCATGCTTAAAGCCACGCGTTTGCCAACGCTTGTTGAAAGCGATTATGACAATCAGAAAGCACCATTAATCTATTAAATAAAATTTCAAAAGGAATTAGTCGCAGTCAAAATCCAATTAAACCCTCAATCTTTCTACTTTACACACCGGAGCTTTGGCTTCTAAAAGAAAATTATATTTGACAAATTCAACCTCTGCTGTACACGTTTTTGTAAATATTTTTTCTGTTAGGTTGAATTTTGAAATTACGAGATCTACAAATAATTTATATGCTGCACGCATCTCAAAGTAAATAAAAAAAATTTTAAATTCTATCGTGATGATTTTTTACTCTTTTTTTTCAATGTAATATCATTATAATTTGATCTTCTCAATAAAAACTTAATGATAATTAATTAATTATTACTATATGTCATAATTTCTTAAAATTCTTTTTATTCAATAAAATTTAGACCGAACGATCATACTCAAATAAATATGTTCATATTCAAATGTTATCTAACTGACCAACTTATTATGAAAAGAAAAATAATAACTGATACGTCATCGGAAAATCATCTTGATCGGGCACGAATCTCGAGGAAAAACTCAAGTTGGAAACTTCAAAAATTAATTCGGAAACTATTTAAACTCCGATTTCAGCAAGCTTACAGTCGAACTGAGCGTCTCGGAAATACGAATCCAACAACACCAAATTCGACTCAATCCGAGCCCAAACAAGTCCAAATCAAGTACCCGAAGTGCTGTTGGAAGCATCAAACAGCAATTTGAGTTACCAAACGGTCTCCGATTTTGACGAGCTTATACTCGAATCGAGCGGCTCGACGAGACGAATCCAACGAGCACAAGACCGCAGAATTCTGATATCATTAAGACCTTCAAATGCTCAATAAACGGTTCATGATCAAGGGATTCAATATCGACCGTTCATCCGGATCACTCCTTATTTGCCCTTGATCCCTCACATATTTACGGGCTATGCCACTCCAGAAAAACTATAAATAGCCCCTCATTTCTCTTAAGAGGGGACCCAAGCCAAGAAGAGAAGAAAAGAAGAAGAAGAGAAGAAAAGAAGAAGAAGAGAAGAGAAGCCTAGGAGGGAATAGCTCCTCCTCGACCACCGCCGGAACACCGCCGGAACTCCGCCGGAACACCGCCGGATCACCACCGAAGCACCACCAGGGGCCCGAGGGACGCCAAAGCTCTGCCCAACACAGGAGCAACGTCGGAATTCTGCCCGACGCCGGAATTCTACCCGACGCCCGAGTGACGCCGGACTTCTCTCCAAGTGACGCCGGAATCCTACCCGACGCCCGAGTGACGCCGGACTTCTCTCCAAGTGACTCCGGACTTCTCTCCAAGTGACGCCGGAATTCTGCTCGACACCCCGAGTGACGTCGGAACTCTGCCTGTCCTTGTAACTGATACTCGTTGTAATCTGATCGTTCTGAATTTAAAGGACGAATCAGCCTTGTATTTCAAACAACACTAGTGGAACTCTTTCAACTGGGCACGGCCCCGTGGTTTTTTCCCTTTCCAGGGTTTTCCACGTAAAAATCCTGGTGTTACTATTTCGATTCTGTTTGTGTGCTGGATATACGTACAACGCTGAGACGGAAATTTAAATTCTATCGCCGCGTATATTTAAGTCCGCAACAGTTTGGCGCCGTCTGTGGGAATCGAATCCCACTATCCTAAGCACCACTTTGATGGCCAACAGGCGTAGCAATCGCATCTTGGGAGCCTCCCGCTCCCACTCTCCTCAATCCAGAAACCAGTCTATAAATCATGGACATCAAGTTTCTGCCTCCTTTCTTCCTGGGGGGCAACACATTGCTGGAGAAGGAACCTCAGGGCCTTCTTTGGAGGAGCGAATCCGAAAGATGGAAGAATCTCAAAACGAGATCCTACACCTCCTGCGAGAGACTCGACAACCGACCCTAGCACCTCAGGAGGAGGTTCTTCTCCCTCGAGATCCGCCACGTGTTGAAGCTGTTCAAATCGAACATCTTCAAGCTGAGATTCCTCTTCCTCCACCCAGGAGGCGTTCGCAGTCACATCAAGATAACGAACTGGCTGATACAGCAAGTTCTACCCATCCTCCGCACACAGGTCGGCAATCTCTCCTTCCTCAAGACCTCCCTGAGGAGCTAGCCCAACATCACATTGCTGAGCTCCCTCGCAATACCCTACGCCACGAACTGCGACGATTGGTTCGAGAAGAGTTCCCTACAGGAGGCGTAAGGCAACCTCTTCATCAGTGGGACTTCCAGGATTCGTCACCCCTGACGGAAGCTATTCTTCAACACCCTATTCCGACAGGATTCAAACTACCGAACATCGACCCCTATGACGGGACAACTGACCCGTACGAGCATATCGATCATTATCGAACAATTATGCATATCCAGCGAGCCTCAGACGCGCTCCTCTGTCAGGTCTTTCCTGCCACCCTCAAAGGACAAGCTCGAACATGGTTCTATTCGCTTCCAGCCAGAACCATTCCAATGTTCGTCAAATTGGCAAAAGTGTTCGTCGAACAATTTGTCGCCAATCGGAGAATTACTAAGGACTCTTCTCACCTCTCGGGGATCCGTCAGAATGAAAGTGAGTCCCTCAAGGAATACTTCAAGAGATTTTCTACTGAAGCTCGTCAAATTCCGGGAGTAGATCCCGAGTTACTTAGAGGTGTTTTCCTCGGAGGGCTTCGTCCGGGCCCCTTCTACTCAGCACTTATGCGAGACACGGTCCCTTCGTATGCCGACCTGATTCATCGTGTGGAGGCACAAATCTCCGCAGATGAAGCCATAAATGCTCACAGAAAGCAGTTCGAGCAGACAAATGGGAAGCGCAAAGGTGCTCCTGGGATGGATAATTCTTCCTTACAATGGAAAAAGCAAGGGAATAGCAATCTACCTCCTAGGCCCCCATTACCACAACGAGAACCTCGGCAGGAGAAAGAGTACACTCCGCTCAACACATCTCGAGCAAATGTGTTAATGGCGATTCAAGATCAGGACAAAGTGAAATGGCCGCATCCTTCGAAGCCAAATACAGGAAATCAAGATCAGTACTGTCACTTTCATCGTAGTCGTGGCCACTCTACTGAAGCGTGTTGGCAACTTAAGGATGAGATTGAAAGACTTATCCGTCAGGGCTATCTTCGACAGTTTATTGGGAACCCACCTACCCGAGAAGAAGCTCGCCCCACTGGGGGGCAAAATCAACAACAACAAAGACAACCATTGAATAATATTCAAATGGTTGGTGAGATTGAGTAATGCTGCAACTTGAACCTTTGTGTTAGTAATACTACTTGTCATGTGTCACCATGTATCTCTTCTATGATCAGTAGGATGTCATTCTAATGTCCTTAGTATTTCTACCAAGTCGAATGATGTGGTTGTCCCTATATATATCTCTTCTGTTGTACAAGGGAATTATTGTCTTACAGTAATATAATGTGTTGTTCGTCCAGTTTTTGATATTGTCTCTTTCTTTAAAAAGAATACAAATGACAGTGAAAAACTACTGACAAATATAGTCTCTTTATCCTTGATTCGAGAAATATGCAGTCTTTATTACTTCTCAATCACTGGAAGATCGATCCCAGGGGGATTCGATCCGGCCTCTTCCATACAGGTTAACGTCGTCGAGCAAAGGCTCCGACATACAACCTCGGACAGGTCTCACATCCTTGGTGGATTCTCCCGACCTCTTCCATACAGGTTAACATCGTCGAGCAAAGGCTCCGACATACAACCTCGGATAGGTCTCACATCCTTGGTGGATTCTCCCGACCTCTTCCATACAGGTTAACGTCGTCGAGCAAAGGCTCCGACATACAACCTCGGATAGGTCTCACATCCTTGGTGGATTCTCTCGACCTTTTTCATACATGTTAACGTCATCAAGCAAGGGCTTTGACCTACAGTCTCAGATATGTCAAACATCCTAAAAGGATGTCTCTCACATTCGTTCAGACTAATAATACATCAAAAGCACAAAGCATGTCTTACAGATGCAATAACAATTCAGGTCCCTCTAGGGGACAAATCCTCATTTCATATACAATATCATTGGAGTTACATAAATCCAGATTCAGGTGTACATTTATTCTCACTAGAAGTTGAAATTGAAAAGTACATTGGCGTCATCCGTACAAACTAGTATCATCAAGCAATAAGCAACTTTAACACAGTCAAATATCCTTGGTGGATTTAAGTGACTTCTCCCTTACTGCACGCAAGCATCTCCTACAACTGCTCCTTCAAAGAAATGACATAACTGGATCATCATCGAATCTCCACTCGGTGTTAGTGTATTGCCAAAATGTTGGCATATCACCCTCCTTCGGCCCCTTGATCCAGTAATATCTGATGTTGGCACACTTCAGTATGGATGAATATTGCCTTAACACAATATCACTGGACACCCGCCATCATCAACCCTTCGTCGGATATCTGCCGGCGGTCCTTTACTTCATATCAGCCATCATCGGCTTCTCGTTCAACTGCTGATAGCAGCACCGTTGAACTCTCTCCTTCTGCTCCCAACTTGGTCGTTGACTGCCAACGGACTTCCACCCGATCGTCCATCATCAACAAACTAACATCGAAATTCTATTCGATGCTGAGCTTCCTCCCGTTGGAGGACTTCTACACGTCGTCAGACCCTCGTCGGACTTCAACTCGACGCTAAAATGCTACCCAACGTCGGACTTCTGCCAGTCGTCAGACCCCCGTCGGATATCTACCCGACGCTGTACTTTTACGTGACATCGGACTTTTGCCTGTCGTCAGATGTTTGTCGGGCTTCTACCCAACACCAAATTTCTACCCATCGTGGGACTTCTTCTGGCCGACAGATTTTCGTCGGAGTTCTACCCGACGCCGTACTTCTTCCCGCCGCCGAACTTCCACCCGGCCGCTGATCGCCGCCGGACTTCAGCCCGACCTTCGTCGGACCACCACCCGGCCGCTGACCGCCGTCAGACTCCCTCCGACTAACATCTCACCTCCACATGATCTCTTAAAGGAGAGAAACTCTAACTTCTGCGCAAAGGGAGGGGCGCCGAGTCAAGTAGGGAAAGTCACCTACTCAAAAACAGCGGAAGGCCTCAAAATGCCAGAAACTAGAGGAGAGAAGAGAGAAATTTCTATCTCCTGTACAAGAGGAGGGGCGTTGTCTCAAATAGGGAAAATCACCTACTGAATAACAACGGAATGCCTCAACTGTCAGAAAGCCAGAATGAGAGAAAAAAGAGGGAAAACCGCTAACTTCTGTGCAAAAGGAGGGGCGCCGAATCAAGTAGGGAAAATCACCTACTTAAAAACGGCGGAAAGCCTCAGAATGCCAAAAGCTAGAAGGCCAGGGGAAGAGGAGAATGCGGTGCAAATTTTCATTACCCCAAGGGGGGTATTTATAGGATGAAAAAGGGAGAGAAAGAGAGGGAAAAATTGAAAAAAGAGGGGGAAAATATTTGAAAATTGGAGGGAGGAGGCTTCTAGAAGGAATTTCGAATTTTTCTAATTTTTTCGGAATTTTTTCGGAATTTTTTGAAATTTTTTCGGATTTTTTCGGATTTTTGGGGATTTTTAATCCCTGTGGGCCCCACAAAAAAAAATTAAAAAAAAAAAATAAAATATACGGCAACTGCCGCGCGCCCCAAGGGGCGCGCCTGTTGCGCGCGCCCGCGCGGGCGCCGCCTCCGCCGGCGGCTGCCGGCGGCCGGCCGGCCGGCCGGCCGGTTCGGCCGCCTACGCGATCCCGGGCTCCGATTTCGAGCCCGGACGGTCCAAATTGGACGTTTTTGGGGTCCCCGGACACGTTTTTCGACGTTCCGGACTCAATTTTGACACTTTCAGAGCTCAACGGGGCCTCTATGATTGGGTTCGAGCAAACATTTAATTTTTGGAACGCAAATTTTTGCGATTTTGCCAAAGTGAAAAGCCGACACATATATTTTTGGACTCCTAGAGCTTTGACGTCCAAAAATAGGGGGGCAACTGATACGTCATCGGAAAATCATCTTGATCGGGCACGAATCTCGAGGAAAAACTCAAGTTGGAAACTTCAAAAATTAATTCGGAAACTATTTAAACTCCGATTTCAGCAAGCTTACAGTCGAACTGAGCGTCTCGGAAATACGAATCCAACAACACCAAATTCGACTCAATCCGAGCCCAAACAAGTCCAAATCAAGTACCCGAAGTGCTGTTGGAAGCATCAAACAGCAATTTGAGTTACCAAACGGTCTCCGATTTTGACGAGCTTATACTCGAATCGAGCGGCTCGACGAGACGAATCCAACGAGCACAAGACCGCAGAATTCCGATATCATTAAGACCTTCAAATGCTCAATAAACGGTTCATGATCAAGGGATTCAATATCGACCGTTCATCCGGATCACTCCTTATTTGCCCTTGATCCCTCACATATTTACGGGCTATGCCACTCCAGAAAAACTATAAATAGCCCCTCATTTCTCTTAAGAGGGGACCCAAGCCAAGAAGAGAAGAAAAGAAGAAGAAGAGAAGAAAAGAAGAAGAAGAGAAGAGAAGCCTAGGAGGGAATAGCTCCTCCTCGACCACCGCCGGAACACCGCCGGAACTCCGCCGGAACACCGCCGGATCACCACCGAAGCACCACCAGGGGCCCGAGGGACGCCAAAGCTCTGCCCAACACAGGAGCAACGTCGGAATTCTGCCCGACGCCGGAATTCTACCCGACGCCCGAGTGACGCCGGACTTCTCTCCAAGTGACGCCGGAATCCTACCCGACGCCCGAGTGACGCCGGACTTCTCTCCAAGTGACGCCGGACTTCTCTCCAAGTGACGCCGGAATTCTGCTCGACACCCCGAGTGACGTCGGAACTCTGCCTGTCCTTGTAACTGATACTCGTTGTAATCTGATCGTTCTGAATTTAAAGGACGAATCAGCCTTGTATTTCAAACAACACTAGTGGAACTCTTTCAACTGGGCACGGCCCCGTGGTTTTTTCCCTTTCCAGGGTTTTCCACGTAAAAATCCTGGTGTTACTATTTCGATTCTGTTTGTGTGCTGGATATACGTACAACGCTGAGACGGAAATTTAAATTCTATCGCCGCGTATATTTAAGTCCGCAACAATAACAATAATAATAAGATATTCTGATCAATTTATATATATATAATGATGAAAGATATAATAAAATATTAAAATAATTATTTATAATCTTTTTTATTACTTTTTAAAACAGCATTTTAGTTTAAAAATTAAAATTTTTATACTAAAAAACTGCTTTAAGAAACAGTAAAAAAGCTGTCCCAAACAAAGCCCATGTATCTTATAAAATATATCACAAATTTGATACATGGCAAATTTTTAAGCTTGATGCTTATGTTATCAAAATTTTGATTAGGGTATTCTAAATCTTTTTTTTATTATTATTCTTCACTAAATTTTGTTGATTCTACTAACGTTAATCATGGCTACACTTATTAATCAAAAACATTTAAGCTCAAATTAATTAAGGATCAGCAAGAAGAAAAACAGGAAAGAAACTCACATTGAGGAATAACACAGGGCAGGAAGCTGAAATTATCTGAACCATTGAACTGATTCCAGCCAGGGTTACACTCGCACATAAACCCAAAGGTGTGATTTTCAGAGACCTTGCAAATCCCCTTTCCACAATCCACAGCGTTGCATAATCCATCTGTTAATCAGCAATTAATTCTTCTCATAAACTGTAAATCAAAACTTAAAAGCCAAAGAGGAAAGCGAGGAGATGAAAAGGAAAAAAGAGACGAGAAGAGAAAGAGAGAGAGAGAGAGAGAGAGAGAGGTACCGAGGATTGGAGAGAGCAGAGGGGAGAGTATTTCTGCTGAGACTTGGCTTGGTTGCTGAAGCAGAGAGATTGATTGCAGAGCCACCAAGAAGATGAAGATGGTAACTTTAGTAGAAACCATTTCTTATTCGTTCAAGCTTCAAAGAGAAGCTGAGACACAGAGAGGGGGAGAGAGAGAGAGAGAGATGGTTGGTGTGCTTTGGACATATTTAAGTCTTAAGGGGGTATGCGACGGTGGAAAGTGAACAGGTTTTAATTTGAAGAAATAAATGCTCTCTTGGTTTGATTAGTAATTTCACGAGATGAGAGTTTGAGGGTCAGTTAATTGAGACGGTTAGTAGTTTTTTTTTTAAAGGAATTTGTGAAGTTCTTATCGAAAACATAAATTTTTTTAAAAGTTATTAAAAAGATTTTAAATATATATTTTTTAAATTTAAGAGCCGTTATAGATTAATAAATTAGTTGTGAAAAATACTTTCATGTTATAAAAAAATTTTAAAAATAATAAAAAATATGATTATGATTTAGAAAGTAAAATAGTGAAAAGTCTGTTTTAAATTGATTATAAATCTTAAAAATTAGATTAGGATTTTTTAATAAAAAATTTAAAAATATAATTAAAATTAGATATAGGCCAATAGCTCTCCATGGAGACTATTTTTTATTTTATAAAAACATAAAGCTCTTTCTTTTTAATAATTTTTAGGTTTTGGATATATATGAATTTCATTTAATTTTATTTAATTATGGTTTAAACTTATGATTTAATTTCATTAAGGCTTCATTTGAGATAAATTTTGGCTATTATTTTTTTTGTTGCTTTTAAAAAAATTTTATACTAAAAAATTATTGTAGAAAACAATAATAAAACTATCTCAAATATCTTGTATGAATTAAAAGATATTTTATTTTTATTTATTTTCAATGTGAAAAAATTAAATTATCATTATTAATAAACTTTTAAACGCTGAATAAATTTATTAAATTTTTTTAATAAAAATGTTATTAACTGATCTTTAATAAAATTATTATATATGGAGGAATGAAAATGAAAATACAATCACATGGACTAATTATTACGTGCAGAGTCCGGACCGTCCGGATTGCTGCATATTTGCTTAGTATTTGCTAGTATTTGTTAATACTCAGCAAATACTCAATTGTGAGTATTTGTTAAGTATTTGTTGCATATTTGTTGAGTATTTACAAATATTCATCAAATACTCAGCAAATATTGACGATTTTCTCATATGGACTCCGCACGTAATAATCTCTCAATCAAATTACTTTTAGATAAATCGATCTCTTTTGTTTCATAAAATTATTTTGGATATGTTTTTGTGTCTTTAAAATATAAATAAAACATTTATCAAACAAGTCAAAATGTTTGATCTGAAACATACTTTGTTAAAAACCGATCAACCCAAATTTGACCCATTTATCATATCAATCATGCAATTTTTGGATCAATGCGACCCATTTAAACCAAAAAATATTCGGTTTGCCCAAACATAACCCATTTAACCCGAACTCAAATGATTCTCAAGCCAATTTTGAGTTTTTGGAACAATCGAACCCTAAAAGTAATTGGATCAATCCGAGCCTAAATTTTTCGAGTCGATTCATCGCATCAGGTTATTTATCAACACCTCTAATCTACTTCTACACACCACATTAATCTTGTAGGCCTTCATTTAATGATGTCAACTTCCCAACCAATAAATTAAGTGATGGATGATCATAAAATCATTGTATATTATGAGAAGTTTTAGTACACATTTATCTATCTTTTTCAACAAAAGGATCTAAAGTAGTCAAAAAGATGTGTGAACATTTAAGATTTTTCAGACCTGACCAATATACATTCATTTCATGGAGAGATTATTACATGCGGCGCCCAAATTTGTCCGGAGGCAAATCCGGACGTGCCACGTCACCCAGATGCACCGGGCCCCTGGTGACGTGGCGCGTCCGGATTCGCCTCCGGACAAATCCTGGCGCCACACTTAATAATTTTCCCATTTCATGGTTTAGTATATTGTGGTTACCTTTCATTTTCAACTTAGGACTTCTTAAATTGCCAATCTTTTCAACTTCTACCAACTGATCATAAATAAAGGATGATGAAGTGGCATTGTTAAATGCTAATGTTTTTTCTTTTTTATATAATTGAAATTTTGAATGGAAATTAATTAAGATAAATATTCTCTTAATTATATTTATTTTACTATTAAAATAATATATTAATTACTTAATGCAATAATAATTGATATATCGCCAAAAAATCATCTTGATCGGGCACGAATCTCGAGGAAAAACTCAAGTTGGAAACTTCAAAAATTATTTTGGAGACCATTTAAACTCCGATTTCAGCAAACTTATAGTCGAACTGAGCGTCTCGGAAATACGAATCCAACGACACCAAATTCGACTCAATCCGAGCCCAAGTGAGTCCAAATCAAGTACCCGAAGCGCTGTTGGAAGCATCAAACAGCTATTTGAGTTACCAAACGATCTCCGATTTTGACGAGCTTACAGTCGAATCGAGCGGCTCGACGAGACGAATCCAACGAGCCCAAGATCGTAGAATTCTGACATCATTAAGACCTTCAAATGCTTGATAAACGGTTCATGATCAAGGGATTCAATATCGGCCGTTCATCCGGATCACTCCCTATTTGCCCCTGATCCCTCACATATTTACGGGCTATGCCACTCCAGAAAAACTATAAATAGCCCCTCATTTCTCCTAAGAGGGGACCCAAGCCAAGAAGAGAAGAAGAGAAGAAGAGAAGAAGAAGAGAAGAGAAGCCTAGGAGGGAACAGCTCCTCCTCGACCACCGCCGGAACTCCGCCGAAACACCGCCGGAACTCCGCCGGAACACCGCCGGAACTCCACCGAAGCACCACCAGGCGCCCGAGGGACGCCGGAGCTCTGCCCTACACGGGAGCAGCGTCGGAATTCTGCCCGACGCCGGAATTCTACCCGACGCCCGAGTGACGCCGGGTTTCTTTCAAAGTGACGCCAGAATTCTGTTCGACATTCCGAGTGACGTCGGAACTCAGCTTGTCCTTGTAACGGATACTCATTGTAATCTGATCGCCCTTGAAAGCGAGTCAGTCCCCTGTAATCTGCTCAAGTTCTAGTGGAATCATTTCAACTTGGCGTGGCCCCGTGGTTTTTTCCCTTTCCAGGGTTTTCCACGTAAAAATTCTGGTGTTACTTTCTCAATTCTGTTTGTGTGCTGGATATACGTACAACGTTGAGACGGAAAATTAAAATCTATCGCCGCGTATAATTGAGTCCGCAACAGTTTGGCGCCGTCTGTGGGAACTTCCATCCCACAACTTCAAGTATTGCTACGATGGTCAACAGGCGCAGCAGTCGTATCATTGGAGCTTCTCGCTCCAACTCCCACCAGTCCAGAAATCAGTCTGTGAATCATAGACGTCCGATATCTGCCTCCTTATACCCCGGGGGGCAAAACGCACCGGGAGCAGGGACCTCGGGACCCTCTTTAGAAGAGAGAGTTCGAAAGATGGAAGAATCTCAAAACGAGATCCTACAACTCTTGCGAGAGACCCGACAGCCGATCCTACCACCTCAGGAGGAGGTTCTTCTCCCTCGAGATCCACCCCGTGTCGAAGCTGTTCAAATTGAACATCTTCAGGCTGAGAATCCTCTTCCTCCACCCAGGAGGCGTTCACAGTCACATCAAGAGAACGAGCTGGCTGATACAGCAAGTTCTACCCATCCTCCGCATGCAAGTCAGCGATCTCGCCTTCCTCAATACCTTCCTGAGGAGCTAGCCCAACCTCACATTGCTGAGCTCCCTCGCAATGCCCTACGCCACGAACTGCGACAATTAGTCCGGGAGGAATTCCCTACAGGAGGCATAAGGCCACCTCTTCGTCAGTGGGATTTCCAGGAATCGTCACCCCTGGCAGAAGCCATTCTTCAACACCCTATCCCGGTTGGCTTTAAGCTGCCAAGCATTGAATCCTACGATGGGACATCCGACCCGTACGAGCACATCGACCATTACAGGACCATCATGCATATTCAACGAGCTTCAGATGCACTCCTTTGCCAGGTTTTCCCTGCTACTCTTAAGGGACAAGCTCGAACATGGTACTATTCACTTCCAGCCGGAACGATCCCCACATTTGTTAAATTGGCCAAGGTGTTTGTCGAGCAGTTCGTAGCTAACCGAAGAATTACTAAGGATTCTTCTCACCTTTCTGGGATTCGTCAAAACGAGGGAGAATCATTGAAAGAATACTTTCGACGATTTTCTATCGAGGCTCGACAAATCCCAGGAGTAGACCCAGAATTGCTCCGAGGGGTCTTTCTTGGAGGACTTCGTCCTGGCCCCTTCTATTCGGCACTCATGCGCGATACTGTTCATTCATATGCCGATCTGATCCATCGTGTGGAAGCACAGATATCAGCAGATGAGGCAATAAACGCTCACAGAAAATAGTTCGAGCAACCCACTGGGAAGCGCAAGGGAGCACCTGAGATGGATAATCCGTCATAACAACGGAAAAAGCAAGGGAAGAGCAATCTACCTCCTAGACCCCCAATGCCACGACGAGAACCCCGACAGGAGAAGGGGTACACTCCGCTCAACACCTCTCGAGCAAATGTGTTGATGGCAATTCAAGATCAGGACAAAGTGAAGTGGCCGCATCCTTTAAAGCAGAATACAGGAAACCAAGATCAGTACTGCCACTTTCATCGTAGTCGTGGCCACACTACTGAGTCCTGTAGGCAACTTAAGGAGGAGATTGAAAGACTCATCCGTCAGGGCTATCTTCGACAATTTATTGGGAATCCACCTACCCGAGAAGAAGCTCGTCCCACTGGGGGGCAAAATCAATCACAAAGACAACCAGCGAATAACCGGGTAACGGTGGGCGAAATTGAAACAATTGCCGGAGGCCCCTTACTATCCGACCAAGTCTTTTTGACCATGGAAGAAAACCCAACTCCAAAAAAGGCTCGTATCGATCATTCCATCACGTTCGATGATTCCGACCTGGAAGGAGTAAAGACCCCCCATCAAGATCCGCTTGTCATAAACGCAGGCATTGGTGACCCGTGTTATAATGTCAAAAGAATTCTTGTGGACAACGGAAGCTCCGTAGATGTTCTATTCTACTCCACTTTTCTCAACATGGGTCTCTCAAGAGAAAAACTTCAACCTGCTGCAGGTCCTTTATATGGATTTGATAATCGACCTGTACAAGCAGAAGGAATAATCAGTCTCCCGGTAGTCCTTGGAGAATTTCCTCGACAGACTACACACTCCATCCAATTCATTGTGGTGAAGTCAGAATCAGCTTATAACGCCATCTTCGGGAGGCCGCTCCAGTCAATTTTTGGGATCATCGCATCCATTCCTCACCTCAAGCTGAAGTTCCATACCCCATCAGGAGTCGGTGTAGTATGCGGAGATCAGCAAATAGCACAAACCTGCTATCTTAGGCAGATCAAGTCTCGTCCAACGGTTACCCTAAGCATCGAGGACTTTGATCTGCGCAGCGAAGATATTCCTCAGAGAGCTTCCCCTGTGGAAGACCTTACTACTGTATCTATATCTGAAGAGCATCCTTCAAAGACAGTGCGAATTGGATCACTTCTCTCAGATGATGAGAAGAAAAACTTTACAGCTTTTCTGCGAGAAAATCAGGATATTTTTGCATGGAGTCCAGCAGATATGCCTGGAATTGACCCCGAAGTGATCGTTCACTCTCTCAAAGTCAATCCAACATGCAAACCGATTATCCAGAAGAAGCGAAACTTTGCACCAGACCGCCAGCAAGCAATTGAACAAGAAGTTGATAAACTTTTAGAAGCCGGATTCATACGAGAGGTGCACTATCCTACTTGGTTAGCAAATGTCGTCATGGTACGGAAGGGGAGTGGAGTCTGGAGAATGTGTATAGATTACACTGATCTCAATAAAGCTTGCCCAAAAGATAGTTTTCCGCTCCCTCGCATTGACCAGTTAGTTGATACCACTTCCGGTCATCAGATGTTAAGCTTTATGGATGCATACTCCAGTTACAATCAAATAAAGATGAATCCTGCTGATGAAGAAGCAACAGCTTTTCAAACAGACAAAGGATTGTACTGCTACCGGGTGATGCCCTTCGGGCTCAAAAATGCTGGAGCAACTTATCAGCGCCTCATGAATAAGGTTTTCAAAAGCCTTATTGGACGTACAATGGAGGTGTACGTAGACGATATGTTGGTAAAAAGTCTGGAAAAAACCCAACATATCTCTGACCTGAAACAATGTTTCCACTTGTTAAGGCATTACAATATGCGACTCAACCCCGCTAAATGTGCTTTTGGAGTCGCTTCTGGAAAGTTTTTAGGGTTTATGGTAACCCATAGAGGAATCGAAGCCAATCCAGAGAAGATCAAGGCACTAAGGGACATGGTGCCGCCAAAGAACATCAAGGAGGTCCAAAGGCTGAATGGGAGAATTGCGGCACTATCTCGTTTCCTGGCACGTTCAGGAGACAAATATCTGCCCTTCTTCAAGATACTTAGAGGTGCTCGTAGCTCCGGGTTTCAATGGACAGATGAATGTCAAGAAGCCTTCGAACAGTTGCGAAAGTATTTGGCATCCCCGCCACTACTTTCTAAACCAATACCAGGAGAGAGATTGTATTTGTATATGGCTGTATCTATCCAAGCCATTAGTTCAGTTCTGGTCCGAGAAGAAAATGCTATACAACGCCCTATCTACTATGTTAGTAAGATTTTATCTGAAGTAGAGGGACGTTATCCTTTGGCAGATAAGACAGCATTGGCGTTAGTTTACTCCGCCAGAAAACTACGCCCTTACTTTCAAGCTCACTCAATTGGAGTTTACACGAATCTGCCGCTAAAAAGCATTCTGTAGAAGCCAGAAGCATCAGGCAGGCTTGTCAAGTGGTCTGTAGAACTGGGAGAATTTGATATCCACTACTTGCCTAGACCTGATATTAAATCTCAAGCACTAGCAGATTTTGTAGTTGAGTGCACTGTTCCAGCATCTGATGTACAACCAAGTGCTTCACCTTCTTCTCCATTCTGGATGTTGTACGTCGATGGAGCTTCAGGGAGTTCTGGGGCTGGGGCTGGAATTTTATTAATCTCTCCACAGAAGGTTACTCTTGAGTACGGGCTTCGACTCAAGTTCCCAGCAACCAACAACGTAGCAGAATACGAGGCCCTTATTGCTGGGTTGAGACTAGCCATCGACTGTGAAGTCCAGAACCTAATAGCCCACACTGATTCCCAACTAGTCGCCTCTCAGGTGGAGGGGGATTTTGATATTCACAACCCACAATTGGCTCAATATTGTAGCATTGTGAAGCTACTCTTAGCCCGTATAGGGGAACATCAAATCATACATATCCTCCGAGAACAAAATGCAAGAGCAGACGCTCTTTCTAAACTTGCTACATCAACAACGGGGGATATCTACAAGAGAAGATGTATCGAGGAAATCCACTTTCCAAGCATTCAGGGTCCATGGGTCATACAGTCAATTGACGAGCCAAGAGAGATGTCTTGGATCGAACCCATCTTGTCTTTTCTAAAAGATGGAGTGCTACCTGAAGATCCTATAGCTGCAATACGACTTCGGAGACAAGCTGCAAATTTCACTATTATCAGCAACGAGTTGTATAAGCGCTCCTTCATTGGGCCCTACCTCAAGTGTCTCCCACCATCAGAAGCCGATTACGCGCTTCGAGAAGTGCATTCAGGAGTATGTGGAGAACATCTGGGAGGAAGAGCGTTAGCTTACAAGATCATGAGACAGGGATTCTATTGGCCTACAATGAAACAGGATGCACTTGAATTCACACGAAAGTGCGAAAACTGTCAACTGCATTCTAACCTCACTCATACACCCGCTCTGGAGCTTGCATCTCTTCAAGGCCCCTGGCCTTTTGCCCAATGGGGAATTGATATAATGGGACCTTTTCCTATAGCAACTGGACAGCGAAAATTCATTATTTTGGCTGTAGATTACTTCACCAAATGGGTAGAGGCGGAACCTTTGGCGAAGATTACTGAAGCAAATGCCAAGCAATTCTTATGGAAGAACATAATATGTCGCTTTGGCATTCCCGCAAAAATCATCACTGATAACGGGACACAGTTCACTGGGAAAATCTTTACATCTTTTTGTAGGGATTTTCATATTCAGCTCATTCACACAGCTGTTGCCCATCCTCAAACTAATGGGCAAACAGAGGTCACAAATCGAACAATCCTGAAAGGGCTGAAGACACGCCTAGGGAAGGCTGGGGGGCAATGGGCCGAAGAACTCCCCAATGTCCTCTGGGCTTATCGGACCACCGCCAGAACTCCTACAGGGGAAACCCCATATAACCTTTGCTTTGGTACAGAAGCAGTCATACCGGTTGATATCGGAGTTCCTAGCCACAGAGTTCAGACTTTCGACTTCAAAACTAACGAGGAGAAGCTTAGAGCAAATTTGGATCTCCTCCCAGAAGTAAGAGATGAAGCCTCACTCAGAACCGCGGCATACCACCAAAGAGTTGCCCGTCACTACAATCGAAGGGTGAAACCTCGCCCTATCACTATTGGGGACTTAGTACTACGAAGCATTGAAGCCGCCGGAAAAGGCCCTCAGCGAAATAAGCTCTCCCCTCTCTGGGAGGGTCCTTATTTGGTAGCGGCTATGGTCAAGCCTGGAACCTTCAAACTGAAGGATGCTGGCGGAAAAATGCTTCCTCGAACTTGGAACGTGGGCAATCTTCGCAAATATTACCAGTAGGAGTTGATACTGCTATCAGTCTATATGTTATGTTTGTCTTATATTTTATCTTCTCCTGTAGTCGTATTATAAAGTTTTTCGTACATCCCTTATGTGTTGGTTATAGAAGAACTTCTTTCTTGTATCCCTAAGTTATTCTAGGGAACTGTTATCTCATATTACAGAGCAATATGATATTCACTTTGTCGTGCTATTGTTTCTTCTCTCCAAGCTCTTTTTCTGTGATTCGAGAAGTACACAATCTATATTGTATCTCAATCATTGAATGATCAATCCCAGGGGGATTTGATCCGACCTCTTCCACACAGGTTAATGTCATCAAGCAAATGCTTTGACTAACAACCTCGGATAGGTCAAGTATCCTAGGAGGATATCTTGAATATCAAAATCATTTGATGATCAATCCCAAAGGGAGTTGATCTGACCTTTTTCCGGACAGGTTAAGGAAATCGAGCAAATGCTTTCACTAATAACCCTGGATAGGTCAAAATCTTTAAAGAAAAAGAATGCCTCACATTTGTTCAAGTCAAAAGAGAGCTCACTAAAGTCCAAACTGAAATAAAACTAAGTAAATTTCATTTGCATGTGAGAAAAGAACATCAACAACATCTTTATATATCACTGAACGTCAAGTACACCAGATAGAAACATCAACAACGAGCATACATACAATCACTAGAAAGGAATCAAAGTGATACAAAACATCCTATAGAATCTCAACATCATCCTCGTCCTCCTCCAAGGCAAAAGCTCGCTGTAACTCACTCTCCAGCTCTTCACCACCAGAGTCCGAAGAAGCATCACTAGAAGCCTGGCTGGGAGTCAGTCCCTCAATCTCTGCTCCAGTCTTGCGATGTACTGTCCGAACACCCTTCATGAAGCCTCTGATAAAGCCATCCTCTGCGCACTCTGCCTCCAAGGCCTTCACCTCCACGTCATAAATATGACTGCGGGCCTCCTGAATGTGGTCCTCAATGATGATCTTGAAAGCATAAGATTTCTTGAACTCTTCAATAACTGCTGATGGCAACTGCTGGGCCTCCTTCTCGGACAGTACACTCTGAAGCCTCTCATTCTCAGCCTCAAGGACTTGCTGAGCCTTTTCCTGCTGCTTGATCGTCGCTTGTGCCTCCACCAACTCTATATGCAGACGATCCATTCGTTCATTCTGAGAAGAGACTGAAGTGATCTTGTTCGCCAACTCAGTTCTGCACCCCTCGAGCTGATCCTCCACCACCTTCATCTCCTTCACTTTACTGTCATATTTCTTCTTGTACTCTCCCTGAAGGTATTTAACCTTCACAAACTCTTTGTTCCAATCGTTCAGAGCCTTGGTCATCTCAAGCTTGAAATCAGAATACTGAGACAAGAAAAATATCAGAAATATATTCCTTAAGAAATGTAAAGAAGGAGAAGAAGTGAAGGAGAACTCACCAACTCCTCAGCCCGTCGGCGGCCGATGCACTGATGGTTTAACACATCCTCTGGAATATATGTCTTGGATGGAGAAGCTCGGGGACCTCTGCTAACAACTGTCAAAACTTCACCTGCCCTTTTCTTCCTCAATGCCTGCAAACCTTCCTCGCTCCCTGGACGCTTGGAGTGGTTCTTTTGGGGAACCACTTCTGGAACTCTAGCAGACTTCTTCAACATTTGAGCATGTGATCTCCCTGCTTGAGTAGATAGCCCAACCTTGAACAAGTACTCCTCATCTACATATCTACTCAAGTAACGCACCTCGTAGTGTAGAGCATCCAGATCAGGGAGTTTGAGTATCCTCAGCAAATCTTCTGCTCCAATATGAAGGGGGACAGGTAGCTCTTTCAACTTCCCCCACTTCTCCTGAAGACCCCAATCATTCTGAACATAAAAGAAGTTGCTAATCCAACCTTTCGAGGGGTCTCGGGTGCGGATATCCAACCACTTGGACCTGAATGAAACACGTCCCTGCGCATCGCTAAAGAGACACCCCATCCGAGAAAGGCACTCTGAGGAAAGTACCACTCCGCGGTCTCTGAAAAGCACGATCAGGCCCATCACAATCGATATTGCTCTGTAGGAAAATTGAGACAAGCATACCCCACAAAGCGTCAGAATGTCGATCAGTTCGGAGGAAGGAGGAAATCGTAGCCCCGCTCGCAGGCTAAATTCATACACCGTCACATATCCAGGGGGAGGAAAGCAAGCGCGATCAGTTCTGGCCGGCACCTTCATCACCAAATCATTAGGAAAATGAAACTTTTTCCTAAATGAGATGAAGGAGTCCTCAGTGACAGTGGAAATCACATCGTCAGCCTTCGGCGCCTTCTGGACCCTCTTTGGAACTTCAGACCGTTGCGCAGGACGATCTTCTGAAGGAATTTTGGAGGAGGCAGGGTCACCCATTTTTGCTCCCTTTACTAAAGAGGGGCGCAGTTCTAAGTAGGGAAAGTCACCTACGAAAGACTGCGGAAAGCCTCCAAAGTAGGAAGAAAAAGGGAGGAAGAACGGGGGGAGGAAGGGAGAAAGCCACTAACTTCTGCACAAAAAGAGGGGCGCCAAGTCAAGTAGGGAAAGTCACCTACTTAAAAAATGGCGGAAAGCCTCAGAATGCCAAAAGCTAGAAAGCCAGAGGAAGAAGGGAAGAAGGGGCGAGTTTCTACTAAGCCTTGGGGGGTCTATTTATAGTTTTCCTTAAGGGGGGGAGGATTCCAAAATTCTATTAAATTCCCTGAAATTTTTCAAATTTTTCGGAATTTTTTGGGATTTTTTCGGAATTTTTCGGGCCCAAAATAAAAAAAAAAAATAATAATAATATTATATTATAAAACCGGCCGGCGGTTCCCCAAACCGCCGGCCAAACCGCCCAGCCAAGGGGCGCGGCCAGCAGGCGCGAAGGCGGGCCAGGCGCGGGCCAGGCGCGGGCCAAGGCGGGCCGCGGGCGGGCCCCAGGCGGGCCGCGAGCAGGCCGCGGGCGGGCCCAGGCGGGCCGCGAGCAGGCCGCGGGCGGGCCCAGCGCGGGCCGCGGGCGAGCCCAGCGCGGGCCGCGGGCGGGCCCAGCGCGGGCCAAGCGCGCTCCGGCGCGGTTCTGCGCCGCCGGCGGCGGCGGCGGCGGCGGCCGGCCGGTCCGGCCGGTACGGCCGCCTACCCGTTCCCGGGCTCCAATTTCGGGCCCGGACGGTCCAAATTCGACATTTTTGGGGTCCCCGGACACGTTTTTCGACGTTCCGGACTCAATTTTGACATTTTCGGAGCTCAACGGGGCCTCTATGATTGAGTTCGAGCCAACATTTAATTTTTGGAACGCAATTTTTTGCGATTCGGCCAATATAAAATGCCGGAACAAGTATTTTTGGACTCGTGGAGCTTCGACGTCCAAAAACAGGGGGGCAACTGATATATCGCCAAAAAATCATCTTGATCGGGCACGAATCTCGAGGAAAAATGAAAGTTGGAAACTTCAAAAATTATTTTGGAGACCATTTAAACTCCGATTTCAGCAAACTTATAGTCGAACTGAGCGTCTCGGAAATACGAATCCAACGACACCAAATTCGACTCAATCCGAGCCCAAGTGAGTCCAAATCAAGTACCCGAAGCGCTGTTGGAAGCATCAAACAGCTATTTGAGTTACCAAACGGTCTCCGATTTTGACGAGCTTACAGTCGAATCGAGCGGCTCGACGAGACGAATCCAACGAGCCCAAGATCGTAGAATTCTGACATCATTAAGACCTTCAAATGCTTGATAAACGGTTCATGATCAAGGGATTCAATATCGGCCGTTCATCCGGATCACTCCCTATTTGCCCCTGATCCCTCACATATTTACGGGCTATGCCACTCCAGAAAAACTATAAATAGCCCCTCATTTCTCCTAAGAGGGGACCCAAGCCAAGAAGAGAAGAAGAGAAGAAGAGAAGAAGAAGAGAAGAGAAGCCTAGGAGGGAACAGCTCCTCCTCGACCACCGCCGGAACTCCGCCGAAACACCGCCGGAACTCCGCCGGAACACCGCCGGAACTCCACCGAAGCACCACCAGGCGCCCGAGGGACGCCGGAGCTCTGCCCTACACGGGAGCAGCGTCGGAATTCTGCCCGACGCCGGAATTCTACCCGACGCCCGAGTGACGCCGGGTTTCTTTCAAAGTGACGCCAGAATTCTGTTCGACATTCCGAGTGACGTCGGAACTCAGCTTGTCCTTGTAACGGATACTCATTGTAATCTGATCGCCCTTGAAAGCGAGTCAGTCCCCTGTAATCTGCTCAAGTTCTAGTGGAATCATTTCAACTGGGCGTGGCCCCGTGGTTTTTTCCCTTTCCAGGGTTTTCCACGTAAAAATTCTGATGTTACTTTCTCAATTCTGTTTGTGTGCTGGATATACGTACAACGTTGAGACGGAAAATTAAAATCTATCGCCGCGTATAATTGAGTCCGCAACAATAATCATATTTGCCTAAGATTTTTCATTGTAATTATATTTTAAAATGAATTCAATGGATAAAAAGTTCATTAAAATTTTAATTTATATTTAGATTCAAAATATTGTTTGTAAATTTTGAGGTAAATATTATTAAGAAATGAAGAAAAATAGATTGGGTAGTTAAGAGTTAAATTAATGTCTGTGCGGTGGTAATGATGGCGTTTGAATAATCGTTTGGTTGGCGGTCAGCGGTGGGCAAAAATTGGAACATTTGTTGATTTGATTAGTTTGATAAGGTCCATAAGGATTCAGATATTGAAATATAAGCTTTTCGTAAATATAAATAAATTGATTTGTTTGTTTTAGATTTATAATTTTAACGCCTAAAAAAATAGATTATTGAAAATCACTTCTTCATTTATGGGGCGGGTGATTTTTTTTTTTTTTTTCTAAAAAATGAAGGGCACATCCTACTTTCATAAATAAATCAGAATTATGAAAATATTACATAAGAGTAGAAGTAGATTAAAATTTTTATTTTATATTTAAATTTAATATTTGGAACTAAAAATATTGAACAAATAGCTAATTAATGGATATATTAAAAACTAATTTTACTATTCAAACAATATTAGAAAAAATTCTGAGTGAATTATTATTAAATTTGATTAAAATTCTATGAAAATATTTATTATTAATTAGAAGATTATTTTTTAAAACATCCTACGTATAATCTCGTGCAACTCAATATTAAATAAATAAATAAATTTGAGCATATTAAAAGTGAGCTCAAGCTTGATAAGAGAAATAAATGAGTGTGTTTGAATAGCATAGTATTCTACTTAACTATGTTTATTTAATATACTTAACATATGTATATATTCTTTATTAGATTTAAATGAGAATTTGACTCAGAAAAAGAATTCATATAGTCGACCCCACGTAGTGAGATAAAGACTTGATGTTGTTGTTGTTTTCGAATGAAAAAAAAATTGTTAGAATATTAAGGGTCTGTTTAGGATGACTGTTGCTTTTTATAAAGTTGATTGTGAGATTGTTGTGAGAAAAATAATTAAGGGTCTGTTTGGGATGACTTTTCTTATTGCTTTGCATTACAGATCATAATCACAATTATGCTTGGTTACTGTTTAAAAAAAAATTCTATGTTAGGAACATTCTTCTTACAACAACTTTTTAAAAAATTACTTTTCTCACAATAATTTTCAACCATCTTTATAAAAAAAATGCAGCAATCTCAAACAAATTTTTAATTTACTCTAGTTATGAAAAGTTGTTTTCTATCATAAAATTTTATAAAAAATAGTGAAAAAATTATAAGAAAATAATAGTCAAATAAAATTATAATTATTATATAAAAAAGCAAAACAGTTAAAAAATTATTCTAAATAGACCCTAAAATTCTTGAATCTATTTTATAATGAATATAATATATAAATAATTTATATTCTATATATTTTAAAATAGATCTTAAATTTTTAAATTTTATCATCACTTGTTAATATAAGAAAACGTGATCCTTTACAATACTTACAAGGATTGTTCTACGAGTCGTATGAAATTTGCCGATCAATTTAGAAATTATATGCTGTTCATCTTGATCTGTTGGTTGAGAGCTTTGACTATCAATCAATACATTTTGAGTTCGAGTCTTACACTTATAATATATGTATAAATTTATCTTAAACTTCATTTGGAATAGCTTTCTTACTGCTTCTTAAAACAGTATTTTAGTATAAAAATTTTAATTTTATACTAAAAAACTGCTTTAAGAAATAATGAGAAAGTCATCCCAAATAAAACCTTAATTAAGCTAAATATCAGCCAAAAAAAACGTAGAAATTACTATTTTTTTCCCTTGTCACTTTAGGATGAAAGATTGTCAACTTACCTTGACGGCTTCCACAGTGTGGAAATTTTGCAGTCAAGAGGTAACGTATTTCTCCCGGTGCAATGTTTTTCACCATTTTCTAGAAGGGAGATAATAGCGTTGCCGGCCCATCTTCAGAACATGTTAGATCTTCTGGACAATCTCAGCCGTCCATGCCAAACAAAATCATTCCGCTCCGTCACTGACCAACGCCGGACTTCCGCCTGACCACCGACCGATTCCGAACTTCTGTCCGGCCACCAACCAACTCCGGACTTTTTTACGGCCACCAACCGATGCTGGACTTCCGCCCGGCCACTGACTAACGCCGGACTTCTGCCAGACCACCGATCGACATCGGACTTCCGTCAGGCCACCGACCATCATTGGACTTCCGCCCGGCCACCATCCAACATCGGACTTCCACCGGCCACCGACTGTCGTCAAACTGCCGCCTAACCACCGACCGACTTCCGCCCGGACACCAACTGACGTCAAACTTTCACTTAACTCCCTCTACTATTGTAATTTCACCGTCTTTGAATTACAGGTTGGATCAAGTTTTGTAATTCATTTAGATACTAGTGGAATCATTTGAACTAGGTTAGGCCCCATAATTTTTTCCCTTTTTCAGGGTTCCCACCTTAAAAGTCTTGGTGATTTACCTTTTTTGTTTACGTGTTGTATATTCGTGTAACACTATGACGAAAAACACACTTAATCTACTGCCATGTGTAGTCAAGATTTTAATTGCTCTTCTGTATTGTGGCTGCTGCGAATTGGGCTTCTCTAGGGAAATTCTGTTTGGTTTCTTATTTTGGAATTCGCGGTTCAATATTTTCGTAGTAAGGAAAAGGTCTTATAATAGAAAAGAGAGAAAGTATCTCAACTCTCGTCTATATAGCAAATAGCTATATTATTCTCCATCATTGATATAAAGAAAGTGTTAACTCTGCCCTTATTTTCTTATATATCCAAACAAACAAACAAAAAACTTTGAAGTACCATTCTTTTAAAATTTAATGAAATAGTTGATCTTCATACATTAATAAAAGTAGATAAATATCATCTAATTACATAAACATATGGTTGTAATTATAATTTTATGTTTTTATCTTTTATGTTCACTTGAATTATGTTCTATCAATATCCTAATAAGTGTGTCGACACCGGTCTGGAAACCACCCCCCCCCCCCCCCCCCCCCCCCCCTAATTTTATGGTTAAGATTTCATTTGGGATGACTTCCTTACTCACAATCTCCACTTCGTGCTCCAACTAATTTCTGCTATGCCAGAACCTGTGGCCATTTCTACTGAACACCTTTTTACTTTATGTAATCAACTAGGGTGTTTTGGTATTTACACACTTACTCTTTATCTTCTGTATAGAAGCTACTCGTTGTATGCTACAGTGCACAATATGAATACATGATTTTACTGCTTGTTCTCTGTTACACTTTCCTTCTCTATTATCTCTGTGTATTAGAATGTGCCTAGAAAACTTCTCAGCACAGTTCATCACCTTCTACATGGTATCAGAGCCACGCGCCTAACGGTTTCCTTCCGTCAAAGATGGGTGACTCAGGAGTCTCTGCTCCGTCTACACCCCCAGCATTGTCCTCTGATATTCCCACACCACTTGATATAACCATACCTCCCACCCTAAAATTTCTTCTCTTCAATCTCAAGAACATCATCTCTGTTCAACTCCAAGCTGATAACTATTCAACATGGAGATCTGCTCTTATAAAGTTGTTTGCGGTAAACAACTTCTCTGGATATCTTGATGGATCTTCACCATGCCCACCCAAACATCTCCTAACAGCTACCGGGCAACTTACCCTTAACCCTCAATTTTCTCTATGGACCTTTATAGATCAGAACCTCTCGATTGCTCTCTTCTCCACTATTTCACCCTCCATGCTTCCCTATACTCTCAATCTTGATATCACTGCCTCTATCTGGAAAACACTTGAACTTCAATTCTTCTCCACTAACCGTTCTAGAGTTCTACAGCTTAAGAACGAACTCCATTCCCTCTCAATGCACAACAAGATTATGACCGATTATCTTGCCTCCGTCAAAACCCTCGTAGATAATATCTCTGATGCCGGTGGCTCAGTTGATAATGAAGATATTCTTCTTTACATTTTGAATGGTCTACCTTCGTCCTATCAGTCTTTTAAAATGACGATCAGGACTTCTATTCATTCAATCAGTCTAGATAATCTCTATTCACTTCTTCGTAGTGAAGAAGTTCACCAGACTACTGATGCTGTTAAGGAGCTCTCCTTGTCTAATACGCCCTAGATAGATTCGTCGTTTGCTCTGTTTTCCAATCGCGGCCGTTCGCATGGACGTACTTCTTACAATCATGGTCGCGGTCAAACAACTCTCACTACCTCTCCTCGTCAGCAAAGAACACCTCGCTTTGATGGGGATTGACAGATTTGTGGCAAACACAGACACTCTGTGATTAACTGCTGGCACCGTGGCAACTTTCAATTATACCAACTGCATCTGCTTCCAACATTACACTTCTTACTGATACTGAGCAAGCCGCTCCATGGTATCTGGATAGCGGAGCCACTGCACATCTTACCCCTGATCCCTTACCGCTTCACCAGTCTACGCCTTACATTGGTAATGATCCAGTATTCATCGGCAATGGTACACCTCTTCCTATGCAACATTCCAGTAATGGATTGCTCCCTACTCCCACTCGTAAGCTCTCTCTCAACCCTCTGTTTCATGTTTTACATCTTACTCACCAACTTCTTTCCATTTCCAAATTAATCAATGATAACAACTGCTCAGTTCTCTTTGACAAATCTGGTTTTCATGTCAAGGATCGGAAGACAAATCACACTCTGCTCCATGGTCCGTGTCATAAGGGACTATATCCTGTTCCTCCCAACTCAAATCCGATCCCCATCCTCGCTGCTGCTATAACCCTCAAGTCTCCGTCTTCCACAACCACCTGGCACAGGCGGCTGGGTCATCCCAACTCCAAAGTTTTAGCTGCTATTTCTAAGTCTTTTCCTCTCTTATGTATTTCTCTGAATCAATTTCTTTGTAGTTCCTGTGCTATTGCAAAAAAGTTACAGGCTCCCATTTTCTCTCTCTAACCATGTATTTAGTGCTCCTTTACAATTAATTCACGTTGATGTTTGAGGTCCCTCCCTAGTTCTTTCTTATGATGTATTTCAGTATTATCTAATACTAGTTGACGACTATACGCGACACATTTGGCTCTATCTACTCAAATGAAAATTAGATGTCTCTTCATCTTTTATACATTTTAAAAACATTATTGAAAAACATTTAAACTTACCAATTCGAACTCTTTGCACCGATGGCGGCGGCGTATTTCTAAACAATACATTGAGCTCTTTTCTATCCACTAATGGTATTACCCATCAATACACATGCTCACATACTACCCAACAAAATGGTACTGCCGAACGTAAACATCGGCACCTACTCGACACTGCTCGAACAATATTGGTTGATGACAAACTACCACCTCAGTTTTGGACTGCTGCCTTACTTACTACAGGCTATCTTATTAATCGTCTACCTTCTATTACTACATCCAATAACTCACCCCATCAGCTATTATACAACTACCCCACCTGATTATACCATGCTTCGCCCCTTTGGGTGCCACTGCTTCCCCTAGCTTCAAAAATATGCTCCACACAAGCTCGCTCCATGCTCAGTACCCTGCATCTTCTTCGGTTATGCTACCAATCAAAAAGGTTATAAATGCTATAATCCTACCACTAGTAAATTAATAATCTCTCACCATGTTTTGTTCGATGAAGACGATTTTCCTTCACTTCCTCAATGCTCTATCCCATTTTCACATTCATCTCCCTCTACGAACGTACCTATCTTCCCTCCCATTGTCAACCCAACCCAATTTTCACATTCAGCTCCTGCTACAACCTCCACAGAATCCACTCCTTTACAACAACTCACAACCCCCACTTCTTCCCCCTCACCAACAGCTTCTGTTACTCCATCCGATTCTCCCACCTCGTCTACCTCTCCCTCCATCTCTCCACCTCTACCTATCCCTCTTGTCCTCCACCATCCAATGGTCACTCAGCTCCACATAGGTTCACTCAAGCCTTGTGTCATTCTTGACCTTCATCATGACATACAGTCTACTCCCACCTTCTTTACTGTTGCCAACAAAATACCCAACTGGCATAGTGCAATGTCAGCTGAATTTTATGCCTTACAAGCTCAAGGTTCGTGGCAACTAGTTCCTCCTCCCAGAGACCAACAAGTCATAGGTTGCAAATGGATATACAAGCTCAAACGTCATGCCAATGGATGTGTCGCTCGCTATAAAGCTCGCCTTGTAGCCCAAGGCTTCAAGAAAGAATATGGTATGGACTATCATGAGACATTTAGCCCCCGTAGTCAAATTTACCACCATTCGATTGTTTTTGTTAGTGGCACTACATCATAATTGGCAGATTCTTCAGCTTGACGTCGTGAATGCATTTCTTCATGGAAATCTTGATGAAACCATCTATATGACTTAGCCACAAGGATTTCAGGATCCTATCCACCCCAACCATGTTTGCCTGCTTCGCAAAGCTATTTATAGCCTGAAACAAGCACCACGCCTTTGGTTTGCTACGCTCTCCACCTATCTCACTAATCATAATTTTGTTATCAGCTCAGCCGACCCATCTTTTCTTCTTCTACACAAAGATCATCTCCGCATCTACATACTTATTTACGTAGATGATCTTCTCATTACTGGGAATGATATCTCATTTATTTCAGAGCTTATACAGTAACTCCAGAAGAAGTTCCAAACTCAAAATCTTGGTTTGATTTCTCGATTTATGGGTCTTGATATCATCTGCACTGATATAGGATTCTTCCTCTCCCAGCAGTCATATATTCAGAATCTTCTTCATACAGCTGCTATGAATAACTGCAACCCTTGTCCACTCCTCTACCATCTAAACTACCCACTGACTCTGCTCTTCAGCAACCCTTCAATTAGCCGGAATAATACTGTCACTGAGCAAGCTCTCTATAGTACCTTTCATCAACTCGACCAGACATTGCTTTTGTTGTTATCAAGTTGTGTAAACATATGCATCAGCCATTGCTTTTACATTACCATCTTCTCAAACATGTGCTTCGTTATCTCCGAGGAACTCTCTCTTACAGTCTTCTGCTTCCAAAGACAGATCTTACTCTCTCGGCCTTCTCTGACTCCGAATGGGCTGGAGACTCTCTTGACCGCAAATCAACTTCAGGATACTGCATTTATCTCGGTAAAGCTCTTCTTACTTGGTCGGTCAAGAAACAATCAACTGTTGCTCGGTCCTCTACTGAAGTAGAGCATCGATCGCTAGCTGTCGCTGCTGATGATCTGATTTGGATTTGACGCCTATGTCAATATTTTCAAATTCCTATGGACACTACTCCGATCTTCTGTGACAATATTTCTGTAATGTCCATAGCATGCAATCCTATATTTCATACTCGCACAAAACACATAGAAGTTGATTATCATTTCATTCGTGACTGCATTCATGCCAAGCATCTCGTTGTTCATCATATCTCTACAATTGATCAAGTTGCGGACATTTTTACCAAGTCTCTTTCATCTGCTAGACTCTCTACTCTTTGCACCAAGTTAATGGTCCTTCCGACCATCAACTTGAGGGATGGTGACAAGGATATCTCCACTTCGTGCTCCAACTAATTTCTGCTATGCCAGAACCTGTGGCCATTTCTATTGAACACTTTTTTACTTTATGTAACCAACTAGGGTGTTTTGGTATTTACACACTTGCTCTTTATCTTCTGTATAAGAAGCTACTCGTTGTATGCTACAGTGCACAATATGAATACATGGTTTTACTGCTTGTTCTCTGTTACACTTTTCTTCTCTATTATCTCCGTGTTTTAGAATGTGTCTAGAAAGCTTCTCAGTACAGTTCATCACCTTCTTCACTTACTGTTTAATCAAACAGCGTTTTAGTAAAAAAAAATTAATTTTTGTACTAAAATTTATTTTAAGAAGCAACAGTAAAACCATCTCAAACTAAGGCTTCATTTGATACAGACTGTTTCTTAAAGCAGATTTTTTAGTACAAAAATTAAATCTGCTTTAAGAAACAGTAAGAAAACCGTCCCAAATTAGGGAAATTATTCGGTGTGGTCACTAGACGATCCAGAGACGAATCAGGATGCACCACATCACCAGGTGCATATCGGTACACAACAAAAAAATGAGATGGCTCATTCTGATTAGACTCTGAACAATATTCGGTGACCGCACAAAATAATTTCTCTCCAAACTAAGCCTAAACTTAGATGTGATAAATAAGCAAGCTACAATTCGGTGACACGACAGGAAGCTACAATCGAGTGGCACTATCGGAAATCGGCATCAATTGCAACATATTTTAACCGTGGCTGTAAGCAAAGTATAAATTAAGCTCTCCATTGAGAATAAACTGTACGGCGAAGCAGTAGAAAGGGAGTTGGAAGTCCAAATGAGTAACGATTAAGTAATCTCCAATTAAGACATCTGCTTAATTCTCAGAATTAAAAATATAAATTAGAGTATGATCTTTAATCTTTTTTTTTTTTAATTAAATAGAACTGAATTCTTTTTTTTATATATATAGAACTGAATTCTTATTTATATAGATATCATAAATTTCAAAATAGTCCCGATAATTGTATATAATCATTTTAATAGTCTACGAGTGCAAGATCATTTCGATTTAGTCCCTCGACTATAAAAAATTGATCCTTTTAGACTAATTTGGATTAATTTTATAAAGTCAATAGACTAAATTGTGATCAATTTTGTATAGTTGATGGACTAAAATGATTGAGATTAAATTGACCTTACACAAATAATCTGAGGACTAATTTGAGCTTTTTCTGTAGTTATCATTATATTATTTGTAATTGATCTATGCATAATCATCAATAATTAGCCTTAAGCACTTTTTTTAATTAATAGAATGTTTAAGATAAACTTCTAACCTCTAAAATAAAGCAAAGAAACCTGCACGGCTACACTCCTTATACTCCACATTAACGATAGTACTCTTTGCTATAAAGAAAGGTGACCCAATTAAGATTAGAAGACCACCAAAACCTAAAAGCCTAAGCCATAATCATAAATTTTACTAAATTGTCTTTAAAATGATTAGATTTCCTTTAAAATTAACATTATGCATGAAGTTGTTTATCACACGAACAATAAAATATAAAAATTTTCAACCCTGTCCTGTTGCAATTTGTAAGTTCACCTTTTAAGATAGCCCTCTAAGCGAGAAATTATTCTGTGCGGTCATCGAACGATCCAGAGGCGAATCAGAATGCGCTACGCCACCCGATACCGAACGATACATAGCAGCGGTACACAGTAAAAAAATAACATTGCGCGTTCTCATTCGCCTTTAGACGTCGTTCGGTGATAGCACAGAATAATTAATCCCTGTAAGAAGCCAAGAACAACAAATACAGGCGACTCTGATGCTTGCTCTTGTAAAAGCAATTAAGTGGCTTGCAATCTTAGATGAACAAATCTTAGCTAAAATCCTAATCCAAAGAAATCTAATGCACTTGACAACTGGAGAGAATAAGCACCAACAGATCTATTCCTTCAGCATCAATACAAAGCGTTGGGAAGAGCTTATTAATCCAAGTGACGAGTAACAGTTCAACTCAGACATGTTCCAGAACTATAAATACATCAACCAAGCCGAAGTAGAATATGTGATTCATTCCCAGTAAATTAAGAGAATACAACCATCATGGCATTTTATATCTTAAAGCCATTTAAACTCTCATGCTCCACTCTTAATTACAGCTTAATAAAAAACCTAGGCAAATTAAAATAGAAGACAGAGATCTAAACACAGAAATGGAAGAAAAGTTACAGATAAAAGAGCGAAAATACAAGCAGAAGCATACCATTCCTCTGGCATTTGTCATCAAAGCACGCTGTCAGAAAGCAATTCCAAAGAAGGAACTTCTGTTCTGCAATATGGGCAATGAGAATGATCTGCAAGCCAGGGGAGGACGCAGCTGGAGTGATATCTGTGAGCACAAGGCAACCACATGACCTGCTGCTGTACTCTAAAGCCATCCAGGCACACAGCACAGATGTCCACCCTCGAAGATTTCCTTGAGAGCTCACCACCTCGCTTTCCTGTGCCTCTGTTCTCATGACTAGCATGAACTTGCCTTGAGTTGTCTTGCACGGTTGTTGTTGAGGTCCTCATCCATCTAAGGAGAACATGGAAAAAAGAGGTTTTCATGCAGTAAATATAGCCATAATAAGCTAGAAGAAGAGAACACAATATACAAATATCAACCAAAACAATAGAAAAGGTGATTCTTTTGTTAAGATAATATTTTCCAATGATTTACCGAGCAAATTAATGAACCCATACTTCTGCTATGTTGAAGAAGGGAGATGAAGAGTCTATTTTGGACAACTTTCTCGCTGCTTTGCTTTTCATAAATCAACCACAATTCCGTTTGGCTATTTCTTTCTTACTGTTTTTAAAATTTTCCGTAGTGAAAAACTACTTTTTGCAGCTAGAGTAACTAAACTACTTCCTCCATAGCAATTTGATAATTAACTTTATAAAATGTTGTAGCCGTCAAAATTATAGTTCTAAGAAATTATACACCCTTTGTCCTTTGAAGTTGAAATAAATATTTGACATATTCAAAAGGGGTGGTTGCTCAGGTGGATGAGTGGCTTTACCCTTAGAGATAGGATACGAAATGAGCATATACGTGAAAAGGTTCCAGTAGCTCCAGTGGAAGATAAGATTAGAGAGCGTCGCCTTAGATGGTTTGGTCACATAAAACAGTGGCCTGCCGATGACCCGGTTAGGAAAGTAGAGGTATTAGATTTGACTCATGTTAAGAAAGGTAGAGGTAGACCTAAAAAGACTTGGTTAGAAAATATTAGAAACAATCTTTCTTTATTAGATTTAAACGAGAATTTGACTTTTAATAGGACACAATGAAGAAAAAGGATTCATGTAGCCTATCTCATGTAGTGGGACAAAGGCTTGATGTTGTTGTTGTTGTTGTTGTTGTATTCAAAAGGGGTGGTGTTTTTACGCAGCTGTGATGGACTATAAATAAATTAATTGATGCCAGATAGTGTTTTGGACAGATATTGCACTGCCAGGTATGCAAAGCAGGGGTAATACTAATACAGTTTGTTTTTTATATCTAAGAAACTAAATCTTGAGAAATAAATATACAGTTGAAGGGATAAAATTCTAATGGCGATATCCTTACAGAATTGCCTTAAAAGTAACTTATTTATCTTTCTTTTCATCAAAATGTACACATTGGTAGAAAAAAAATTAAGACTTGTTTTTTATGGAAAAAGATCAAAATAACAAGTAAATTTTCTCATACTACGATTTGTGCATTGATAGGAACAAATCTTTACCAAATGTAAGGACTTGTCCACTAGCGGAATCAGGGGCTGTGGTTGGCCCTTGCCCACCAAGACCTTATAGCGGCTATCTATGTTCATATTAAGTCACAATGTGAGAAAATATTCCCTCCAAAATTTTAAAGCAATAAAAGAACTTCATTTCAAATAATACACTCTACAAAAACTGCAACTTTTTTACAGTTTAATGAAAAAGAAAATAATTTTCATATAAAACTATAATGAAAGGAAAGTCAAATCACATCTATCAAATCTATTAATATCTATTTACATATTATTAAGCCATATTGAGAAAAAATTGCTCCAAATTTTCAAAAGATATTTTGAAATGGAGATCTTTTATCGATTGGATCAAATGTCTTGGAACCAATCTTGAGCAAAGGCCGGATCTACTCAAGAACAAATCGTTAACAACCCTACATGAAAATATCCTAAAAAATCAATGCAAAAAAAATAACAAACTATTAATATTAATTAAATTATTATACAAGACCTAACCTCTATTTCTTATAATCCAATATACTGTGTGGTGTTACTGTCTTATGTATCAAATATAAATTTCTGCCATAAAAAATCTTGAAGCTATGTATGGTCAGGAAGCTTCAACCCCATAGATTTGGGATAAACGCTTTCGCCCATCTCCCTTCCAATCCTAGTTACAACACTATGTGTCGCCATGTCAACTTGTTCTTAAAACTGAGAATAAATCTCATTTTTTTATAGATACTTGTTCATACGCATACAAGAATCATGAACCAAATGCTATAAGGAATTCTCATAAGAATCGAGCCAAACTTAGAGTAGCCGGACGGAAATAGATTTCACAAATCGACCTACAATCGTGCCAGAACTAAAATTAGGCACGAGTTTGTTACCCCTTTCGAAACTAAACCTATCTGCATCTATCTATCCTCGCAAAAATCAGTTCAAGCATGAGATTAGGGATTTACCACCTTGTTGCCATCCCAAACACAAGGGTTAAAGAAAGAAGATAGATTTCGGCACCATTGCAAACTCCACAATGATGTCTACAAAGTTATCACCTCATCTAAACTTAATTTATGTTCTAATTACAATTCTCACAATCCAACTTCATTTTAAGGTGGGAAAATCACATCCCAAATGCAAATCAGAATTCCAAATATCCAAACATAATAGATTTCTTAATTTCATTCACCTCAAGTTGTAGTTTTCCCCAATTTACCATAATTCACCTGTGCCTTTGAGAGTCTACCAGTCCAAGCTTACATCTAACACCACAAATTCAAAGAAACCAGCACTCAAATTACAATCAGGCAACTTATTCATAAAGCAAATCCACAAAAAAACCATCATTATCTTCCGCCAGTAATACTTATCAATATCATTACATCCATGATCATTTTACCCTCCCTATTCATATCAGTCCTATTTTTACCTGTTTGATTGATAAATAATCAAACTGCTCCTGCAATAATCAACAAATCTTTATCCGAATATATTGATCATTAATTAAAGACCACAACAACACATGAAAAGCACGATTAATCTCTGATTTAAACGAAACAAAATAAACAAATCCAGTAGAAAAACTGGGCGGGATTTACCTTGGGAAGGGGGAGCTTATTGAAGGTGACGAGGATGGCGAACGAGATACAGCGAAAGGACGGCGAAGCTTCTCCTCTAGTCGGCGTCGGGCCGCAGCGGCGGCGGGCTGGTCGATGGGCTGCGGCTGAGCGGCGGGCGAGGGTTCCGACGGGCCTCGCAGATACGAGTCATTCCGGTGGTGGAGGCGGCGCCGGCGAGCAAGCTCAACGCCTGGGAGCATCATACCTCCGCTTCCGTTGCCAGTGTCCCGCTAACCTGCGCCGCTTCGACCTCGCCTCCCTGTGGGCGGAGCAGATGTAAGGCGAGGAGAAAGATAAGCTGTTGTGCTCCTGCAGCGGGACGGGACCGTTTATAGTGACGTTAAACAATACTAAATAACTGCCCTTGGAGGCGTCGTAAATTACGGAATTGCCAAGAGGGCTGATGAAATCCTGTAATGATCGTTATGTTCGGATTGGCAGATGGGCGACGTTTTTATTACTCTTTTTTTTTTCCGGCACTTATCTTGCGGTGTGTGTGTTAGAAAAAATTATTCTACGTGGTCATCTAAGGGTTCAAAGTTGAATCAAAATTTATCATATCACTCAATACGGAGCGGTACATAGCAGCGATACACAGCAAAATAATAACATGATGCATTCTCATTTGCCTCTGGATACTGTTCGATGACCGCACAGAATAATTTCTCGTATGTGAGAGGAGAGATGCTTAGTTTGGATTAAATCAATAAATAAAATTAAATAAATCATATTTAGTATATTTAATTTAGTTATTTAAACACTCATTTATTTATTAATTTTAATCATTATTTTCTTGATTTTTATTTTATAAAATTTATTATAATGAAATAAAACTATATTATTTTTCTTAAAGATTAAATTCATAAAATTCATAAACTATAAACATTAAGTGAAAGAAAGATGATCAAGAATACTATTTATTCAATAAATAAGACTTTTTTTATTATTTTATAAAGTTGTCATAGATAAAATCATAAAATAACTTTTTTAAAATTATTATAGAAAATTATGAAAATAAAAAAAATAGTGATCAAACAAAAATTATAATTCAGACCTAAAAAAATAAAGCAATAAGAAAATTATCCCGAATGAAACCTAAAATTAGTAATTAATTTATATTGTTCGTAATATATATTATCTAAACTAAAAATAATTTATTTCATTATTAAAATTAATTAGATTTATTTCATTCAAAATCAAACTAAATAATTCAACTTAAAATTGTATTTATTTGATTTGATTTTAAATTTTATAATTAATATTAATTATTTTACTTAATTCATAAATTAAATTATTCATTCAGATTTTTTATTAGTATTAATCACTATTACAAATAATCCTCACCAATAATGGAAGCATCTGAATTTATGATATGAATTCCTAAACTAATTTTAGCATAATTTCAATCGATATAAAATTATCATAATATACTTTTTTATCTTTACATAAATTTTCAAACTATTATCATCATATATTATAAGGTTGTTAATAAATGATATGACCCATCAATTTAACTCGGATCATGAAAATTTTGAATTCAAATTGACCTGTTTGATAAACGGGTCATGTTCATATGCGAAATTTTCGATATGTTTATTAAATGGGTAGGGTTTGGATTAACCTGCAACTCGATTTTAGCTCGAAAGTGACATGCTTAATATTTTTTTAAATTTGTTTATTTGTTAGCATGATTTTCTTATTTTTGATCAATTAACATAAATTTCATAGTTTATAAATTATAAATTTCTTTTAATTAAAACGGATTATCGGATCCTGTTTGGGTCATTCGAGATCGTTAGTGAGTCAACGAGTCCATCTTTTTTACTCGTTTATTAAAGTTATGTTCAGGTTGATTGGATTCAGATCGAATCAATTTCAGATCAGATCCGAACCAAAGTTCATAACCCATTTTAATATCAATAACATTCCCTACAAGTCAAGCTAACAAAATAAGCCTTATTCATGATTTTAATATTTCTTTTTAAGAAATATTATTATTATTACTATTATTATTTTTAGAACAGGATATCCATCCGCTGCCACTCCTGAGAGGGCGCATGGCGGCGTGCTAATCCTCAGCTGACCTAGAGGAGGCACCCACCCCAAAAACCTCCTGGCCCACACTTAATTGGCCCCACTTAAGAGGCGTTACCGTTCGAGGAGAATGAAATACGGATTGAAGGTTTCCAACGGTACTCATCCATCAATCAAACTAAACAAACGTGGGTAAAATATTAAATCTTAAAAACAAACGGTACGCAAACGCTTATTCGGCAGATACCACGGATGTAATTTCTTCATGGCCAGCACGACAAGCCCAATCCAACGGTTCAAATGGCATACCCGTAAATATGTGCTCCAGAAAGGGCTATTATGTAGCAGTGTTACCAGAAGGAAGCTTCTTGGCAACCCGCAAGTGGCAAGCCCACCTTCCTCTCACAGGCCCCGCGCAAATTTATTTCGCTGTTGCCACTAGCCAATCAGCTGATTCCACATGGCCCGCACATCCTTGTGTCATGTTTAGTGGGACCCAGTTGAGTGGAAAGCCCTCGAATCGTCGTGGTCCAAATCGCCGGCTCGGCACTCGCAAATATGAAGAGTACAATTATCATGTGACCTATGTCAAAGAGTACAATTATGCCTCAATAATTAAACCAATTTATCATTAGCTCCATTATGATTAGATTAAAGCTTCATTAGAGATGACTTTCTTACTACTTTAAAAAAAAAATTAAATTTTATACTAAAAAATTATTTTAAGAAACAATAAGAAAGTAGTCCCAAGCAAAGACTAAGGCTTTGTTTGGGACAATTTTTTTGCTGCTTTCTAAAACAGATTTTTAGTACAAAAATTTTGTGAATTAGAAATTTTTATACTAGAAAGTCATTTTAGAAAGCATCAAAAAAATTATTCCAAACGAAGCCTAAGATTTCATTTGGCACAAATTTCTTATTATTTTGTAAAGTTGTTATAGAGAAAATAATTTTTTAAAATTGTTATAGAAAGCTGTTTTTTAGTATAAAATTTTTTTAAAGCTGTGAAAAAGCATTGGCCATACAAAAATTATGATTGCGGTATGAAAAATAAAGTTGTAAGAAAGCTGTCCCAATCGAAGCCTAAGAACATCAAAATTTAAATTCGAATAATTTGCCCTAATTCGATTTGCATGAGTTTGATATAGGTTAACAAAATTTAAATCCAAATTAAAATAAATCTTCTCCTAGTTTAGTTCGATTAAGAGCTCATTTTGGTGTTAGGAATTTTTTTTTTAAAAATGAAAGAAAATTTTCTTAATAGTGCAAATGAATTCAATTTTCCTCGTAAATTTTAATACCCAAAATCTTGAACGAGGTGATTTTTGATACAATTTTAATTAGAAAAAAATATATATTTATTCATGATGATCTCCAATATGAAATTTGATAAAAGATGAGAATTTTTAAGAAATTATATATTTTTTCTCTTATCCCTTCATTTTCTCTTTGTTGTAATTTTTCTTAATTGAGAAAACAACTAATATTTAGTGGGTTAGAAAGAGGACCAATAGTTACTACTTCGGCCATTTAATCAAACGGTTCATAAACATTTGAAAATTATCTCTCTATTGACCAATAGGATTTTGACAAACAATCAATTATTCAATGATGATTGAATTTTAAATCAAAGTGGACCATTTAATATAGAAAATATACCTAACTTTTAGGGCAATAAAACCTAAATGCAAAGTTAATTAGTATTGTAGAAGAGCTAATATGTTAGCTTAAGCTTGACAAGCTACTTATAACTTGGCTTAGTTAGAGCTTCTTCGTTGATCGTTTTGAACAAAATTGAACATTTTTATAAGTATTTGATTGATAAATGAATAATTCATATATAATTATGAACAAAATCAAATAAAACTTAGGAACACGATCATTAAAGAGATCAATTAATGATTAATAATATGATAATTTAACACTTAATAATTTACTTGTTTATAGCTAAATAATACACTTGTTTAATATTCTATAATAAATTCATTTAATACTTCAAATATTTCATTAATTATTTAAAATTTTTAAATCAATTCAAATTTAATAATTTTCAATATGTTTTATGCTTATTAAGAACTCCAAAAACCTTTAAGACATTTTAAGCTGCCAATTTAAATTTTAAAATAAAAAAGGGTCAAAATTTCAAATCTAAATGCAATCCTAAATTCTTAAAGTTATCTCTGATGGGTTGTTCCATTGAGCATTAGAAAGGAGAAGATTGTTTATACTGGGTTGGACATACAACATAGAATGCAGAAATTTTTGTTGGGTGAGAGAATTTGACTTCGTTTGGGACCACTTTTTTATTGCTTCTTAAAGTAGTTTTTTAGCTAAAAAGATTCTTTAAGAAGCAGCAAGAAAGCCGTCTCAAATGAAGCCTTTATCATTTTCACATCGCTTAATCATCTTATTCTCAATATCATCAAAGCTCTTGGCATTTCTCTCATTTTCTTATCACTATCAGCTGCATGAAACCTTTTTCCTTGTTGTTTCTTATGCTGATTGAGGCTTCATTTGGGGCGGCTTTCTTACTGCTTTTTAAAGCAGCTTTCTAGTTCAAAAAAATAAAATGTTTATACTAAAAAATTTGTTTTATGAAGTAGTAAGAAAGTCGTCCCAAATGAAGCCTAAGAGAAATATGTGTAATAGAAGTTCCTTTATCATGTAACTCTCTCAAGCAAGGTTTTTTCTTTAGTTATTTGAATAGGCTGAGGTCTGTGTCTGTATGTCATTAGTAGTTATTGCTATGTTAACACTCCATATTGATCTTTTTTTATCATTGTTTCAATATGATAATGCAACATATAAAGTACTACAAGAGATATTAGTTTGAACCAAAACTGCATAGATGCTTAAACATTTCTAAGTTCATGGATCCAATTTGTTGCTCTTAAACTGCAATTATGCTTAATGATGGAGTCAGTAATTTACTTACTTGTTCTTATCTATTAAAGTCTCATTTTTAAACTCGATAAGCAGCTCATTGGTATGCTTGTTCAATTAGCTAGCAAGTTCTCCTATAGTTTCACTCATTAATAGGCTTGATAAGACTCATTTGACTTACCAAAATAGTGCTCGATAGATTTGCTCATTAATAGGCTCAATAAGACTCATTTGGTCAGCCACAAGTAACATAGTTAAGTTTATTAATTGGCATGATAATGCTCATTTATTTTCTCAAACAAATTGTTTGATAATAATTCGATAATCATTATTTGATCCAAACTCAAGTTGAGCTCAAATCAAGATCAAACAACTATAATTTTATATAAACCAACCTATAAAATTATCATCTATACTTGAATCGAGCTCAAGTAATGCTTAAACAAAATAAATGAGCTCAAGTTCAAATAAGCTCCTGCTTTGATTCATTTGCGATGCTATGTATGCATGCAAACAAATCATGATAGGGATTGACCAAAATGATCATATGTTGTATTCTAAGGGTAATGTGACAATCCATGTCACCAAAGTAAATACCCTAAGATGATATAGAACTTATTGAAAGGCTAACCCTTATAGATTAAAGGAATGACTATCCTAAGATGCTATGAATGCATTCTAAGTACGTGTGTTATTGGATATGTTTATCAATCCGTCACAATGAATTAGACCAATTAATATTATGCACATTGTGCATTAGTAGACTTGACCAATATGAATCAAATCTAAGGCTTCGTTTGGGACGTCTTTCTTATTGCTTCTTATTATAGTACAAAATTTAATTTTTTTACTAGAAAGCTGCTTTAAGAAGCAGTAGTAAAGCCGTCTCAAATGAAGCATAAGCTTTATTTGAGATAACATTCTTATTGCTTTGCTTTTTAGATTGCAACTATACTATATATTTGGCCATTATTTTTTTATTACTTTAAAAAAAATTGTGCTAGGAAGCTGCTTTCTATAACAACTTTTAAAAAATTATTTTTTCCACAACAACTTTATAACTACCTTTACAAAAAACTATCATCATTCCAAACAAACCTTTAATCTATTGAGATGAAGTAGAGAATCTTGATGTGGTATATATATATATATTCCTAGATTGATAATGTGATATCATTGTACATTTAAAGACTATGGTATGATGAAATATAATTAGTCAAATCAAGTCAACACATTAGGTTGACCTGATTGACCTAATTTGATGCTTTAGTTGCTAAATTGGCTGCTAATGAGAATGAGTACTATTGACCTCATTTTTATATGAGGTCATTAGGACCTTCCAAGCTCCTGAGTAAACATCTAATGATTGACAGCCACCCAACTATCAATCATCTAGTACCCTTATCAATTATTCAATTTAGCTCTTCAACCATCTATTCTTCAATCAATCCTTTAATCAATCAAGCTTCTGTTCAATTTCAAGTGCCTTCAATCAATCTAGCATTCAATCAATCGATGTCCATCTATAAGTTGCAACTTTGCACTGTAATCAATTGATCTAGTACACTGCCTAGTTTAGTGTACTGCTCCTTGTTCACTCCAATCAAGGTCCAAACCACTTCACTAGGAGCCTGATGTATTAATGACATCATCATTAACCCTTAGTGACAATCATTGCTCAAGGTGATCAATTGAGCTAGCTTAGGCTAGCTCAATTAAACATCAAATTTTAATCACCTTTCAATTCAGCATCAAATGAACTCTAACCCCACCAAACTCTCCTGAACATCCTTTCTAGTGATTTGGATGTGACTGGTCACCCTGACCCAATCAGTCGTTGACTTGGTCAACCAAATCCATGTCTGGTCAAACCAAGTCAACATAAGGCTTGTTCATTATATTCATTCAAATCATTTTATCCAACCTTTTTTTATATTATTCAAATGCATGTTTTGAACATCCTTAAACCCTCCATGAGTCAACTCTCAGTTGCTTTGACTTAGTCAACTAGCTAGGGAAGGTCAAACTATATCACACATAAACCCCTTCATTCAAATATAATATTTCTTCACTTAAACTCTTTGCAAACCCTTTCATTAACCTCTAAACACTTCACATTGGATTATCCTACTTTTCTTGGATAGATTTGACTAGTCACATTAGTCAAAATTATTAAAAGCTCTTAAATAGTCAAATTCCCTCTTCAAACCCCAAAGTCCATGTCTTCAAACTCTCTCCAATCCATCCAAATAGCATTCTTACATGCAGTGGCGGAGCCAAAAAATTTTTTAGGGGGGGGGGGGGGGGGGGGGTGGGGACCAACTTCAACCTTGCTTCCACATACATATGTGATATATAGTTGCTGATTAAGGCTAAAAAAATTAATAACTGCTTAGAATCACAGTTTGATGTATGTTAGTTACATGCTCCCCAAGTGCCACCTAAGTAGTCAATAGGATTAGTTGACTGGTCAAACTAATCAAATAAGTCTCCAAATAAGTTTAAATAGTCAAACCACTCCTTTTAATCCATTACACTCCAAACTAATCCAATCCAATAGCCTAAACACCTTTTAGAACATTCCTAAACCTGGTTTAAACATTTATTAACCCTAAGCTCATCCCAGCAACCCATATGAAGACAAAACATCTATCCACCTTGTTATTCCTTTGCTTGTCCTTTCTCCTGGCCTTCTAACTGCCTAAGGACATGTGTCACACATCTTAGTAAACTTCCAAATAGATCCCAAACCTCCAAATCAGCCCTGGGGTTTGAATTGGCCAAATGACCCAAAAGAGACTTATTCTTTAACCGTTCACTCTCTCTCTTCCCACAACATCCCCATTGCTTATTAAACTCATACAAAGCTCTGTTTAAAATTTCAATCAATTTGGTTTGATATTTGCAAAGAACAAGGCATTCTTCTTCTTAGGGTTTTTAAACACGTTATATATATATATATATATATATATATATATATATATATATATATATATATATATATATATATATATATAGTACGAGATCTAATCCGTTGATCTTGAGATCAATGGCCTAGATCTCGTCATTCTCTTTAATATCCAAACCTCGTGATCCGCCTTGTTGCTTAGATCACGATTTGACGAGATCCTGGTTGCTCATTCCAAATGGCGGAAGATCGGACGGCGGTGAAGAGGTGCTGATGCAGATAAGTGAAACTGTGTGCGCCGCCACCGTGGTTTCATAAATACTAATGATTGCGCAGCGCACAATCATTGGCATTAAATGCTGCCGATGTGTGGCCCACCGGCACCGCCGTTTCATATTATAGTTAATTTAGATTAATTTCAATTCATTTAAATATTAAAACTTTAAAAAAATTATAAAATCATTTATTCAACCAAAAATTATAAATAATATAGCATTTTCTTCAGTTTTTCATCCCCTTTATTTTAAAAATAAAATCAAATAAAAATTACATGTATATAGGGAGTTATTTAGCTTTAAGTGTTTTTAACATTTCTTTAATAACTTTTTATATACTTAGTTAATTAACCCCAAGTTTAAATGATATAATTTACAGAGCATTATGAGCATCCAGTAATTTTCATGTATTTATTTAAGTTATATTTTACTAGTTATTAAATTCATAGGGTTAAAGGTTATTATTTAATTCATATATTTTAAAACTATATCATAAATAAATCTTAACCCAAGCATTTAAATACTCTTTGGAACTTTTAAACAGAGCTTTATCATCTTTAAATGAATTCAATGTTGACAAACAAACACTTAATAAGAAATTACATCATAATCATTCATTGATTGAATTTTCAAATTATTAGATCTTCTTTTGACTTTAATATTTGGAGATTCATCAATCTTTTTTTTTTATTCATTATAAATTAGTACACTATGTTTGATGTGATATATTTAGATTAATTATGTGTATCAAAGGGTTAAAGAACATTGATTGCAAACCTATTTAATCCAGTGACATTTAAGGAAACAATTAGGATTGTGTCTTAGTGAACTTAGTCAAATCTAGGATTAACTACATACATCCATTTTTGGATAAAAACTAAACTTACAAACCTTAGTGTCATATAACCCTTGATCAAATTCATCACATTTAGACATTAATCGACCTTTAAAAAATGATTAAACTTAATTAACCCTTCATTAAGGGTTAATTTTGATAAATGCTAATAAATAAAATAAAATAAACTTTAATCAACTCTAAATCAAATAAACAATCATTAAAAATTAAAAATAAAAATTCAAATTTCATTAAAATGTTATTAATATTTAATTACCGTTAATTAACAATTAATTAAATAAATTCAAATAAAATTTCAATATAAAATAAAATAAAATTTATAAATTTATAAATTCATTTTAAATAATTTTTCAATTAAAATTTAATTTCTTAATTCATTAATTAAATAGTTACATTAATAATTAATTAAATATAATAAATAAAATTTAAAATATATATATAAATTCAAATAAAATTAAATAAAATTCAGAAGTTTAATAATTCATTTTAAAATAAAAATTTTTTGAATAAATTTTAATTTCTAATTAATAAATAATACATTAATTAAATAATTTCATTAATAATTATTTAATAATAATTAAAATTCAAAAATATATTAAAATTCAAATAAAAGTAATTAAAAATCAGAAGTTTATAATTCAAACTTAAATAAAATTTTGGAATAAATTTTAATTTTAATTCATTAATAGTTTATTAATTAATAAATAAAATTGATTAAAATTTTAATAATTAATAAAAAAACTAAAAATTACAATAAAATTAAAAAATAAATAAATTAGTTTGATTATAATTTATTTTAATCAATTAAATTTGATAATTAATATGAATTAAATGGATTCAGATCTTTATGCCTTAAGCTTAATTTCTTTTTAAGTGCTTTTTGGCATTAAATTTCAAGGCCTTTTAATATATTTAAATAACAAAAGATCCCTCATGTGTTGTGCATGACTCCTTTCAGGATGACACTAATATATTAGATTGAGAGAATTTTCCAACAATTAATAACACATCGACCTTATGCAACATATTTGATTCCATCTGGAGAATATGTTGCATTCAATTTACAAGGTCCCTTTCTCTATTTCTAATAAGATTTTGGGAGGCTCTCATATGTCCATCTATCTTGCATAGAGGATGGATGGTCATTTTGAAAGCCTTAGAATTTGTAAATTGATAACCCCTTGCACTGTAGGGGTTATAAATTTATACATTTTTTAAAACTAAACAAATAACTTCAATATTTAAAAATAGAATAATTTAAAAGTCAAATATACATCATTTAAACTTTAATTAAATTACCTTTCAACCTTTAATGATAAACCTTAAAAATACATGCAATATAAACTATAAAGTCCTATAGGACTTATCAAAGTCACACAACCTCTTTCACACATTTAGATGATTTGCTTGGACAATCAACTTTAGCCTAGGCTAGGCCGGTGGATTATTTTGGTTTGATTACGGGTGTCTTTGCCTAGAGGGCACCTATGTGTGATTGCTTATTTTCTACAAATTATAGCATGCCATATCTACTTTTCTATTAGTGCAATAGAGAGCGAAGTGAATGAGAAAGGGCAGTGCAATTCACTTTGATTTACTTTTTGTACATATAACTACTCACAACGCACTCATAACTATATTTTATTTCCTGCTTTTGAATTTCTATAAAATAAAATGTTATTAAGAAATGATATATGAAAAGAGTCATATAAATTTAAATTTTATAGAATTTTATATATAGAGCGAGTTGTACAAAGTTAAGAGTTATAAAAGAATCAAAAATAACTACTTATACATATACATGTAGGGCTCTAAAAACTAATGTCCTATTTCAAAAGGGGATATCTTTTTTGGAATTCCACAGAAGACTTGGAGCTCGAAGATCATAAGTAGTTACATTTGATTATAGATGTTTCTTATAGGATTAGAATCCATGTTTGCTGTTGGTGGGGCTTGGCCACCATTACTTTATTACAGATCCTTGGTTGTATTTTGCAAAGTTATATTAATAAAATCATTTCTTTTATATATTGCTATTCATGCATCATATGCATCATATGAGTAAATTTTGTTTTCTTGTAGCATATTATATTGCATTCAATTTAAGTTCTGTAGGGAGTCTAGATCCCATAATAAAATAAACTCTATCTTATATTCATTTCTAAAGTAGGGGAATAATCTGTGATCGCAGATTTTGCTTTATCCATATTTTTAAATTTAATTTCATAATCAAAAGATATATAGAAGGATATTTGATTTGCTTTTACAGTGAATTGAATATCATCTATATTTTATTATGGAAATAAAATTATGATTTATTTCTCTAATTGGAACGATAGGATAACATGATTTTCATACTTTATTACAAACCCTTGATTGTATTTTGCAAAGTTATATTAAAAAAGTAATTTCTTTTATATATTGCTATTCATGCATCATATGCATCATATGAGTAAATTTTGTTTTCTTGTAGCATATTATATTGCATTCAATTTAAGTTCTGTAGGGAGTCTAGATCCCAGAATAAAATAAACCCTATCTTATATTCATTTCTAAAGTAGGGGAAAAATCTGCGAACGCAGACTTTGCTTTATCCATAATTTTATATTTAATTTCATAATCAAAATATATATAGAAGGATATTTGATTTGCTTTTACAGCAAATTGAATATCCTTTATATTTTATTATGGAAATAAAATTATGATTTATTTCTCTAATTGGAATGATAGGATAATATGATTTTCATCCTTCGGGATGATCTGTATATTCCATATGTTACATCTGATTAGGAAAATAAATTCTAGTCTTCTTTCTTTCAATTCGATAGAAAGACATTAGTTTACCCTTCGGGGTGGTATAATGTCTAACTATACAGATTTAATCGAAAGAAAACCTTAAAATATAAAAAAAAACGGATATTGTGGGACTTTAAGTATTTTAAAATAAAAATTTTCTCACAAGTATGAGTTGGTTGGAGGTGACTGGTTGGATTATTGTGATTCTAAATCTATTTGGGATGGTAAGGAAGACATTGATGCTGGGTTTGTTGGTTTGTTTGTTTGTTTGAGGGTTTTGGTTGTTTACTGTTCTGGTAGATTTTAGGTTTTGTTATTTTTGTCTTTGTGGGTGTCTTTTGATTTCTCAAACATTACTAGGTTGGTGCTTGGAAGTTGTTATTTTGTTTCTTCCTTGCAGGTTCTTGTAAGTTTTTTAGTGGCTCCTCCTCCTACGGGTCGTCTGTCTCCCATCTATGGCGTTGCTGTTGCCTACTGCATCTACCTCCTGTTAGGTGACTATTGGTTGTTTCTTTCTTTCCTTTGGTTTTGTTGTATTAGTTGAGATCTGTTAGCTCTTATGTTTTACTTCAAACATTGTATTTTAGTGAGCTTTGGATCTCCTAAGGACTTGTAACTTCCTTTTTTAATTAACGCGTAGGCTCCTGAGTGAGTTTTTTCCCAAAAAAAAAGTCTCGATATTCTTAACTAAGAAATTTGTTCAAGATACCTAATTTAAGCTTATTAAAAAGTAAACCTAATTTTTAGGATTTTAACATTTTCTTATACTTTATAGAGTTTTTTTTAGTCATTTAAATATGCTATTCAAATCTAAAAATAAAGGATTTAATGTTAATCATTTACATTAAATCCTTTTAAGTTTGAAATTAATGATTTTGATTTTGAAAAATATAATGATTATCAAAATCAGAGATCAACTCCCATTTTTCTTAATTAATTGTAAAAATAATTGAGGAAAAAAGAGTTTTTTAATTAAGAAAATTTGAAAATCAATCTACCTTTGATCAAACAGAGAGGATTATTATTCAAATTGACCCTAATTAAGATTAATTATAAGCATTCAAAAATATTTCTAAAACTTTAGAAAATCATTTATGAATTTCAATAATTACAATAAATTTATCATAAATATTAAAAACAAAAAAAATATATTCAAAATTGACCAAAATATTTAAGAGTATTTAAAAGTAAATTCTTATCAAAATAGTGAATGCATGGATGATTTTTACTTAAAACCCTTGATTGATAATACAAGTTAATGATTTTAAAATTAAAATATAATTTTAAAAGTTTTACTGATTAATTGTAGGGAATAATTGATAAGTAGGATATCATTAATAATTTAAAAAAATTTTAAAATAACTAACTATCATTAATAATTATCCTGAAACTAATTATCATTAATAATGTTAAGTTAACATCCCTAAAAATATTTAACCATTTTAATTAATTAAAATAATGTTTAAGTCAATTATTAAGAATGTAAATACTGATATAATTCATGAAACAATTTTGGAGGATAAATTTATTATGGATAAAATTAAAATTACAAGGCATCCATGAGCTTAATTAAAAAAAAAAAAAACTAAACTTTCATGAAATAAAACTTTTGAAAATCATACCATGTATGAAAATAATCAAAGCAAGAGATTTGGGTTTTGTTTGGGACGGCTTGCTTACTGCTTCTTAAAGCAATTTTTATTACAATTTTTTTTAAAGCTTATAAGCAAAATCTCCAAGCTTAGCATGATGCAAAATAAGGTCACAAACCCTAATAGATACCTAATGACTAAATAAACTTATAAGCCTTGTTCTCTTCCCCCCCCCCCCCCCACTCATTTCAAATAGGAAATTTATTAGGAGATTGAGTTATATAATGGTGAAGAAATCAAAATAAGTGATTAAATCCTTCTCAATAATAATTATTAGGGGTGTCGATAAGTGATCAAATCCATTAACTTAACCTGAGAATTTCAAATTCAAATTTACCTGTTTAATATACAAGTTGGGTTTGGGTTGGATTTTCTAACATGTTTATTAAATGACCAGTGAATCCATTTTTGATACAAAAATAACCCATTTAATATTTATTATTTTTGATTTTTTTTACTTGTGGATATAATCTTCTTATTTTTAATCAAATATCATAAACTTTTAACTAATAAATTACATAATTTTTTTAAACAAAATGAGTTAACAGGTCAAATTTCGATCATTCAAGTTATTAGCGGGTTGAATTCGGATCAGTATTTATCATATGTTTATTAAATGAGTAAGATTCAAATTGAATCAATTTTGGACAGAACCCAAATCAGATCAAAATTGTTTTGACACCCTAATAATTGTAAGAATGATGTAGTAAAAAAATATTAAAAAATAAAAAAATAAAAAAAAAAGTAGTAAAGTTAAGAGCAAAGCCTCCCAACGGTTCTTCGGTGTCCAATGGCCTTCTCGCTATCGACGGCCAATATATAGACAATAGAACGACGTCGACAGATCAGAGGGCCGCAAACAAACGAGAAATTCATTCAAAAAATCTTACTTTTTAAAACCTTGTTCGCGAAGCAAGGCAGCAGGTTCTGGAAGCAGCATTTCGATATGTACTTGCACCCCCTCGATGTCGCCGTCTTGAGCTCAGCGGCCTTTCAGAACCCTAGAGATCGATCCATCACTTCTTTTCGTTTCTTGAAAGGTTCAATGGGGGATAACTGCTGTTCGACCCAGTTAATCGATGCAGCAGGGGTGTTGAATGTAGAGGGATTGGAGCATTTCGTGAAGACTGTGAGGCTCGTCGAGTGCGGTCTTTCTTATGTGGTCGTATCCATCATGGGTCCCCAGAGCAGCGGTGAGTTCACTAGAACATGCTATCCACCGTCGGTGTTAGGAATTCAATTTGCTAAAGTTTGCATCTTTCAAAATATATATTTTAGAACATACATTATAACTGAGGATGTGATGCTCGATTTATTTTGAGTATGTGCCGATTGATGAGGCAGAACTATCATGTTTGAAAATTGATAACGGGATACACTGGTTGTAGTATTCTTGCTATGTATGTTGAGCGTTTGAGTATCTTTTTTGAAGCACTTAGAATATGGATGCTTATTATTTCTTTTACTAAGTAATTTGTTGAGATAAACTTAAAGGTTAAAATAGGTTCTTTTCTGTAGAGAGATAGAGAGTTTAATGCCCTAATTTTTTAGGGAGATCTAGCACACGTATGAATAAAAGGAGGAGTACAAGAATCATAAGAGATACCAAATTTTTAGAAAACCCAAGAAGGATTAAATGATTCCGCTAGTATTTGTATTTGATTATAAATGAATCCATTCTTCAAGGGAAGGCATTGATGCATGATAAAGAACATATTACTTGGTTGAAGTTGAAAGAACAATTTGATAGGAATCCAACATAAATCGAAGTGCTAAAGTTGGGAGTCAGTGTTGATATGAACGATATGTGATGGCATGTATTGGCATTGTTAGTGATGATAGGTGATAAAATTAATAGTCGTGAAGTAGCCATGTGATAATGATCAGAAGATTGTAGGTCGGTGGATCGTAGTAGGGCGACAGAGGTCGGAGGTGTGATGCGCCAATATCTAAATTTAAAAGAATTGTCTATTTTATCTCTTAATTACTCTACCAGAATCACTAATATCATTTCTTTAATAAAAAACTGGTGGAAACAATATACACATCAAAATATTTTCTCTATATTCATTAATCCTCAAAATACATTTACAATAGTTAGAAGTTTAATTAATACATCAGTCTATCTCCATATACTTATATGACAACAACAACAACAACATCAAGCCTTTATCCCACTATGTGGGGTAAGCTACATGAATCCTTTCTCTCCATTGTGTTATGTTAAAAGTTAAATTCTCATTTAAATCTAATAAAGAAATGTCATTTTGAATATTTTCTAACCAAGTCTTTTTAGGTCTATCTTTACCTTTTTTAATATAAGTTAGTTCTAATACATCTAATTTCCTAACTGGGTCATCGGAAGGCTGCCGTTTTATGTGAACAAATCATTTAAGATGAATCTCTCTAATCTTATCTTCCACTAGAGCTACACCAACCTTTTCACATATATGCTCATTTCATATCCTTTCTCTAAGAATAAAGCCACTCATCCACCTGAGCATCCTCATACTTATATGATTACAAAAAAATAAAATAATTTTACAAAAATAAGACTAAACTTGAAGATTCTGATTGATCTCACTTTATTGAATCTCGAACTCTTCCTAAAAATATATAAAAATCATAGAGTGAGTTAACAGCTCAATAGGTTATTAAAACCTACAATTGCAATCAATACAAGATAATAGAAATAATGTGCATGTAGTCATTTCATTCATATTAATTTAAACATGTAGCAGTAAGAACATGTAGTAGCCAATATGAACAATGTTATTTCATATGAGCAATAGAAATCAATGTAGACAATGTGATTTATAACAGTAATTAGTATCCATATAAATGATCAATATGTTATGTCATTTTTATACCCATGTTAAGTATAATATAGTAGGCCTGTAATGAATCTAATAAATTATTACTTCAATCATATGCCATTTTTTATTTTATATTCCGTCTCATGTATATCGATCTACCTTTCATATCAAATCAGTGTATATCTGTTCTATGCATGTCGTATAATATCAAATATCAATGCATGTATATTATGTTATTTATTATATACGATGTATCATGTATTTCATATATATCATATACATTTGTATCAATCTTATCAATCATATCAGTCTTATAATATGCTTGTATTAATCATATGCTTGTATCAATCATATCATATATATGTTATATCATGTCATTTATATAATTTATCATGTATGCTCATGTCATATTCATATGTAAGCAATATAAGACATTTAGTTAGCTGTGCTATTTTTCCTATATCAAGTCTTGTAGGCCAACCCCACAGGATCAACCTCAATCATATTAGTCATATTATCAGAAATCAATCTCATATTATATATCACAAGTCAGGTGTCTTTCATGTAAGAAATTATTACTTTCTATCTGTCAGTCTATCATATCGTATCAGTTAATATCCTTATACCTCTCTTTTTATATCACTTAAGATTACACCTTAAACCTTATTTAAAAAATGTCCGTCGGCACACCCTTATGTATATGGTAACATGTCTCCAACCAATCTGAATAAGTCAATTATTCAAACAAGCCTTTCTTTATTTTATATATATTTCATATCATATATAATATAATAACAACATTATAGGCACATCATATGCAATGATCATAACATATGACTTTATTCAATATACTCATCAATATACATGCAGCATGCCAAAAACACATATTTGACTAAGTAATAAATATATAAATATCATATATCTTATGTCAAAAACTAATATATTGACTCATAATCATTTTATACTCGAGTGTTACTCTACTCATTTCAATTAAAATGACAAATTTAAAGCTAATCGGTGGAATTTAATATCAACTAGCCAAAATGCTCATAATAATAATATCTATCACATATCAAAAGTTATGTAGTGAAAGTTTCCTAAAATTAGAGATATTGCATGTTTATCAATTTTAGGAGGGAGAAAATAAACAAAACACAAAATCATTGAAAACAGAAGTAAAGTTAAAGGTACCTATCACTGTTAGAACACTTTTCATAGACAAAAATGCCTTGAAGTAAATTTTCTCTCTACTCCTATCTTTTATCTCACCCGGCCAACGAAATGAATGGGGAGGGGATGGGGTGGCGAGTGTTTTAATAATAATGATTTTAGATAAATAAATAAATTGTTATACCCAACGTCGCACCCCAGCGTCATAGCTCTCCCTCAAAACCCAGGAAACCCAAGAGCTTGCCACTATTGCGCACGACAAGCGCAACATCGCTGCGCTTGAACAACCAAATTTTCATATTAAATTATATTAATAAAAAAATTTGAGTTATTACATGAGGATCGTAGTTGGGCGATGCTAGTCCATATCAACACTATATGTGTGCAATTAATTTAATATTTGCATATTGTGTTTATTTTGCTTTTAATTTAATCTTAATAATTGATATTAGTCAATTAAAAGTATTAATTTAATTTATACTATTTTTAATTTAATTTTTTAAATATAAGTTATTATTTAATTAGCTGAGTAAATTCTTAATTATTTATTAGTTGAGATGTATAATTAAATTTATTATGATTTAATTAGTTTAATTAAGTTTGATATTGGGGCTATTTGGTTGGAAGTAAAGTGGATGTAATGTATTTCTTTTGTAGGGCTTTCGAGTATATTAGTGTTTGGTTAAATGAAAAGGAATTCAGTGTAAAATATTCTAGTTCATTTTTAATGACAAGTGAACTAAGCTAGTTTTGAGTAAAAACTTTTTTCACCACAAACAAGCTGCCTTGTTGTCGCTGGCCATTGCTGTTGCCTGGCCATCGTCGTTCGCCCGCTGTTGCCACTGTCCCTCCCCACCACCATTGGCCTTCACCATCGCCATTGTTGGCTACTAATCACCACCATCTTTGGACTTTACACTGTATTTATTTTACTTCATGCCTAACAAAAAAAGTAATTAATTATATTTATTTTACACTCATCTAAATAACTCCAAAGCATTTCTTTTATACTATATTTTTTTTTTCGGTCAACCAAACAACCCCATAAGCAAATTATATATAACCAGATCTCTCAATCATATAAATTCTGGAACAAATAATGAGAGTTTATCTGAATTTAACTATTTTTAACACCCATTATGTCAAATAGTTTTTAGGATTAAGCCCATATATGATATAGTAAATCCATATTTAATAAATTTACTAAATCCTACTTGTAACCAAACAACACCTTAGAATTATTACTTTTATGATAATGTCAAGTTTAGTAGTAGTTAAATCCTATTTGTAGCCAAATAAGCCCTTAGAATTATTACTTTTATGATAATGTCAAGTTTAGTAGAATATTAAGGTTATTTTTGGATAAATTTAGGTCAAATTTTAGATTTGATATTCGCCTTCTTTAAACCTTATAAATAATATAAGGTGCGATAAGTGCTGTTGAATAGTGTTTTACCTTTCTGCTACATGTTTGTGGTTGTTGTGAGAGAGGCTGATGATAGCGCAAGAGGTTCTTTGATAAATTCTTGCATTAACTCAATTCAGCATGTCATATTCACACATCAAAATATATTAGAGAAATAACGTCAACAAAGAATACCCATAGCTTGAAAATTTGCTATTTTGCTATCTTTTTTCTTTTATTTCTTTCAATTATCTATTAATTTTACAATTGCAATGTGCATCCAATTCTAATTTGGCATAAGAGCAGAAATTTAATTTTTTTGCATTGAATTCAATAATTTCTTGCAATTTTGTATCTTCTGTATTATACAAAGTTGTGAAAACCGGATCGGACAACAAACTGGAAGGAGAGGTTCACGGTTCGACCGGTCAACCGGTCGAACCGGATGACGTAATAAATAATAATATATATTAAAAATTAATAAAATTAACATAATATAATATAAATATATGAGCATTTAATAATATTTATAAAATTTTAAAAATATACAATATAAATTTATAAATATAAATATCATTTAAGAATAATATATTTATATGTTTATAATTAAAAATATTTATAAGAATAATATTAAATATAATATATAAATTCATAATATTAAAAATTAATGATCATTAATATAATATAGATATATGAGCATTTAATAATATTTTATATTTATAAAATTTTATAAATATAAATATCATTTAAGAATAATTTATTTATATATTTATAAGAATAATATTTAATATAATGTATAAATTTATAATATTAAAATTTATATTATAAATTCTTATAGTATACATTATAATAAATTTATAATACACTAGCCCAAATTTGTAGCCCAACTAAGCTTAAATTTGAAGCCCAACTAGCCCAACTAAGTCTAAATTCACATTCTAAACTATTCATGCAACTTGTTTAGTCCCACATCATAGGAGGAGTTTAAAGTAGTTGCTTTGAACCCTTTAAATAGTGTGAAGTACACACTTCTTACTAACACATTATGTGTGATACTAGAGATAATGTGCATATATTAAGGTGTAATTAATCATTATATTTAATAAAAATATTTTAAAAAATTAAAAAAATTTAATAAACTAAAATATATTATTTAACATTTAATTAAAACAAAAATAAATTTTTTTATATAACCGGCCGGTTCTTTCCAAACCGGACCGGTTCAGCGGTTCACCGGTTAAACTGCCGGTTCAATCCGGTTCGATGCGAAGCCGGTTCTATGGGCTGGATCGGACCGATCACCAGACCGGTTCACGGTTGAACCGGCTGGTCCGGTCTGGTTTTCAAAACATTGGTATTATATCTCTACATTTCCTAACAATCCCACATCCTGCATTCTCAGCCAGAAAATTTTCTCCAGCTGCCACAGTGTAAAATTGAAATTAGAACTTTCTGTGCTTTACCACGCTTCCCCTCCTTTCTCTACCATCTCATCCCTTCAAATCGCTCAACCACTGATCAAATTTATCAACAACCTATTAAAAAAGAGTTTAAATTCAGAATTTTTATTTAATTCCAATCCTTAACGAAGTCCTAAAATTCCTTCACCGTGTTAGGTATCTAATTTGACTCAAACCTAATTTAATCTTCTCTTATTTAAACCTTCAGCATCCCCAAGACAAATCCTCCACAAATTCCTCCTCACTCAAATTTTAACCAAAGCAAGTTTGAGTTAATACCTAACACGCTAAAATTTTGATATTGTTCATTTAAATTGTATCATGAAATGTAATTGAGACTCCAAAGCATCGTACTCTAGTATGCACCATCGTAAGACATCCCTTCCTTCTGTAGGAGGTGATCTCCTATAGAGTAGATTCTCTATGGGATTATTAGGAAAACAAAGAAAATCACACGAGTTTTCTTCATAAGGATTTTTAAGCTAGTTCACATGGAATCTTAGGTCTTCCATTTGGCCAGAAACATATTATAGTAGCATCTGGTTTTGTGAATCGTTTGCTACCTGAAATTGAGGCGTAGTCACGATTCTTTGAAGGACTATAGTTGAAGCTCATCATAAAGCCTTAGAAGTAAGAGAGTTAATTGTATCTTTCCTCTAGGAGTAATGTCAGTCAATCTATCACATACAGGATAGGTCCTTGTGGGTCTATTAAGTCAAACATTGTTTGTCCTCTACTTTAGCCTATTTCTACACCTTCTAGAAAACTTAATACTAAAAATGATCAATTAATTGTCACAAACTGTTGAGATTGTCTATTATAGATGTCAAGGAAAAGGTCATATAACAATTTTGATGCCCCAATCAAAATGTCTTTGCGCAAGAATTTGATGAACTTCTAAATTTTGGTGATTAAAATGTTAAAAAAATTGATGATAATGAACACCTTTTAATGCTGTTGTGAACAAAGGGTAAAACAACAAATTAATATCCTATATGCTCTATTATATATTCTTATAAATGAATTTAAATAAAAAATAAAAAATGTATTTGAATTTGAAATAAAAAATTAATATGAATTTGAAACAAAAAATGATTATGAATTTGAAACAAAAATATCAATTTATGATTTTTTTTGTATTACGTGTTGAGCATTTGCATGAATTAAATATTAGTTTTTAAATGCTTTTCTTAACATGATGAAAGGTATATCATTGTCATCAAACTCATTATGATATTTAAAATTTTGTCATATATAATTATGATTTAGTTTGTCTCATATGCATTTGTTGTCTTTACCTAATTGTTTCCTTAAGGCTTATTTCATTGGTAGTCAACAAAGTTCTAGCAAGTTTATATATAAATCGCCTTTTAACATTAGCAATCATCTTTTTAATGTGCAATTTTATTAGCAAGTTCTTTATTAGCAATTTTATGTGTCGGACATATGCTAGATATGGTTTCCTATGGCATGCCCCAAACTTTTTTTTTTTGACATGCTAAAAATCATGTTTGATGTATTTTATTCTAAAATTAAGGCTGGTCACAACCAAGACATACCTAAACATGATAGGGATGTGGCACATATGGGGAACATGAAAAATTGTTCCTGGTTTAGCAAATTTTGTTACAAGTTAGATTGTTGATGGGTCTATGATAGAAAACACTTGAGTTCAAGTGATCCTATTGCCCCGGAAGAGGAAAACAGCAAGAAAACTGCTGTTTGCACAGTGAACAGTGGGAAAAAACAGGAAAAAATAGAGGAAATCAGAAAGAAAATACAAGCAATAGACTAGTATTCCACTAGGAGATGAAAGAAAACAACAAACGATACAATGTTCGTCAATTCGAGAGGACGAACAACTCTCCAAATCTCTGATAAAACCAAGAGCCCAAGAACACAAACCCTAGATCCCAAATTACATTCAAATTCAAGATGCCCCTCAATTCCCTCCTAACCTCCTAATTAACATCAAAGGACAATTACACAATACCTAAACAGCCCTTACATTCAAATTTTTCCCTCCAACCCATGTGCCTAACCCATGTCTGGGCCCCCCATGGCTTTCGCCCCCTCCCTGGGTTCCGTCTGGTTCCGCCCGACTTTGGGCTGTCGGGTGTAGAATCGGACCGGTCCAGGTTGGACCAGTCCAGGCGTAACATTACTCCCCTCCCAAAGACTCACCTTGTCCTCAAGGTGAAAGGCAGGGAACTGATCTTTCATTCTTTCCAATGGCTCCCACGTAGCATCGAATTCGGGGAGGCCCCTCCATTTAATCAGCACTTCTTTGTTGCCTTCTTTATCTGATCTTACGCTGGTGAGCTCCAGTGGTTCGAACACCACTTCCAAATCTTCAGTAAGGGTCTCTGGTAAATCTGTACTCACAATATGCTCCCCTATAACTCTCCTCAACTGAGACACATGGAAGACTGGATGTATAATAGCTGATGGGGGGAGCTTCAATCGGTATGCCACTGCTCCGATCTTGCTTAAAACTTCATAGGGGCCGAAGTACCTTGGTGCCAATTTCTCATTCCTCCTCGCCACTATCCTTTGCCTATATGGCCGTAGCTTTAGGAATACCTTCTCCCCCACTTCGAACTGCAGGTCCCTCCTGTGTGAGTCTGCCTGCTTTTTCATGATTTGTTGTGCCCTCAGCAGATGTTTCTTTAATTCTTCCAGTGTCTTGTCTCTTTCCTCCAAGTATTGCTCAACTGAAGAAACCGGTGTACTACCTCTCCCATAGTGCACTAAATGTGGAGGATCCCTTCCATATAGCACTCTAAATGGGGTCATCTGAGATGCAGAATGGTACGATATATTGTACCAATATTCGGCCCATGGCAGCCACTTCGCCCAAATCCGCGGGGTTTCAGAAGAAAAACACTTTAAATAGGTCTCCAAACTTCAGTTTACCACCTCCGTTTGCCCGTCAGTCTGTGGATGGTAGGCGGTGCTTCTCTTGAGGACCGTGCCCTGCATCCTGAATAACTCCCTCCAAAACTGACTGAGGAACACCTTGTCTTGATCCGACACAATCGATTTGGGAATCCCATGCAGTCTCACAACCTCCCTGATAAATGCTGCGGCCACTGACACGGCGGTGTATGGATTTCGTAAGAGGATGAAGTGTGCATATTTGCTAAGTCTATCAACCACCACCAGGATGATCGTAAATCCTTTTGATTTGGGTAAGCCGTCGATGAAGTCCATTGACACTTCCTCCCAAACTCTGTTTGGAAGTGTCAATGGTTGTAGTAATCCTCCTGGAGCCATGATCATGTATTTGTTTCTCTGACACACTTCACACCTCGTCACCATCTCCTCGACATCTTTATGCATCCCCTTCCAGTAGAGCTCAGATGCTAGCCTCCTGTATGTCTTCTGAACTCCCGAATGGCCTCCAATTGTGCTGCCATGAAACTCCTGCAACAAGTGGGGAATATGTATGGAAGTTCGTGGCATCACAAACCTCTCCTGATACAATAGTCTCTCCCCCTCAAGGAAGTAACCAGAATGACTACTCTTATCCTTCCCCAGATCCTCCTCTGATCTTCCTCAATTCTTCGTTCAGCATACTTTCTTCCTTGATGGCCCCCCAATCTATCATCATTGGAATTGACACCGCTAACTTCTGAAGTTCCCAAACACATCTGGATAAGGCGTCGGCTGCTTTGTTTTCCAACCCAGGCTTGTATTGAATCTCAAAATCATAGCCTAGTAATTTGGATAACCACCTCTGATGCTCCTCAGTGACCATCCTTTGTTCTAGCAGATATTTCAAACTTCTCTGGTCAGTTCTTACAATGAAATGCCTTCCCAAAAGATAAGGCCGCCACTTCTGAATAGCCAAGACAATGGCCATTAGCTCCCTCTCATATACTGACTTCAATCTAGCCCTGACTGACAGCACTTGACTGAAATATGCTATTGGCTTGTGATTCTGCATCAACACTGCCCCCAGCCCATATCCCGATGCATCAGTCTCCATTACAAAGACCTGGCTGAAATCTGGAAGCTCTAACACTGAAACTGTAGTCATGGCTTCGTTCAGTTTTTCAAAGGCCCAGGTTGCTGCCTCTCCCCGTAAAAACCCATCCTTCTTCAGTTGCTCAGTCAAAGGCCATGCGATAGCACTATATCCCTTCACAAACCTCCTGTAGTACCCAGTCAATCTTAAGAACCCCCTTAACTCCTTTAGGTTTCTAGGCATTGGCCACTTCTGCATTGCTTCTATTTTATTCTGATTTGCCGCCACTCCTTGGGATACCACGTGTCCCAAGTACTCTACACTGGCTTGGGCAAAGCTGCACTTCTTTAGGTTGGCTTGTAATTGATGTTCTTGTAATACTCCCAAAACCACCTTCAAGTGTTCTAAGTGTTCCCCCTCAGTCTTACTGTACACCAAAATATCATCAAAGAATACCAGTACGAACTTCCTGAGGTACTGCTTAAAGATCCTGTTCATCAAAATTGAAAAGTAGCAGGAGCGTTAGTCAAACCAAAAGGCATTACCAGAAACTCATAATGCCCTTCATGTGTTCTGAATGCTGTCTTGGGAACGTCTGCCTCCTTCATTCTGATCTGGTGGTATCCTGACTTTAAGTCCAGCTTGGAAAACACCACTGCCCCAAATAGCTCGTCCAATAGCTCATCAATCACCGGAATTGGGAACTGGTCTGGTACAGTGCCCTTATTCAGAGCCCTGTAATCCACACAGAATCTCCAACTCCCGTCATTCTTCCTGACCAGGAGGACTAGACTAGAAAAAGGGCTTACACTCGGTCTTATGATCCCCGCCTCCACCATCATCCGAATTAGTCTTTCTATCTCATCTTTTTGGATCTGAGGGTAACGATAAGGGCAGACATTGATCGGTGTCTCCCCTTCCTTCAAAGTAATGGCGTGCTCCAGCTCCCTTTGCGGTGGTAACCCTTGAGGAGGTTGAAAAATCTCGCTGAACTGATGAATGAGCGGCTGCACTGAAGAAGGAATATTGCCTTCTTCCTCTAGTTTGACCCCTTCCAGATGGTGCAGCTCCACTAAGTAACCTCCTCCCTCTGCCTGAATAGTCCTGATTAGAGATTTGAGAGAAACCCCTGCCTTGGTCAACCCAGCATCACCCTGAATCACCCTCTTCTTTCCCCCCACCACCAGTTCCATCTTCAATGTGCCCCAATTGATCTTGGTCTCTCTCAGGGTCTGCAACCACTTCATTCCTAGGATGACGTCAGTACTCCTCAATTCCAAGGAAAGGAAGTCCTCCCTCACCTGGATCCCCTAAATCTTCAGGACTACTCCTCTATAAACTCCTCTCCCCATCTCCACCTTCCCTGTGCCCATCATCACCCCATAGCCTTCTGTATCCACTAACTCCATCCCCAGTAGCTCAACAATCTGGGTGGAAATGAAGTTGTGAGTTGCCCCACTATCTATCAACACCACCACTTCATGGCCAGCTATCACCCCTTTCACTTTCATAGTGTGACTCGAAGTGAATCCCACCACGGAGTTCAGAGAGACTTCTGCCACATCCAGGTGCAACTTCTCCTCTTCTTCTGACCTGCTCCCACCTCCCTCTTCGTCTTCCTCGTCTTCACAAACAAGGAGAACCTGAAGAGTCCGGTCTTTGCACCTATGACCCGGCATGTACTTCTCATCACATTGGAAGCACACCCCCTTTGCCCTCTTTTCCTGCAACTCCTTTTCAGTCAGCTTTTTGAACTGTCCTCCATTTCCTCTTCCTCCAGTTTTCTCCTTCTGCACTTCCTTCAAAGTCCTTGGGGTTGGCCCCTTGGATGGTAAGAAAGTGGTCGTCATTCTGTACGATCCCCCTGAGTAATTCCCCAGAGCTCTCCTTTCTGACTTCTTCTGATCTTCCACCAGCTGTGCCAGTTCCATAGCTTTCCCTAAATTCCTCGGTTCCAATACTCTAACTGCTGATCGTATCTCCGGTTTCGGCCCTTTCATGAAGTTCCCTTCCAAAGCTGACTCCGAGATATGATCCAACATGCTGGCCAAAAACTCGAACTTGTCGCGATAATCCGCTCATAGAAGTCTCCTCCCCCATCGGCTCGGAAACGCTCTAGTAAACATTCTTTGAACTCTCTCCTGTTCCGGATGGGCTCCCTCCTGTCCCGCCATTGATACCATGCCAGCGCTTTTCTTTCCAAACACAGACCTGCCGCCGTCAACTTCTCCTCCTCCGTCAAGCCGTTGACGGAAAAGTACCGTTCCACCTTGTATATCCATCCATGGCCATCCTCTCCCTCAAAGATGGGCATCTTCAGTTTTCTCACCTTGGGATCTCCTCCATATCCCTGGTATCATCCATAACTTCCCATTCTACGATGAGGAGGTGCTCCCCAAGTATCCTGATTGTCCCTCCGGCGATTATACCCGAACCCCTCATCATATTCCCCTCTTCTCCCTTCAAAATCAGCACCCCTGCGGTGCATCTCTTCCCTTCTTCCCACAAAATCAGCACCTCTTCTATCGTACCCCAGGCTCATCTCCTCTCTAGAAAGCGGTTCTAGAGGAGGCATGTCGTTCTCTCCCTCAAGGATCACCTCCGACATTCTCCTCCCCTGGAAAGGGTTCGGATTTCCTCCTACGCCATGGCCGTCGGTGGTCTCTCTTACTTCCGATGTCGCCGGATTGGTCTTCATTTCAAGTAGTTTCTTCATCATCTCTTCCATAGCCGTGAACTTCCCTTCCAACCTTTCATTGTTGGCGGTGATTTCAAGGAATTTTCCCTCCAAATCTGATTTTAATTGGCCAAATTCGCATTCCAGGACTTCGACCTTCTTTCCGGCCACGAGTCACACGAAAACTTCCTCCGAATGCCAAAAAACCCGCTGAAATTTCTGGATTTCAGCCGCCGATGGTCCCAAGATGATGCTCTGATACCAATTTGATAGGAAACACTTGAGTTCAAGTGATCCTATCGCCCCAGAAGAGGAAAACAACAAGAAAACTGCTGTTTGCACAGTAAACAGTGGGAAAAAACAGGAAAAAATAGAGGAAATCGGAAAGAAAACACAAGCAATAGACTAGTATTCCACTTGGAGATGAAAGAAAACAACAAACGATACAATGTTCGTCAATTCGAGAGGACGAACAACTCTCCAAATCTCCGGTAACACCAAGAGCCCAAGAACACAAACCCTAGATCCCAAATTACATTCAAATTCAAGATGCCCCTCAATTCCCTCCTAACCTCCTAATTAACATCCAAGGACAATTACACAATACCTAAACAGCCCTTACATTCAAAATTTCCCTCCAATCCATGTGCCTAACCCATGTCTGGGCCCCCCATGGCTTCCGCCCCCTCCCTGGTTCCGTCTGGTTCCGCCCGACTTTGGGCCGTCGGGTGTAGAACCGGACCGGTCCAGGTTGGACCGGTCCAGGCGTAACAGTCTACTAGTTCCAATTTTGTTGAGTCTAATTAGTGATAAATTAATGTGTTCATATTTTGAGTAATTATTTTGAAGATTATATACTTTTTTTATGTATTGATATTTTGTGTAGACAATACGATGCTAAAGTCATGCTTAATAATTAATTCTATTGTTGGTGTGTTGTTGGAGATTATGTGCATCTAATAAGCATCTAATAAGATAATAAATGTAATTGCAATTAAACCAATGTTAAATTTTCTTTTATTGATCTGTAAGTTGTTTATATGATACATGTGATATTATACATTATGGCATAATATTTTTTGATAAAAAATTGATATTAAGTGTTTTAATTATGTATTTTGTATTAATAATCTATAAAAAATATTATGTTGATGGTTTATCGTGTTCTACTTTTTACGGTTATATGATGTGTGCATGTCCATGTCATTACCATGTTTTGTTTCGGTTTCCATACTTAATTCGTAAACTTCAACCTTTCAGTTCTTGTTATTGCTTCTATTGGTGGACTTTTATGCAAGTCAGTTAATATGTCTGTTTCTGCAACCGAACTTCTGTTGGTGGTATTTGGAAATGCGTTCTAAGAAGATGCAGATGGTGTATATTTGAGAACTCTAAGCATTTTCCAATGGATGTTAAGTCATTTTGATTACATCGCTCTTGAGTTCTTGCTCACGGGAATTGATGCAATCCGTCATATGTTGTCTGATTTATGATTATGTGATTTTATTTATGTATTTACATTTTAAATTTATTAGGAATTATTATTTTCTTACTTTAATAATAATTATCCTGTAATAAACCTTAAGGGCCGTTTGGACTTTTCAACTTATCAGACTATTTTTATAACAAGCTCTTTATTCTTTGTAAAAAATAATGCTATGATGAGTTTGAGGAAAAATTAATGTAGCATTGTTTTAGGCTTCCTAGTTTTTTTACATTGAGGATTCAGGAGTTTAGCTGCTTCGAGGATTCAAATTCCACAACTTGAGGATTTCTTATTTTCACATCTTTTCATTTTGTTTCTTCAACTTTCTGTTGAATCTACAATTTTGCTGCATACCCTTTGTCATAGGCTATCGAGAATATCTCTTTACTGTTTATTTATTTTTTTAATTTCCTTGCCTTCTGAGGAATTATTTACCATATGTCGTTCAAATGATCAATGCATTTTCTGAATAGTATGCTAGAATATTCAGTTAAGCTATTTTTTGTGCTTACAAGGAACATCTGTTATGATCCGAGCCAGCAGGTTCAAAATACACAATCTTTATAAGGATGCTAAACTATTTCAATGCTTCACATGCCTTTTTCTTTGCGCAGGGAAGAGCACCTTACTTAACTATCTCTTTCGGACCAACTTTAGGGAGATGGATGCCCTTAGAGGAAGGTAAACTTGGCCTACTTTTCATTTTAACTCTTTTCAAGGTTCATCAATACTCATACTTGTTCATGTTGTTTTGGTTGTTTGCATGTCAAAATTTTCCCAGGGTCCAAACTACCAAAGGCATTTGGATAGCAAAGTGTCTTGACATTGAGCCTTGTACAATTGTCATTGATTTAGAGGGTACGGATGGGAGAGAAAGAGGAGAGGTTACTGACCTAAACTAATTTTGTCCTTCTTTTCCTAAAAGTCTTATTTTCCAGTACAAGTAATATTAATTACTCTATGATGTTTTTTTTTTCTTGCTTTTTTTTTTCATTGCTATATTCATACAACAAAAACAACATCAAACTTTTATCGCACTATGTGGGGTCGGCTATATGAAATTCTTTTTCTCCATTATGTCCTATTAAGAGTCAAATTTTCATTTAAATAGAATAAAAAATATCATTTCTAATACTTTCTAATCAAGCCTTTTCAGATATATCTTTACCTTTCTTAACATAGGTTAGATCTAATATATCTATTCTCTGGTTATCGAAATGCTAGATCTAATATATTTGTTGTTGTTGTTGCTGCTATATTCATGGTGAGAATTAGCTGATAATAAGTTAACTTTAAATTTCCTTGGATTTAAATTTTAGCAATATACAACAAGTAGAGCATTAGACCACGAAGAAATTAGTTACAAGTTCAGCAAGAATGCTAAAATGGATTTAAATCAAGAAATATAATGTTGATGTAACTATATCAAAGGCTGTGGAATAGCTCCTATGGTGGTAGTTGCTGGAGGTGTAGATAAATTAAAGATAGGGAGAAAAAGAACTACGAAAGATAATTTCACCTGAGAATTGCGAGGAAACACTTGTGTAAATTAACACATGCGCTACACAGAAAAGAAATTAATGAAGAAGAAGATTTCATAAAACTGAGGCTAAATAATTGGGATGAGTTTAATAATGATGATGAGTAAATTCCCTTTTTTCTAGTTCTTGAAAATGCTGCAAAAGTGATGCTAGTTGAGTTTTAATTGAGTTCCATGCTCATGTAAATGTTTGATAAATGATGTTAGAGAGCTAAAAACTTACCTCCCCTGAATTTCACTCAACATCCCTTTATTTTTCTTCATGAGATCTCTTTCACAATCAACCATACAGAATGACTCATTTATTTTCTTTGGTGAATGCTGGTTTAAATCATGCTTGATTTCTAGCTTAAGATCGTTAATAAAAAAACTTTATAACCAAATAATATTTAGGTTGATAATGTATGGTTACGAAATTTCAGAGCTAATAAAATATTTAAACATATATTATTACTTTGTTTAGAGTCCTTAAATTGATCATGTAATTGATCTATATAATAGATGACTGGCAAGTATTTTGTAATTTCATATCTCATATGAGACATTGTGGACACTAATTGAGTAATTAATTATAATTAAATCTGAAAATGATCCTCAACTATTCATATCTAGCCAATTTAGCATTAAAGTATCACATTTCTCCAATTTAGTCCATCAATTATGCAAAATTGACCCCTTATGGACTAAGTTGAGAATCAATTTTGTATAACGAATGGGCACAACAACAACAACAACAAGCTTTTATCCCACTATATAGGGTCGGCTCATGAATCCTTTTTCTCCATTATGTTATGTTAAGGGCCAAATTCTATCTAAATCTAATAAAGAAAGGTTATTTCTAATATTTTCTAATCAAGTTTTTTTAGGTCTACCACAACCTTTCTTAATATAAGTCAAATTTAATACATCTACTTTCCTAACTGGGTCATCGGAAGGCCGCCGTTTTATGTGACCAAACCATCTAAGACGACTCTCTCTAATCTTATCTTCCACTGGAGCTACTCCAACCTTTTCACGTATATGCTTATTTCGTTTCCTGTCTTTAAGATTAAAGCCACTCATCCACCTGAGCATCCTCATCTCTACAACACTTAACTTAATATTATGCTTCTTTTTTAATGGCCAACATTCTGCACCATAAAGCATTGCAGGTCTCTGTTACGCCTGGACTGGTCCAACCTGGACCAGTTCGGTTCTACACCCGACGGCCCAAAGTCGGGCGGAACCAGACGGAACCCAGGGAGGGGGCGGAAGCCATGGGGGGCCCAGACATGGGTTGGAGGGAAAATTTGAATGTAAGGGCTATTTAGGTATTGTGTAATTGTCCTTGGATGTTAATTAGGAGGTTAGGAGGGAATTGAGGGGCATCTTGAATTTGAATGTAATTTGGGATCTAGGGTTTGTGTTCTTGGGCTCTTCGTGTTACCGGAGATTTGGAGAGTTGTTCGTCCTCTTGAATTGACGAACATTGTATCGTTTGTTGTTTTCTTTCATCTCCTAGTGGAATACTAGTCTATTGCTTGTGTTTTCTTTCCGATTTCCTCTATTTTTTCCTGTTTTTTCCACTGTTTACTGTGCAAACAGCAGTTTTCTTGCAGTTTTCTTCTTCCGGGGCGATAGGATCACTTGAACTCAGGTGTTTCCTATCAAATTGGTATCAGAGCATCATCTTGGGACCATCGGCGGCTGAAATCCAGAAATTTCAGCGGGTTTTTTGGCATTCGGAGGAAGTTTTCTTGTGACTCGTGGAAAGAAAGATGGCCAGAAAGAAGGTCGAAGTCCTGGAAGGCGAATTTGGCCAATTAAAATCAGATTTGGAGGGAAAATTCTTTGAAATCACCGCCAACAATGAAAGGTTGGAAGGGAAGTTCACGGCTATGGAAGAGATGATGAAGAAACTACTTGAAATGAAGACCAATCCGGCGACATTGGAAGTAAGAGAGACCACCGACGGCTATGGCGTAGGAGGAAATCCGAACCCTTTCCGGGGGAGGAGAATGCCGAAGGTGGAGATCCTTGAGGGGGAGAACGACAGACATGCCTCCTCTAGAACCGCTTTCTAGAGAGGAGATGAGCCTGGGGTATGATAGAAGAGGTGCTGATTTTGTGGGAAGAAGGGAAGAGATGCACCGCAGGGGTGCTGATTTTGAAGGGAGAAGAGGGGACTATGATGAGGGGTTCGGGTATAATCGCCGGAGGGACGATCGGGACACTTGGGGAGCACCTCCTCATCGTGGAATGGGAGGTTATGGAGGATACCAGGGATATGAAGGAGATCCCAAGGTGAGAAAACTGAAGATGCCCATCTTTGAGAGAGAGGATGGCCATGGATGGATATACAAGGTGGAACGGTACTTTACCATCAATGGCTCGACGGAGGAGGAGAAGTTGATAGCGGCAGGTATGTGTTTGGAAGGAAAAGCGCTGGCATGGTATCAATGGTGGGACAGGAGGGAGCCCATCCGGAACTGGAGAGAGTTCAAAGAATGCTTACTAGAGCGTTTCCGAGCCGATGGGGGAGGAGACTTCTATGAGCAATTCTTTGCCCTGACTCAGGAGGGGACCGTGGCGGATTATCGCGACAGGTTTGAGTTTTTGGTCAGCAGGTTGGATCATATCTCGGAGTCAGCTTTGGAAGGGAACTTCATGAAAGGGCTGAAATCGGAGATACGATCAACAGTCAGAGTATTGGAACCGAGGAATTTAGGGAAAGCTATGGAACTAGCACAGCTGGTGGAAGATCAGAAGAAGTCAGAAAGGGGAGCTCGGGGAAATTACTCAGGGGGATCGTACAGAATGACGACTACTTTCTTACCATCCAAGGGGCCAACCCCAGGGAGTTTGAAGGAAGTGCAGAAAGAGAAAACTGGAGGAGGAAATGGAGGACAGTTCAAAAAGCTGACTGAAAAGAAGTTGCAGGAAAAGAAGGCAAAGGGGGTGTGCTTCCGATGTGATGAGAAGTACATGCCAGGTCATAGGTGCAAAGATCGGACTCTTCAGGTTTTCCTCGTTTGTGAAGACGAGGAAGACGAAGAGGGAGGTGGGAGTAGGTCAGAAGAAGAGAAGTTGGACCTGGATGTGGCAAAAGTCTCTTTGAACTCCATGGTGGGATTCACTTCGAGTCACACTATGAAAGTGAAAGGGGTGATAGCTGACCATGACGTGGTGGTGTTGATAGATAGTGGGGCAAACTACAACTTCATTTCCACCTAGATTGTTGAGCTACTGGGGATGGAGTTAGTGGATACAGGAGGCTATGGGGTGATGATGGGCACAGGGAAGGTGGAGATGAGGAGAGGAGTTTGTAGAGAAGTAGTCCTGAAGATTTAGGGGATCCAGGTGAGGGAGGACTTTCTTCCCTTGGAATTGGGGAGTACTGATGTCATCCTAGGGATGAAGTGGTTGCAGACCCTGGGAGAGACCAATATCAATTGGGGCACATTGAAGATGGAACTGGTGGTGGGGGGAAAGAAGAGGGTGATTCGGGGTGATGCTGGGCTGACCAAGGCGGGGGTTTCTCTCAAATCTCTAATTAGGACTATTCAGGCGGAGGGAGGAGGTTACTTAGTGGAGCTGCACTGTCTGGAAGGGGTCAAACTAGAGGAAGAAGGCAATATTCCTTCTTCAGTGCAGCCGCTCATTCATCAGTTCAACGAGATTTTTTAACCTCCCCAGGGGTTACCACCGCAGAGGGAGTTGGAGCACGCCATTACTTTGAAGGAAGGGGAGACACTGATCAGCGTCCGCCCTTATTGTTACCCTCAGATCGAAAAAGATGAGATAGAAAGACTGATTCGGGAGATGCTGGAGGCAGAGATCATAAGACCGAGTGTAAGCCCTTTTTCTAGTCCAGTCCTCCTAGTCAAGAAGAAGGACGGGATTTGGAGATTCTGTGCGAATTACAGGGCTCTGAATAAGGGCACTGTACCAGACAAGTTCCCAATTCCGGTGATTGGTGAGCTATTGGACGAGCTATTTGGGGCAGTGGTGTTTTCCAAGCTGAACTTAAAGTCAGGATACCACCAGATTAGAATGAAGGAGGCAGACATTCCTAAGACAACATTCAGAACACATGAAGGGCATTATGAGTTTCTGGTAATGCCCTTTGGTTTGACTAACGCTCCTGCTACTTTTCAGTCTTTGATGAACAGGGTCTTTAAGTAGTACCTCAGGACGTTCGTACTGGTATTCTTTGATGATATTTTGGTGTACAACAAGACTGAGGGGGAGCACTTAGAACACTTGAAGGTGATTTTGGGAGTATTACAAGAACATCAGTTACAAGACAACGTAAAGAAGTGCAGCTTTGCCCAAGCCAGTGTAGAGTACTTGGGACACGTGGTATCCCAAGAAGGAGTGGCGGCAGATCAGAATAAAATAGAAGCAATGCAGAAGTGGCCAATGCCTAGAAACCTAAAGGAGTTAAGGGGGTTCTTAGGATTGACTGGGTACTACAAGAGGTTTGTGAAGGGATATAGTGCTATCGCAGGCCTTGACTGAGCAACTGAAGAAGGATGGGTTTTTATGGGGAGAGGCAGCAACCCGGGCCTTGAAAAACTGAAGGAAGCCATGACTACAGTTTCAGTGTTAGCGCTTCCAGATTTCAGCCAGGTCTTTGTAATGGAGACTGATGCGTCGGGATATGGGTTGGGGGCAGTGTTGATGCAGAAACACAGGCCAATAGCATATTTCAGTTAAGTGCTGTCAGCCAGGGCTAGATTGAAGTCAGTATATGAGAGGGAGCTAATGGCCATTGTCTTGGCTATTCAGAAGTGGCGGCCTTATCTTTTGGGAAGGCATTTCATTGTAAGGACTGACCAGAGAAGTTTGAAATATCTGCTAGAACAAAGGATGGTCACTGAGGAGCATCAGAGGTGGTTATCCAAATTACTAGGCTATGATTTTGAGATCCAATACAAGCCTGGGTTGGAAAACAAAGCAGCCGACACCTTATCCAGATGTGTTTGGGAACTTCAGGAGTTAGCGGTGTCAGTTCCAATGATGGTAGATTGGGGGGCCATCAAGGAAGAAAGTATGCTGAACGAAGAATTGAGGAAGATCAGAGGAGGATCTGGGGAAGGACAAGAGTAGTCATCCTGGTTATTTCCTTTAGGGGGAGAGACTATTATATCAGGGGAGGTTTGTGATGCCACGAACTTCCATACATATTCCCCACTTGTTGCAGGAGTTTCATGGCAGCGCAGTTGGAGGCCATTCGGGAGTTCAGAAGACATACAAGAGGCTAGCATCTGAGCTCTACTGGAAGGGGATGCATAAAGATGTCGAGGAGATGGTGGCGAGGTGTGAAGTGTGTCAGAGAAACAAATACATGGCCATGGCTCCAGGAGGATTACTATAACCATTGACACTTCCAAACAGAGTTTGGGAGGAAGTGTCAATGGACTTCATCGATGGCTTACCCAAATCAGAAGGATTTACGGTCATCCTGGTGGTGGTTGATAGACTTAGCAAATATGCACACTTCATCCTCTTACGACATCCATACACCGCCGTGTCAGTGGCCGCAGCATTTATCAGGGAGGTTGTGAGACTGCATGGGATTCCCAAATCGATTGTGTCGGATCAAGACAAGGTGTTCCTTAGCCAGTTTTGGAGGGAGTTGTTCAGGATGCAGGGCACGGTCCTCAAGCGAAGCACCGCCTACCATCCACAGACTGACGGGCAAACGGAGGTGGTAAACTGAAGTTTGGAGACCTATTTAAGATGTTTTGCTTCTGAAACCCCACGGGTTTGGGCAAAGTGGCTGCCATGGGCCGAATATTGGTACAATACATCGTACCATTCTGCATCTCAGATGACCCTATTTAGAGTGCTATATGGAAGGGATCCTCCACATTTAGTGCACTATGGGAGAGGTAGTACACCGGTTTCTTCAGTTGAATAGTACTTGGAGGAAAGAGACAAGACACTGGAAGAATTAAAGAAACATCTGCTGAAGGCACAACAAATCATGAAAAAACAGGCAGACTCACACAGGAGGGACCTACAGTTCGAAGTGGGGGAGAAGGTATTCCTAAAGCTACGACCATATAGGCAGAGGACAGTGGCGAGAAGGAGGAATGAGAAATTGGCACCAAGGTACTTCGGCCCCTATGAAGTTTTAAGCAAGATCGGAGCAGTGGCGTACCGACTGAAGCTACCCCCATCAGCTATTATACATCCAGTCTTCCATGTGTCTCAGTTGAGGAGAGTTATAGGGGAGCATATTGTGAGTACATATTTACCAGAGACCCTTACTGAAGATTTGGAAGTGGTGTTCAAACCACTGGATCTCACCGGTTTAAGATCAGATAAAGAAGGCAACAAATAAGTGCTGATTAAATGGAGGGGCTCCCCGAATTCGATGCTACGTGGGAGCCATTGAAAAGAATGAAAGATCAGTTCCCTGCCTTTCACCTTGAGGACAAGGTGAGTCTTTGGGAGGGGAGTAATGTTACGCCTGGACCGGTCAAACCTGGACCGGTCTGGTTCTACACCCGACGGCCCAAAGTCGGGTGGAACCAGACGGAACCCAGGGAGGGGGCGGAAGCCATGGGGGGCCCAGACATGGGTTAGGCACATGGGTTGGAGGGAAAATTTGAATGTAAGGGCTGTTTAGGTATTGTGTAATTGTCCTTGGATGTTAATTAGGAGATTAGGAGGGAATTGAGGGGCATCTTGAATTTGAATGTAATTTGGGATCTAGGGTTTGTATTCTTGGGCTCTTGGTGTTACCGGAGATTTGGAGAGTTGTTCGTCCTGTCGAATTGACGAACATTGTATCGTTTGTTGTTTTCTTTCATCTCCTAGTGGAATACTAGTCTATTGCTTGTGTTTTCTTTCCGATTTTCTCTATTTTTTCCTGTTTTTTCCCACTGTTTACTGTGCAAACAGCAGTTTTCTTGCTGTTTTCCTCTTCCGGGGCGATAGGATCACTTGAACTCAAGTGTTTCCTATCAGTCTCACTACCATCTTATAGGATTTTTCCTTAAATTTGAGATGGACCTTTCTATCACATAACATGCCCGATGCATTCTTCCACTTCAACCATGCAACTTGAATTCTACTAATAATATCCCCATCTATTTCACCATCACTTTGAACAATAGACGCAAGATATCTAAAATGTGTGCTCTTATTAATGACTTGATCGCCCAAAGTCACAATCCCTCCACTAAATCTATTATGACTAAATTGGGATTAATTTTGTATTATAATTTTTGCTTGAGAGACCATTTTGGATAACAAAATGATTTAGTAGATCCCATCAAGTTTATTTATGCTTGCCCCTTTTAAAAATTTGCTTTGCTCCAACTTATCTATCAAATTTGAAAATGCATTATGATTATGCGTTCTATCAAATGTGTGTATGCATTGAAATTTTTTTGAATTATACTCAAGTTGATTGATATTTGATCTAGATTTATGCAATTAGGAATTGCCAAACTAAAATACTAGAAATGCAAAGATGCAATCAGGAGGAGATATAGATATGAATATGTTACTAGGATGATGCACATAAAGTTAAATTTATTAAATTTAATCTATCTTTTCAATTCATATTAGTGATAACAAAATAGTAAAATTCAAAAGTGATCACGGACATATCTTTTGCTCAGAACATTGCAAAAAATTAAAAATTTGAAATAGAATTAAGACTCTTAATCATAGTTTCTCAACATGCGACAAGATTTACCAATTAATATAAAATTACAATCTAAACTTGAATTATAGCGCAAAGTCAGCCTTTACTTGAATTTGAAAAGTTAGGCAAAAGAAAAGTAATTATAGAAATTAAGACAAACATTGCCACATAATGTCACTGACTTAAATTAAAGTATTTGTTAAAATTTTGTTTTAATAATTAGTGAAGAAATACTTTTTGAAGTTATCACTTTGAAACTTTGAGTTTCTATTGATGATTGTGCATCAGAGCTATTTTTGTCAGCTTTTACGTAGTTTGCTTAATAATAAGAATAACTTATCTCTAACCGTTTATATTTTCATAATATAATCATCACTATATAACTCTTTGCAGTTTCACTAAGTAAAGTTAAATTTATATATGGGATTAAGTATAACAGCTATTACTAAGATGATACAGAAATCTGACCAATAAGTTTTTCAACTTTTGAAGCATGCCTGTCGCCATATTTTTAATATAGTCATGCCCGTGCTTTACTATTGCATAAGCAATAGAGATACAAGGCTTGTAGTTGGGATATAACAGCTATTACTAAGATGATACAGAAATCTGACCAATAAGTTTTTCAACTTTTGAAGCATGCCTGTCGCCATATTTTTAATATAGTCATGGCCATGCTTTACTATTGCATAAGCAATAGACATACAAGGGAAGTAGAGATTTGCAATTGGATATTTTATTCCAGAGAAGACACAAGTAATCTAATAAAAAGAGCTAAAAAATTACATGTATTCTCCATTTTTCCCCATTCAATGTTATTAGGATAAGGCTTGTAGTTGGAATCACCAACTTCAAATGTGAAAAATCACATGCATAATAAATAGCACTATCAAGCATAATAAAAGTCGAGTTTCATCTACAACATCAAGCCTTTATCCCACTACGTGGGGTCGGCAACATGAATCCTTTTTTTCCATTGTGTCCGGTTCAAAGTCAAATTCTCGTTTAAATCTAATAAAGAAAGATCATTTCTAATATTTTCTAACCAAGTCTTTTTAGGTCTACCTCTACCTTTCTTAACATAAGTCAAATCTAATACCTCTACTTTTCTAACTGGGTCATCGGAAGGCCGCCGTGTTATATGACCAAACCATCTAAGGCGACTCTCTCTAATCTTATCCTCCACTAGAGCTACTCCAACCTTTTCACGTATATGCTCATTTCGTATCCTGTCTCTAAGAGTAAATCCACTCATCCACCTGAGCATCCTCATCTCCGCAACACATAACTTAGTATTGTGCTTCTCTTTTAATGGCCAACATTCTACACCATAAAGCAATGCAGGTCTGACCACCATCTTATGGAATTTTCCCTTAAGTTTGAGGGGGACTTTTCTATCACACAACAAGCCCGATGCATTCCTCCACTTCAACCATCCAACTTGAATTCTACTGATAACATCCCCATCTATTTCACCATCACTCTGAACAATAGATCCAAGATATCTAAAACGTGTACTCTTATTAATGACTTGCTCGCCCAAAGTCACAATCCCCTCACTAGGTCTATTACTGCTAAAATTACACTCCATATATTCAGTTTTAGATCTACTCAAGCGAAAACCTTTAGACTCTAAGGTTGATCTCCAGACTTCAAGTTTACCTTCAACTCCCTCTCTAGTCTTGTCAACAAGAAGAATATCATCAGCAAAAAGCATACACCAGGGTACATCCTCTTGTGTGCTCTAATGCCAACTTTTCATCAGCAAAAAGTCGAGTTTCATCTAATAGGAATATTTTGCCTCTAATATCTTTTTATATCAAGATAATCTTTTTTAACATAATTTAAAATTTTTTGCTTTAGCACATACTTTTTATTATTCCTGACTTTTGAGATAAAATAGTAGTGCTCTAATGCCAACTTAATCAACACATTGAAAGGGTAAATTATGTATAATGATGCAAGCAGTAAACATATCATTAATCTTGATGAAACTTACTATCAGACATAAAAATGAATGAGTTGGAATTGCTTTACAAAATAAGTTGCATATATCAAAAGTATCTCTTTTCTTATAATTTGCAAATGACGTCTTAGATTGTCAGTACCATTTTTTCTATCACATAGATATATTGCGCCACATTTTTTATATTTACCCCTTTATTTTTCATTATTGGCAAGTGCTAACATCTCAAAATGAAATAACTTCAAATAGTTGAAATCAAACTTCTTTTTTTATGAACTCTTACCCCATCCATTTTTTTTCACCAATTTCATAAATGTAAACATCATTGAATCATCTTTATCTATTTCATTAGCGTTATCACCATTAGCAACTTGCTTATCTTGTTTAAAAGGCGTACTATCAATAATAGTATTATAATCTTTCATCTAGCCAAAAAATTAAATACCATTAAAAAGCAAATATGCAAGGTTATCTATTGTACAAAATATTGGATTTTCGTATACAATATTTTGAAAAAAGGCTCAATAATAATATTGTAGTGTTTCAAACAAAATATCTTTTTAATCTATGATATAATAATATAAACCAATAAAATATCTCTCCAATCTCTTATATACTACTTGAAAATATTTTATTATAAGAATTGAATCAAACTTCAGACTTTACATGTTTATGAGTACAAGTTTGAGGTTTACATCTTTACAATAACGAAAAGGAGTACAAACTTCAAACTTTACATGTTTACATTTACAAAAGAAAAAGTAAAAAGTACATCATTGCTGATAAGTGACCCAATTTCATTTCCTAAGAGGCTTAATGCTAGAGGAGAATTGTCGATTTTAGCCTTGACATATGTTGGTCTGTAACTGCTTTGTAGCTTCAATGGCATGGTCTCACTCCTCAACATCTCACGTCCGAATATTGGTGTTGGAATCCAAAGAGGCTGCACGAAGTGACAAGGCATTTGTACCGTAAAATGAAAAAGAGAGTGAAAAAAAAGCAAAAAAAAAAAAAAAGATGAGTACCTGAGCTGAAGTCCCCAATAAGAGTCACACCGATTGGCTGATCTGTAAAGTTTGGAGAACCATTTAGCCTGCCTGCAATCAAAATTAGAAGAAATATGTTAAGATCATATAAAAGTGCAAGAAAAGTGGAATTAAAATTGCATTGGTAATAAAGAAAAGTAAATGCGGCAGTGTTATATTTATTATTATCGACTTATAGAGTGATGTGCTGAAAATTCTAGCTTTAGAGTTTGTAATGAAGTCACATTTTTTAAAAGAAAGGGGTATCTACTAAAGCCAATTCAGCTTTTTCACTAAAATATCTATATATACCTAAAGAGATTTGCAAAGAACCCTCAGCGTGATATCTAAAATCTAATTTTGGAGATCTGCAAGATCAAACAATTGTAACAAATATGATCTGCTATGGGTGCATATCATGTTTATTGGGGGCATTTGTTAACCACTAACTCATTATCTCATAACTACGCACAAACCATGATCTCTCTCCAAACTCATAGCACTCACGCACAAACCCCAGCCGCTCCCTCTCGTTTGCATGACCCTACCAAAGAAACCCCACATTCGAATGAACCACACTCTCTCCCTCAATCTCTCTGTGCTGCATACAAGAGCCAAAGCTCCCCTCTCTCTCTTGTTCTCTCTTGACCGCACACAAGGAAGCTCTAGTCCTCTCTCTCTCATTCTCTCTTGGCCACACACAAGGAAGACATACTCGTTCGACCATCTCTCGCTTTCTCGTTGCTGCACGCAGGAACTCCAGCCTGAGCCATCTCTCCCCTCTCGATCTCTTTGTGCCACACACAAGAGTCGAAGACACCCCTCCCTCTCTGTTCAGTCACATGACCTGTCCGACCCGACAAACTCTGGCAACCATCAATTGCCACCCAAGCCACCGTTGTCGGCCCTAATCATTGTCGTCCAAGTCTCCTCCACCTACCTTTAACTAGACTCCGATCTCATTCAGGCCGACCTGATGCCACCTACTTCCCAACCAACATCACCTCTTCCACTCACTTTAACAACAATCTCTCTCTCCCTATATATATATGTTCTCACTAACACTACCGTTGCCGTTGTCATCACTCACCGCTCACAGAGGTATAAATTTTATTCTTGCTTGTTTAAATAATAGGAAATATGAAGACTTCGCATTCGTCGTATTTTTGATCCAGCCGGGAGAAGAACAAGAATTAAAGAAGATACACGTCCGTTGTATCTTTGATCCGACTGGGAAGAACATGAATTTCATGAAGACCCCGCATCCATCGTATCTTTGATCTAGTTGGAAAGAACAAAAGACAAATGCTTACCCGACTCCCCCGACACAGAGGAGACGTCGGGAGGCTGCCAAAATTTTAAATGACAAAGGAAAGCCAAACGATTAAATAAAAAAGAGAGAATGAATGACAAAAATCATATACATCTAATTTAAAATTTTAATCAGATGAAAATATTTTCTTTCAAAATGATTTCTTGCTACACATATTTGTGGAGATTTTAGATGGGATGATTTATATAGAACATAGTTATGACTGCACAAAATAACATCCAACATGCTAGAAAATTAGAACTAAACATGAAATTTTTTTTGAATTCTAATACTAATAGAAAGTGCTGATAAATTTAAGATTAATGTTAAAGTTTAGGAGCGATTTGAAGTCATTTAATTTTATAATGAATTGTCGCATGTTTCTAAAAGATTTCCTTTTTGCGCAAATCATCATATTCAGATATTTTCAGATCATTCATACATATCACAAAGTAACTTCCAAACTCTAAATATTACACGTTGAAATACAATGTGCAAATTGTATCATGCAAGAGCAATATGCAAAATGCATTATGCAATAACAATGTCAATTACATTATGTAGGGATAGTGTACAAAATACATTATGTAGATATGAATGAACATTAATTAATGTGTCAAATTTGTTATACAAATACACTGAAAATCATTCTATATGTGCACCGATATTTACATCAAGCTCCTAAATGTGAGATTTGGGAATGCTTCGTGGATTTGCTAAAAATGCTTAAACACCTATATGATGGCCGTGTTAAATGTAAATCTTAATTGGAGGGATCAATTCTCAAAGCCTATTAAAATTTCAAAATCTAACATCTATCAAATTCTAAACATTTAAATAAAAATTAAATCATTTAATTATTTAAAGCAAAACTCATCCACACTCCATAACTATTTGATGAGGATGATGAATGCAAGAATAAGTTCAGCTCATAAAGAGCACATATATTGTTGGATGGATTACTACAATTCATTCTCAATTGATTTTTTTGCTAGCAGGGATGTAGCACATGCCCTCTGACTTAGTGGTTTTTGTTATAAAATGGCACCACTATATTACGGTGATGACCAAAGCTCTTATATTCCCTAATGGCTAAAAGCTCTATGAGTAATGAATTGTAGGGTGTGCTCATAAGATAGGAAGCCCTATGTTAGCTAAGGTTGACTTAAATTCAACCCCCTTAGACAAACATCCACTCTAGCTCTATAAGGTACCTTGGACGACTCAACCTATAGTTGTTGATAATGATCCTTTTATCAGGTTGGGTTGACTACCTTTTTTGACTAAGTAGACTAGGAACCATGAGAGCCCGGGCCAACAGAACCATGAGATCTTGATCAGGCCCATCATCATTCCCCTATCACTCGCTTGAAGTATATAGTGGTAAATTTTAAATTATAAACTCCAAAATCCAAAACCAAATTCAAACCCAAAAATCGCTGCTATTATACTTTATGTAATTATTGCGACCTATTTAACGACTAGCCTTAATTGAAAGTTCTCTCTGGTTATTGGGAGAGGTAATTAATTATAGGGGCTTGCGCCTATAGGAAATCAGAACTCAGATCATAAAGTCCTTACAAAATGAGGGTGAAATCTCTCGGTTGTATATTTTCTAAAACTCAATCCGCCTTCTCAAAATTTACCCCGTAACCTAAATTCATTAAAACTCTCCCTGTTAATGAAGAAGCGCAGAGAGGCTGGCGCCCAAATTTTCTGAGCCCACAAAACTATAACTTAGGTTGTTGGTGTCACTGGTCCTATTTCTGCCCTAAATCCTACACAGTTAGCAACATGATGGATCTAGGGTTATCTAGCCATAGTGATTAATACAGCTAGCATAATCTTGCTAGTTAGGATACTGTTTTGATTTTGTTAATCTCTTAGGTCTGGTATAACTATCTCTACTTATTATTTATACAGCCCTATGAACAACACCCAGTTTGCTGCTATAATTCAATTTTTTTTTTAAACCTTCTTATTTAAATCTTTATGTGGATATTGCCTTTTCAATGTGATTTAGACATTGATATATCTTTGTGCTGTTGTCAATTGCTATATTATTAAAGACATAAATCCCAATTCTCAGGATGATACTGTATTTGAGAAGCAAAGTGCTCTTTTTGCTTTAGCAATTTCAGACGTCGTTCTTGTAAACATGTGAGTCTCATCCTTGTTTTTTGCTCAGCTTTCTTTGGAATGGCATGATGTTAGTTTACAAAATTATGATTTAACAATTATATTGATTGTTGTATTACCTAGCTGGTGTCATGATATTGGTCGGGAGCATGCTTCTAACAAGCCTCTACTAAGGACAGTTTTTCAGGTATTTATTTGTTTTTTTATTATTTTTTTATTGTACAATCGCAAGTTTCTTTAATTTTCTGTGCAGACCAGCTTACCTGTTGTAGGTCATGTTACGATTGTTCAGTCCTCGCAAGACAACTTTGCTATTTGTTATACGTGACAAAACAAAGGTTTGCAACTTGCTTTCAGGGATATCTTGTAGTGTGTTGACTATTTCTTGTGTGATTTTGCATGCCTAACTTTTCATTATCTTATTTGCAGACTCCATTAGAATGTTTAGAGCTAATTTTGAGGGAAGACATCCAAAAAGTGTGATATATGTTTTGATTTATAAAATGAAATTTATTGTTGTTTTGTCAAAATCTTCCTCTTGGAATTTTACTAGTGATCTTATTACGCATGATTCCTTTCTGCAGATATGGGATACTGTTTCTAAGACCCATGCCCACAAGTCACTGCCATTACATGATTTTTTTAATGTAAGAGGGGTAGTCTTGCTAAATACATGCTTCCACCTGTATGTAACACATGTTTTTGATAAAAGGTAGAGGTCGTTGCTTTGCCCAGTTATGAAGAGAAAGAAGAGCAATTCAAAGAGCAGGTAATCATTGAATAAAATTGCTAATCTAGCTCGTCTGTTTTGTCTTTTGTTGTTCATATGGTTTTTGTATGTCAAAATGTATGTACCAGTGTTATTAATTTATTTAATTTAAATTCTTATTTGAATAGCTCCTTATGGAGGTCTGTTTAAATATATTTAAATTCTGAAAGGTTTACTTGGGATTTTTTTTATCTTTCTAATGCAGGTTGCACAACTGAGGCAACGTTTTTTCAATTCAGTTGCCCCAGGTGGCCTTGCAGGTGATAGAGGAGGTGTTGTCCCTGCTTCAGCATTTTCTTTCAGCGTACAACAGATTTGGAAAACTATACGAGAAAATAAGGACCTTGATCTTCCTGCTCACAAGGCAGTGTCCTCACTTCTTGAACAGATAAATCTTTTTCTGTAGAGTTCTATTATTTTTCTTTTTTTTTCCATACTTTGTAGGTAATGGTTGCAACTGTTCGATGTGAGGAAATTGCAAATGAAAAGTTGAATTCTTTGACTTCCAATAAGGTATTCATTCTTTGGTGAGATGCTGAACTGTTGCCAACATAAAAATCACTGACCTTAAACCATGATCTGTATTTGGATTAGCAATGGCTGGAACTGGTGGAGGCTGTTAGATATGGTCCTGTACCTGGCTTTGGGAAGACAGTTAGCTCCATGCTTGATTCTTCTTTTGAGGAGTAAGTCTTTCTCCAGTTTTTCTTTGTTGATGCTGATGGAAAATGTACTGAGCCTGTGATCATCACTTAAGGTGACTCTACACTTTTGGTCTTTGGGGTCAAACCGAATCCAACCTGCTAACTGGGTCAACTTCACTATGCTTAGTTTTTTATCTTGCAGCAGTCCTTGTTAAGTCGTATGTTTGAGGATCTAACAGAACATAATTTGACTACGTTGTAACTGAGTTTGACAATTAGATCTGTTTTATGTTCGGCCTAATTTAGCTTTCTCTTTTGAATTTCAAGCGGGATGGAGTCCAATGGTCGTTGCTAATTAAAATTATTTGTTCTTTTTCTATAAAGGCTTTCATTTTTATCATATACCCTAAGTTATTTGGGAACACATGCACTTAATGATGACTTTCTATTGATTGTTATTGTTTGTTGTTTGAACAACATTTATTTTTAATTTAATCGCTTAGTTCATTTTCATGGTCTCATCATATAGGTATGACCAGGAAGCTGTTTACTTTGATGAAGGTGTCAGGACGTCGAAACGACATCAGCTGGAATCTAAAGCATTGCATGTGAGACTTTATGTTTTGCAGCTTTCTCTTGGCTCTTACGAATTTCTGTAGCAATCTGAAAATTTTAATTTTATATATACGACCACTTTTTAGATTTTAGATATCCCTTAGCCACCAGTTGAGCTTCCATTCATATCATTGTTCATAATATTGATTTACACCGTATGCCAGTTCAGTTGGCTATATCTCCATCGCCATCATCTTCACATCACCATTTATCTTAACCCAGCTAATTTGCAACGGCATTATGAATTCTTATTTTCCATTCATTTCATTTGAACAATTTATATCCATTTTTCATCGTTGTCATTTAACACTAATTTTATCAATTTTTCTAGCAAGCATATTTTCTATGTCACGACCCGGCCCAGCTAGCCCGAATTAATGGGGCGGGAACAGATGGTCGTATAGAGAACACTTATAACTTTCATATCATAAAAGTTTCATTTCATAAATGACATAAACATAAATATCATCCAATAATAATATAAGAAAGAGCCACTAAACATCCAAACTGAAATATATCCTTAACACACCAAAATATAAAATCACTTAAGGCATAAACTGAAAACATCACAGTAGTCCACAATACATCAATTGATACATTACATAACATGAACATAAAAACATGACATCCTGGAATTCTCTACGACAGTAGGTAAACTGTCTTTCAGCCATTACTTTATAGCAGTTTCTTCTGAAAAATATTCCCAAAAGCAGGGGTGAGCCAACGCTTAGCAGGTAACAGATATTTAGTATAAATTCATGAAACAATAAAAATATAGGACATTATAGAAAATAAAAGAAACTCATACATGACATTTGAGTATGCATATATTGTATAACCTTTTTCATACTCAATTTTCTTGATCTTTTCTTAAACTTTTCCATTATTTAGAACTTTTCCTTTAATCATAACCTTTCTTTTATTCTTAAATGCATAAATGCATAAAATGCTTAATCATATAAATATACATTCATCCCGGAAGTACCAGTGTTTTGTACTGATCAGATACACAGTCAAATTTGGCAATTTCTTTACCATTGGCTCCAAAGAACCCTGATAGGAAATACTTGGGTTCAAGTCAACCTATCGAACCGAGAGGGGAAAAATAGTGGAAATCTACTATTTACAGCAAAAAAATAGTGGAAAACTAATGAAAATGAAGAGAAAATTCAGATATCTCTAAGCAAAACACTTGTATTCCACTAGTAGATGAATAAAACAAAAGGAAGATACAACGTTCTTCAATTTGAGAGGAAGAACAACTCTCCAATTCTCCGGCAACGCCGAGAGCCCAAGCAAGAAAACCTAGATCTCAAAATACATTCAAATTCAAGATAACCCTCATTCCCTCCGAATCCCCCTAATTAACAATAAAGGCGTTTTACAAAATACCTAAACAACCCTTTTCATTCAAATTTTCCCTCCCATCCATGCAATTAAGCCAAAAGTGGGGCCCATGCTAGTTCCGCCCCCCTCCCCCTTGCTGTTTCTTCCGCCTGGTAAAGACCAGGATCGGCCCAGGCTGGACCAGTCCAGCCGGCCCCACCTGGGCCTGCAGTAAGGGCGTAACATTACTCCCCTCCCCAAAACTCACCTTGTCCTCAAGGTGAAAAGAGGGTACTTGCTCTTTCACTCTTTCAAACGGTTCCCAAGTAGCGTCGAAATCAGGGAGGCTTCTTCATTTGATCATCACTTCTTTGTTGCCCATTTTGTCTGGTAGGACTCCTGCAAGCTCTAGCGGTTCTAAAATCATTTCCAAATCCTCTGTCATAGTGGCTGGTAGTTCTGCACTCGCTGCATGCTCCCCTATGGCTCTCCTTAGCTGAGACACATGGAACACTGAATGTATAGTGGCTGAGGGGGGTAACTTCAATCTGTATGCCATTGCTCCAATTATGTCCAACACTTCATAGGGGCCAAAGTACCTCGGTGCCAATTTCTCATTCCTCATTCTAGCCGCTATCCTCTACCTGTAGGGTCGTAGTTTCAGGAACACCTTCTCTCCCACTTCAAACTGCATGTCTCTCCTATGTGAGTTCGCCTGCTTCTTCATGATCTGTTGTGCCCTCATCAGATGTTTCTTCAGTTCTTCCAGCATCTTATCCCTTTCCTCTAGGTACTGCTCAACTGACGATACTGGTGTACTACCACTCCCATAGTGCACTAGGTGTGGAGGGTCCTTTCCATATAACACTTTGAATGGGGTCATCTGTGGAGCGGAATGGTACGAGGTATTGTATCAATACTCCGCCCAAGGCAGCCACTTTGCCCATATCCGTGGAGTTTCAGAAACGAAACACCTCAAATAGGTCTCCAAACTTCGGTTTACCACATCCGTTTGTCCGTCTGTGTGTGGGTGATAGGTAGTGCTTCTCTTTAGAACAGTGCCCTGCATCCTGAACAGCTCCCTCCAGAACTGGCTGAGGAACACTTTGTCTAGATCAGACACAATCGATTCAGGAACCCCATGTAGCCTCACCACCTCCCTAATAAAAGCTGCCGCTACTGACACTGCGGTGTAAGGATGTCTTAAGAGGATGAAGTGTGCGTACTTGCTAAGTCTGTCAACCACCACCATGATGACTGTGAACCCCTCTGATTTTGGTAAACCATCAATGAAATCCATGGACACTTCCTCCCAAACTCTGTTTGGAAGTGCCAATGGTTGTAGTAGTCCCCCCGGAGCCATGGCCATGTACTTATTTCTCTGGCACACTTCACACCTTGCTACCATCTCCTCAACATCTTTATGCATCCCCTTCCAGTAGAGCTCAGATGCTATCCTCCTGTAGGTCTTCTGAGCTTCTGAATGGCCTCTGACTGCGCTGCCATGAAACTCCTACAACAAGTGGGGAATATGTATGGAAGTTCGTGGCATCACAAACCTTCCCTGATACAGTAGCCTCTCCCCCTCAAGGCAGTAACCAGGATGACTACTCTTGTCCTTCCCCTGATCCTCCCTGATTTTTCTCAACTCTTCGTCCCGCATACTCTCTTCCTTGATGGCCCCCCAATCTACCATCATTGGGACTGACATGGCTAACTCCCGAAGCTCCCAAACACATCTGGATAAGGCGTCGGCTGCTTTATTTTCCAAACCAGGCTTGTATTAGATCTCAAAATCATAGCCTAGTAATTTGGATAACCACCTTTGATGCTCCTCAGTCACCATCCTTTGCTCTAACAGATATTTCAAACTTCTCTGATCAGTGCTTGCAATGAAATGCCTTCCCAAAAGATACGGCCGCCACTTCTGAATAGCCAAGACAATGGCCATTAGCTCTCTCTCATATACTGACTTCAATCTAGCCCTGGCTGATAGCACTTGACTGAAGTATGCTATTGGCCTGTGGTTCTGCATCAACACTGCCCCCAGCCTATATCCCGATGCATCAATTTCCATTACAAAGACCTGGCTGAAATCTGGAAGTGCTAATACTGGGACCGTAGTCATGGCTTTCTTCAGTTTCTCAAAGGCCTGGGTTGCTGCCTCTCCCCATAAAAACCCATCCTTCTTCAGTTGCTCAGTCAAAGGCCAAGCGATAGCACTGTATCCCTTCACGAACCTCCTGTAGTACCCAGTTAACCCCAGGAACCCCCTAAACTCCTTTATGTTTTTAGGCATTGGCCACTTCTGCATTGCTTCTATTTTATTCTGATCTGCCGCCACTCCTTCTTGGGACACAACATGTCCCAAGTACTCTACACTAGCTTGGGAAAAACTGCATTTTTTTAGGTTGCCTTTTAACTGATGCTCCTGTAGTAATTCCAGAACCACCTTCAAATGCTCTAAATGCTCTCCCTCAGTCTTGCTGTACACCAGAATGTCATCAAAGAATATCAATACAAACTTCCTGAGATACGGCTTAAATACCTTGTTCATCAATGATTGAAAAGTAGCAGGGGCGTTAGTCAAACCAAAGGGCATTACTAGAAATTCATAATGCCCCTTCATGTGTTCTGAAGGCTGTCTTGGGAACATCTGTCTCTTTCATTCTGATCTGGTGGTATTCGGACTTTATGTCCAGCTTGAAAAACACCACAGCCCCAAATAGCTCGTCTAATAGCTCATCAATCACCGGAATTGGGAACTTGTCTGGTACAGTGCCCTTATTCAGAGCCCTGTAATCCACACAGAATCTCCAACTCCCATCCTTCTTCTTGACCAGGAGGACCGGATTAGAAAATGGGCTCACACTTGGTCGGATGATCTCAGCCTCCAGCATCTCTCGGATCAACTTCTCAATCTCATCTTTTTGAATCTAAGGGTAACGATAAGGGCGGACGCTGATCGGAGTCTCCCCTTCCTTCAAAGTAATAGCGTGCTCTATCTCCCTTTGAGGTGGCAAACCTTGCAGAGGTGGAAAAACCTCACTGAACTGGTGTATGAGTGGCTGCACTGGCAGAGGAATAGTGCCATCTTCCTCTAATCTGACCCCTTCCAGACGATGCAACTCCACTAGGTAGCCCCCTCCCTCCTCCTGAATGGTCCTAATTAGGGATTTGAGAGAAACCCCCGCCTTGGTCAGCTCCGCATCACCTTGAATCAGCCTCTTTTTTCCCCCATCACCAGTTCCATCCTCAGTGTACCCCAATTGATCTTGGTCTCCCCCAAAGTCTGCAACCACTTCATCATTAGGATGACGTCAGTACTTCCCAATTCCAAGGGAAGGAAGTCCTCCCTCACCTGAATCCCCTGAATCTTCAGCACTACTCCTCTACAAACTCCTATCCCCATCTCCACCTTTCCTGTGCCCATCATCACCCCATAGCCTCCTGTATCCACTAACTTCATACCAAGCAGCTCAACAATCTGGGTGGAAATAAAGTTGTGGGTTGCCCCACTATCTATCAACACCACCACTTCATGGCCAGCTATCACCCCTTTCACTTTCATAGTGTGACTCAAAGTGAATCCCACTATGGAGTTTAGAGAGACTTCTGCCACATCCAGGTGCAACTTCTCCTCCTCCTCCTCTGACCTGCTCCCACCTCCCTCTTCGTCTTCCTCGTCTTCACAAACGAGGAGAACCTGAAGAGTCCGGTCCTTGCACCTATGACCCGGCATGTACTTTTCATCACATCTGAAGCACACCCCTTTTGCCCTCTTTTCGTGCAACTCCTTTTCAGTTAGCTTTTTGAACTGTCCTCCATTTCCTCCTCTAGTTTTCACCTTTTGCACTTCCTTCAAACTCCCTGGGGTTGGCCCCTTGGATGGTAAGAAGGTGGTCCTCATTCTGTACGATCCCCCTGAGTAATTTTCCCGAGCTCCCCTTTCTGACTTCTTCTGATCTTCCACCAGTTGTGCCAATTCCATAGCTTTTCCTAAATTCCTTGGTTCCAACACTCTGACTGTTGATCATATCTCCGGTTTCAGCCCTTTCATGAAGTTCCCTTCCAAAGCTGACTCCGAGATATGATCCAATCTGCTGTCCAAAAATTCGAACCTGTCGCAGTAATCCGTCACGGTCCCCTCCTGAGTCAGGGCAAAGAATTGCTCATAGAAGTCTCCTCCCCCATCGGCTCGGAAATGCTCTAGTAAGCATTCTTTAAACTCTCTCCAGTTTCGGATGGGTTCCCTCCTGTCATGCCATTGATACCATGTCAGCGCTTTTCCTTCCAAACACAGACCTGCTGCCATCAACTTCTCCTCCGTCAACCCGTTGACGGCAAAGTACCGTTCCACCTTGTTTATACATCCATGGCCATCCTCTCCCTCAAAGATGGGCATCTTCAATTTTCTCACTTTGGGATCTCCTCCATATCCCCGGTATCCTCCATACCTCCCATTCCACGATGAGGAGGTGCTCCCCAAGTGTCCCGATCGTCCCTCCAGCAATTATACCCGAACCCCTCATCATATTCCCCTCTTCTCCCTTCAAAATCAGTACCCCTACGGTGCATCTCTTCCATTCTTCCCACAAAATCAGCACCCCCTCTATCGTACCCCAGGCTCATCTCTTCTTTAGAATGCGGTTCTAGAGGAAGCATGTCGTTCTCCCCCTCAAGGATCTCCACCTCTGGCATTCTCCTCCCCCGGAACGGGTTCGGATTTCCTCCTACGCCATGGCCGTCGGTGGTCTCTCTTACTTCCGAGGTCGTCGGATTGGTCTTCATTTCAAGTAGTTTCTTCATCATCTCTTCCATAGCCGTGAACTTCCCTTCCAACCTTTTATTGTTGGCGGTGATTTCAAGGAATTTTCCCTCCAAAACTGATTTTAATTGGCCAAATTCGCCTTCCAGGGCTTCGACCTTCTTTCCGGCCATCTTTCTTTCCACGAGTCACAAGAAAACTTCCTCCGAATGCCAAAAAACCCGCTGAAATTTTTGGATTTCAGTCGCCGATGGTCCCAAGACGAGCTCTGATACCAATTTGATAGGAAATACTTGAGTTCAAGTCAACCTATCTAACCGGGAGGGGAAAACAACGAGAAATTTGATGTTTACTGCAGGAAAACAGTGGAAATCTGCTGTTTACAGCGGAAAAAACAGTGGAAAACTGATGAAAACGAAGAGAAAATTCAGAGATCTCTAAGCAAAACACTTCTATTCCACTAGTAGATGAATAAAACAAAAGGAAGATACAACGTTCTTCAATTCAAGAGGAAGAACAACTCTCCAATTCTCCGGCAACGCCGAGAGCCTAAGCAAGAAAACCTAGATCTCAAAATACATTCAAATTCAAGATACCCCTCATTCCCTCCCAATCCCCCTAATTAACAATAAAGGAGTTTTACAAAATACCTAAACAGCCCTTCTCATTCAAATTTTCCCTCCCATCCATGCAATTAAGCCAAAAGTGGGGCCCATACTAGTTCCGCCCCCTCCCCCTTGCGGTTTCTTCTGCCTGGTAAAGACCAGGACCGGTCCAAGCTGGACCGGTCCAGCCGGCCCCTCCTGGGCCGGCAGTAAGGGCTTAACAAACCCCTTTACCATTAGCTTCGAAGAGCCCCTCTACTATTGACTCTAAAGAGTCCCTTTATCATTTGGTACTCTGAATCAATATGCATATGCAATCATAATATATATATCATAGGGATTAAGTTATTCAGAACTTCATATGTGTTTCATATGCCCTCATGTTTATCTAAATTTCAGTTAAAGGACATGACATAAAAATATGAAATTACTTCTACAATCATATGCCTTATGTTTTATTATACAAGTTTAACTTTCCCTTAACAATAGACACAATAACATGAGTATAAATATAACATGTGAAAATGGAGTAAATAGGAACATTTATAAACATGAACATCTGAAATTCATTCATAACCATAACATTTAAAAGTGTAGGAACATGAACTTAATTTAAATACAAGTACCTACCTCACAATTATAGCAAACCTCAACAACTTCACTTAAGCTCGAGGCGTCATCTTAATCAACACCTAAGGATAAAAGTAAATACAACATACTAAGCATTAATCATAAAATATTCTCAATTATCATACTAATTAAATTCTATTTTCGGATTTATTAAAAATCCCAATTTTTGAAAACCTAAAATTCACTAATTCCCTTCCAAATGCATTCCAAAACTTCCCCCTTATTAATTTAATAATTAGGACTTAATATTTTCGGATTAATTTAATTTAAAAATTATGAAAAATAAAATTTTTGCTAAAAACCTAAATTTTCACCTTTAAAACATTCCTAATATCATATGAAACAAAAATCGTAAAGGGGTCTTCTTAAAATTCACAAATTAGTAAAAACTCTAACTTTCCAAATTCAACATTTTTAGGGAGAAACCTCATTTCTAGGTTTAGAAGTATCCCTCCTACCTTCTCTATTAATTTCCCAAAAAATTTAAAGTTTTTGCAAATCCTAAAAATTTCCCTTCCAAAAATCTAGAGAAAGAGAATGATTTTGTTATTTCTTATCATACCTTATTCTTTCCTTAGCCATTCTCTACGATTTCCCCCAAGTCCGGCCGCCGGAAATCGCCGCCGGAGCTGTGCCCTAAGTCCTCCGTCGCCCTCTCGTCCGCCCCTTCTCCCTTCGGTTCGGCCGAACAAAACGAATGCAAGAAATGAAGAGGGATTCAGCCTCTTCATTATTTAGGGAGTTAGGGATATTCCAAAGTACCTAAATGCCCTTACATGTCTTATTTCATTTTAATATTATTAAGGGTACTTTAGGTATAATGAAACTTCTATAATTTTTAACTTCCAATTTAAGCGAAATTCACTATAGGTTCTTTATACCAATTTGCTTGAAATTTTGCGTAGAATTTTATAAAATTAATTTCGTCAAAATCCGACTACTTTGAAAATTCACTTAAATCTTGTCATGGCGCATCGAGATACGTGCAACGCTTACGATCACCGATTTCGGGTTTTACATTCTACTCTTTGTAGTACATGTTCAAACCACTTTAGTAATCGCTCCAAACTTTCCTCTAATATAGTCATTCTATAATTTATCTTCCCAAATTTGCCATACATTTGTCTTAATATTCTTATATATGTTGTAGTCATAGATGCTTTAAAATTCTAGAATAAGTTTGGGTATGGTAGAAAGCATGGGGCGACAAAGCATGGGTTTGTTGTTAGTTTTGTGTGGAATCGGACTGTGTTGGTCAGTTGGGTTGTATTGTTGCCTCGAACCTCAATTCAGTCTGTCAAGCTCGCTGGAGTTCCTCCCCCGGCTTACATTTAGGTGCTTTGTACCCAAAATTTTTTCCTTGTACAACGTTGTGGCATTGTGTACCCGGGCACCTCGACGCTGCATAGTTAGTTTAGAAAAAAGACAGAGAGCGAAGCATTACGGTGCTCCAAACCCCTGCACTTCCAGGGGATGCTGCAGTGCTGCCAGGGAGCGCTTTGGAGCTCTAGACCTCGATACTGCGGCGTTGTCAGACAGACTATAAACAGAGAGTTGAGCATCGTGGTGTTGCGAAATGGGTTGATAGTTTTTCTTTCTCGTTTTTCATTAGGGGTTGCGCTCCTTGGTGGTTTCTATGTATCTCTCTTTGTTTATTTTTTGTGTAAGAACGGTGCAAGGGTGTAGAAAGACAAAGATAGACTGAGAGAGAGAGAGAGAGAGAGGAGAGATCTGTATTATTTCTCCTAATTTTCAAAGTGGATTTCTTGATGTGATATGGTTCCATGTTTTTTTCCTGGTTTTGAATTTTTTCACGTCAAATCCTTGTGTTCTTTCTTTCCATTGCATTTTCTATTTTTTGTTTGTGTTTGCTGTGTCCCCACATTTGTAGGATATATTTTAGCAAAAAATCATCTTTTTGTTCATAATGATTTATCATATTTATTATATGAACTTGAACCTCTATGTAACAAAATCATCATTTAATAGAATGATGAGAGAGCCATTGAACAATCAACAATGTTTCAAGCTTGGCATAAATATGATAGCAAGAAAGCTATTACTCATTAAAGGACCATCAATTTCTCCTTTTATAATAATCATCCATCAACTTAGCTTGGCCACTTTATTAAGTAAATCAAGTTAACATCAATCATTGCCTTACGCTACAATGCATTATTGTGAACCATTCAATAAATCCCATATTTAAATTGATTTTTTGCAATGCTTTTGAGTCTTAGTTGAAGCAATTAGCCACTTTAAGATTGCTAACTGACCTAGCCTAAGATCGCCAACCATCAGATGCACTGGGCAACAATAATGATGCATTTAATAAATTCTCTAATAACTCAATGCAACTATATTATGCATCTAATCCATGAATCCTTCTAAAATTGAGCTCTTTAAGCTCCTAAAGTTCTGAAGTTCTAAGCATTGTACATTATAAATTTTGCTTTCGAAAAATGTGATGTAATCACATCTACCTATAGTATTTTAAATTTATCTTCTAGAAGCTGTAGGTACACATCTAGTTTTCCTTTAGATTGTGCGGACAGAGAGGTATTAGCTTAGGAAATATTTATGGAGTTATTATGCACATCTCAGGAGGGAGATTATATAGTGTAATTCTTACTATCTAGAAAGATTAGAGTGAGACAGTCTAGATATATGATATAAAACTATCAACATATGTCAAGTCTAAAATTTCTTAGCTTTGAAGTAAACTCTGGAAATGGACGACCAAAGTGCTTTCATACTTCAATATTTGATGGATTACATAATACACCAAGTTCTCTTCTCTTTTAATACCATCTTATATGCCAATTAGACCTTATAGAAGCAAATAATATTTTAAATTACGGGATTAGGGGTATATAATACAACCTCTTTATAAAACCCCCTTTATTCATGCTGTTTTTCTATTTATGTTTCATACGTAGTTGATCCACAATATTTACATTCATAGCCATGCCATTCTTGTAATACAACCCATATTTGTTGGCACAACAACCTATGTTTTGTGCGTTTAGTCCTAATTTTGACAAATTTCTTGGACATATAACAGTCAATTTGTACAAGAATATTTTTTGGATTTGTCTACATCAACAGCCCAAGAGACTGATTTGAAACACTAATGAGCGAACATTAAAATCTATTTTAGTGCTTAGCATTATAACTACAAGAGATTTTTGAGTGATCAGTGTAACCCTACCACAATAGTTGTGCAGCTTGTAGTGAAAATGTAAAAATGTTAAGACTTACTATTAGGAGGTTTTTAGTAATTTCTTCAAATTGTGGGCCAACTACATCGAATATCATTTCTTCATACCGTTTTGTTTGTTCTTTATTTTATTATGCATAACTAATCAAAGCACAGTGAGTGTCAATTAGTGGCTTGCACTCTTTATATTATGCTAAAACCGGTAATCCAGTTGAATTATTCTTTGATGCAAATCTACAATTACTTTAGCTAGTATTCAATAAGCTTGATTTTTATGCTTAGAACAAATTGACATATTTTTTCCTCCAAAATGAAAATGTGTTGTTGCATTCGATAGCAATGAAAAGCTATCTACTAAAATGTTAAGTGTTAATCTTTTTTGTCCAAGGAAAAGTCTAATATATATCCAAGACCGTTGAGTTCTAATATCCATGCTATGTTATTATGCTACACATATAGAAAGATAAAATTAAATGATATAAGTTTTAATTTTGATAAAAATTGAAATGTGGAATTGTACAAGACAAAATAATGTGTTTTTGACACTCATATATGTTGTTCATGTCTCCACAACTAATAACTTAACAAGAAAAAGACTAACATTGAATAATTTTTCTATATACATAACGACAACAATAACATCAAGCCTTTATCTCACTATGTGGGGTCAGCTACCTGAATCCTTTTATCCATTGTGTCCTATTAAAAGTTAAATTCTCATTTAAATTTAACAAAAAAGGTCATTTCTAATATTTTCTAACCAAGTCTTTTTTAGGTTTACCTCTATCTTTCGTAATATAAGTCAAATCTAATACATCTATTTTTCTAACTGGGTCCTTTGAATACATAACAAGTAATTAATTTACCTCACCACTAACTAACTAACTATTTAAGATTACTAATTATAATTAATATAACTACTAAGTAATTAGCTAACATCATCACTAATTAACTAACTATTAGTTAACATATCACTATACACCTCAATACTAAAACATTAAAAAATATAACTCTTTTTTCTTACTGACCGTTCTAAATCATTGCCAATTTTTCAAAATAATATTTCTAAATAGTTGAAAATACATACAAATATTTTTAATTAGTTTTTCTAAATCACCATTTACTATTTATTCCAAATAATTTTTCTTATTCATTCAAAATGCTTCAATCCTTAGTAATAAAATTTATTGACTAATTTTTCAAAATTACCACTAACTATTTTTCTGAAATACCACTAACCAACTTCTTAAAATTATTTAAACCAATAAATCACCACTAACTATTTTTCCAATAAATTTTAATTCTGAAAAATAATTACAGGCATAGATCTAAAGGAAAACTAACTGTTTGAATAAGAAAAATGAAAAATAAACCTTATGATAAGAAAAGAGGAAAAGGTCTGAAAGAGGCTTGCGATTGGACAAAAATGAATACTTGCAAGCAGTCGGGGGTTGGTTCAAGTTTCCAAATTTACGGAGAAGAGACGTCGACGGGGCCTCACTTGGTTGAATTAGAGTATCATAGTGGCAATTTTCGTGAGAGGAGGGGTGGCTATGGCAAGTCCAAATTGGGCCAAATGAGGGTTGTCGGGTCATTTGTTATGCACAGCGATTTGATAGAAGATCCTGTGGAAAATTTTGCTTGAATTTCTACCGATAATCTATAGTAGTGTCCCATACCAATGAATCCATGTTGCCTACGCTGATCTCTAGTATGACCTCCTTCTCCAACTTTGACTTCTCTCAACTTCTACTCCATGATTGTAAATCTTAAGAAAGCACTCTCCCTTGTATGCATCAGGGGAAAGCCTCAATATTCTAGTGATACCCAACTTGCTAAACCCATGGGTATTACATCAATGCTCCATAAATAGGGAATATATCGGGATTAAACTTATCCCTAATATATTGATTTGCATTTAACAATTATGAAGAATAAAATAATAAAAAATGGCTCCCAAGAGGAATTTTGACTAGGTCTCCTTTGTAGGTAATCGTTTTGCTAGAATTTTTCAAGATTTTGTGCTTTGCAAAATAAAGCTTGGATCTGTTCATGATATCCGTTTATGAGTTGTCATGTTATATCTTTTAGAATGATTTTTGTTTGTCCCACGAGTGTAAAGACTGAATCTTTCATGGAAGTTGAGTTAGTGGCTTCATCCATCTTGTTATTGTTGATGTATTGGTTTACAGGCTTACATACAACGTGCAAGTGTTTATTTTGGTATGTACTGTAATGTGTTATAATTAAGTTATGCCTATAATTATTAGCATTATCTTGATAATATAAATGTTTCTTCTAGCATACAGCTATGATTGTGCTCCCTAGTCCGTACTTTCAATGACATTAGTATGCAGGGTATAGTTTGTAAAATAGTTCCTTCAATTCAGATTTGCTGCAAATAATGCTTTCCGTTCACCTTTTTTGTAGCTTGTAAAGCCTGCATTTCAGGCAATGCTTGGGCATTTAAGGTCTAAAGCTCTTGCAAGTTTTAAAATAGATTTGCAACAGTCTCTGAAGAAAGGAGTAGGGTTTGCGGTGTCTGTTCGCAATTGCTCTCAATCAGCCATGCTTGAATTTGATCAAGGATTTACAGGTACAATCTTCCATTATTCATTTTGCATTTTTCCTAATTTATTCTTCTTTTGTAATGATGGCAGTTCGCAGCTGATATTCATTGTTCAAAATCGTAAATAGATTTGTATTTTTTTTACTGATTTGAAATATCTACCTTGCCTTTGATGTCTATATTTCTTATTACATGTTTGAATTGATGAAGTGTTACATGATGTGATTGTTTATTCTATACGCTCTATAATTTTCTTAAAACATAAGTCAGATATATTTTGATGTCTTTAAGAAATGGAAAGTCATGATTGAGAATGAGACAAATTTAAAGCTAAAGTGTCTAAAATCAGATAATGATGAGAAGTATTGTGATAAAAAATAAATGTAAATCGCTCCATTTCCTAGATTACATTCAAATGTTTCATGTACTGCCGACCACGCCATCCATACAAAAATTCGGAGGTGTAAACCTCCATTTCCTAGATCCGAAAAACAGACATTTCATTTTGATGAGCTTTTTTTTTTCTTCTAGAGGTGTAAACCTACAAAAAAATTTTGGTTAGATTCACATAGCAAAACAAAAAGTGAACTATGAAGAAAAAAATTTAAGTGAACTTGCTAAAAGTTTTATATTGGAAGATACTTGGGTGAGAATTTCCGAAGCAGCTTCAGTTTGTGTTTGACTCTCCACTGGTCCTAGGGCTAGTTTCAAAAACACCATTTTTAAATGAAAATTGTTATCTGTGTTAACAAAATTGATGGGATAATATGACTCACTATTTCAATCAATGGTTGTACAACTTCTTGGGCATCTCCATATCCTTTCTCAGTATGCATTCTCTAATCACAAATTATGCTGTTGTGTCTACTTTGTTTACATTTACAACAATGAAGCTTCACATCAACTCTCCTAACTTTTATGGGTTTAAATGTGATGCTTATTCATTGACAGTTTTTCTTTGCATCTTTGATGGTCTATCCTCTTGGGTTTATTATACCTTGGTGGCAATAGTGGTATCTTGTTATCTGTTGGCCACTCATTAATACCATTCAAAGGCTTTATATTACACTCATAACTTCTCATATAATTTTTTATCATGTAGTAGGGATGGACAAAGTCCTCACAGTCATCCGTTATCATATGAATTGCAGCACAGTAATGTTCATATGGTACTCCACTTAACTCCCACTTCCGACAAGAACACGATTTTATGTTCCAGTCAATCTTATATTGAGTTCCATGTATGGTACTTATCTCGTAGTTATTATTATCAGATTTATAAACAATGCAAGAACCTGCTTCATGCATGCTTTTTCCCAAAATCTCATTAATCCCAGGGCAAAGCTTTCCATTCCAATTTAATACATTTTCCTTGTTGTCCAACATTCTTGTCATGACCATAACTCTGATACTTTCAAGCATTGACACAACAAACAATTCTCTAGCATCAAGAATGAATGAGTTAAAACATATGCATACATTATTGAGTAAAGTGTCACATTTAGATATAAAATTAAAATGAGATCTTGGCCATTCACTTAGAGGATTCTCGCTTAACAATTTAAATGCTGCTATTTTTAATTTCACTAACTCTTTTATTCTGAAAGTGAATTGGTTAAGAGTACTTTCACCCCTGCCGTTGCCCATAATGCATTCTTCAATGCCATATTAGTGAAGCCTGCTAATTTGAAATTTTGATGCAAATGTCTGATATATAATCTATTGATGACATCAGGTAGAATGTTCTCAAAAGCAGGAATTAAACCTTTTTTGCTTATTAGAAATGAAAGTAAAGTTTTGCTGATTCTCCAAAATCTATAGATCTTTGCCTAGCAAGCTCAGAAACTTTTCCCAATTGCTTCTACTTTCTATTTCAACTATTATCCCTGCTATTGGAAATATGCTATTATTATCATCAAGTCCAACAACAGTTAACAATTGACCTCCTTGTACCTTCAAAAAATAATCATCAACACCAACTATTGACATACATGCTGACAGGAAGCCTTTCTACGGGCCAAAACAAACATAAAGTCGCATAAATCTTTTTCTCCCTCACAAATATGGGTCCTTAGTGGTGAGTACAGAAATAGTAGATTCTGGATTATTCCCTGTTACTTCAAGACAATAATTTCAAATTTTATTAAATTGATCTTTCTCCTTCACAAAGATGAACCGATGAACATTCTTCATTGCCTTTTTAGCTTGAGCTTTTGTTACATGCAATTTCAAGTCATCCATCACTTCTTTTTTAAACACATTGCACCTCATTTGAGGATTGACTTTGCTTTTATGCACATACCTCTTCGCAATGAATGTTAATGTCAAAGTCTTACTATGATAATTCCATGTACGTGTATGATCATGTAAAGATTTTATCTGCAATGAATTACTGCCTTCATATGTTGAGATATATATACAAAAAGGGCAATTTGGCCACCTGCAGATAACCTTACATCTTATTTTATCATTCTTTATAAATTTAATGATTTTTTCATCAAAATTGACCAATTCTTAACTGCTTCTTTGAACTCTTTCCTACCACTAAATAGCATGCCAATTTCAAAATATTTACTAGAGGAATCTGTCATTGAATTGAGAGCTAGTCATTTTCAATTTTCATCTTCATCACTATCATGTATGCTAGTCCTGAGTTTACACAATCACTAGCACACTTTTAAGAATTTCAGTAGGATTTTCTTTAATATTTTCAATGATTTGTTTTCCTTTAAGTTGAGTTTTTGCACACTCAAACCAATCATCAACATCGTCGTCATCATCAGCATCATCACTATTGACACTATCATCATCAGTATCACCATCACTCATCTCTAACTCTACATAATTGTTATCACAGTTATCTTTGTTAATATTATTCATATTGATTTCTGACATAAAAATAATACACGACGCTTCCGTAAAATTTAATTTGAACTTCAAAAGTAAATTCATTTACTAAAAAGCTTACCGAAATTTTGCCAATTTCTTTTGATTTCCCACCTCTTCGTTACCTGATTTATTCCTATTATAAAATTTACAAACTTTGTCAAATGTGAAGAAAATAAAATAATCAAATCCGCAATATCAAGTTAAAAAAAAATATACCTCTCATTGTCTGTTGTATCATACTCGACTTGGCGATTTTTTGCTCGAGAGAAATAGATGAGGGTGAGCCGAACATGGGCGAATCCATGGAAAAGGTCTCCTTCACGGCTGCGACGGGAAAATAAAATCAAAATTAACTGTAATACTCAACATAATGACTGAATAAAAATCACATCGATGCGGTACTTGCTGCTCTGCAGGATAGACCCTCGGTATCGATGTTCACTGCTCTGCGGCATCGATTACGGGATTCGACTGTGTTGCTCTGCTCTGTGGGATTCAACTGCACTGCACTGCTATGCGGGATCGACTGCGGGATTTGATTGCAGTGCATTGGGTGGAGGTTGGAAGGCGGTGTTTGAAGTTGATGGGCGTAGTTGCTGGAGGGTTCGAAGAAGGGTTTGGTTGCTGGGGTTTCGACACTCGTAGTACTAATGTATTTTTGGCTATTTCGATTATATCCTTGGGGCATCCTTCGGCCATTCTAATTTTTCATTAATTTTAATGGTAGGACCAAAATGATCCCATTTTAAAGAGTTGAGAGACTAAATTGGTCCCTCAAAATAGTTATGGACCATTTTGATCTCTCCTAAAGAGTTAAGGAACCATTTTGGTCATTTTCTCAATAAATATATAAGAATAAATATAAGATAACTCTAGAAGATTCTTCCAAATATATTGAGATAGATGATGTTAGTGATCAAGAAGACAGATAACAATTGTGCTCAAGTTGATGAAGCACATAGAATTCCTTAGACACATACTACTGAAGTCAGAAGATCTAGTAGAATCTCATGATCTTCAAAAGGTATTCTCTTTTCTTATATTATTTATTATTGACATATGGCTGTAAACCAGAGTGTTATGATGAAGTCATACAAATTAATGATTCAAAGAAATGAGAGTTAGCCATAGATGAAGAGATGCAGTTACTCATGCCAAATCGGATTTAGAAATAGACCAAACTTCTAAATGAAAAAAAAAAAAAAAACACTGTTAACAAATGGGTTTATAGATTCAAAGAAGACTTTGATGGCTGCAAACACTATAAGGAAAGGCTTGTAGTAAAAGAATTTCAACAGAAAGAATGAGTGGACTACATTGAAATTTTCTCTTTGCTTATGAAGATGATAATAATTAGAGTTGTGGTTAGTATAATAACTATGGAGGATTTACATCTTAGAATAGATGGGTGTGAAAATAGCTTTTCTTTATGGTAACTTGGAAGAAGAGTTGTACATGTTACAACTTCAAGGATATGTGGTTTCAGGAAAAGAAGATATGTTGTGTAGGCTCAAAAATAACTTATATAATTGAAGCAGGCACCAAGACAGTGATATAGAAGATTTTATAGGTTTATGTTAGATAAAAGATACACAAAGTGTTAGGAAGATCATTGTTGCTTTTTTTAAATATTTTGATTGCTACTATATATTTCTTCTTTTATATGTGAATGATATGCTGATTGCTGGGTCAGATATAAAAAAGATACGAGAACTGAAGAAGCAATTATCAAGGGAATTTGAAATGAAAGATTTGGGTCTAGCTAAGAAAATACTTGATATAAGAATAAGTAGGGATAAGAGTGCAGGTACATTGAAATTGTCTCAAGCTGAATATGTTGAAAAGGTGATACAGAGATTCAGCATGAGTGATACAAAGCTAGTTTGCACCCCCTTAGATTATCACTTTCAACAATATAAGAAACAATCGCCTAAATCTGAAACACAGTAAGAACAAATATAGAGAACTCTGTATGCCTCAATTGTTGGAAGTTTGATGTATACTATGATTTGTACAAGACTCTGCATGTGCAGTGAGATTAGTCGGTAGATTCATGAGTAACGCATACAAACATCATTGGTAGGCAGTTAAATGGATCTGAGATACTGGAGAGGGGATTTGACAAAGCACTTTCCTTTGGAAAGAGAGATGTAGATTCTAATTGTTTTAAAAATATTGATGATAGGAGAAGCACAATAGGTTATATCTTTATTTTAGGAAATACTACGGTGAGTTGGGTTAAGATTGTTGTTCTCTCAGTCACAGAAGCTAAATATATTGCTATCACTGAGGCTAGCAATGAAATGAAGCGATTGCAAAGTTTTATGGCAGAACTTAACAAAGGCCAATTGAATGGTAAACTACACAGTGACAGAATGAGTGTGTTTCATCTAGAAAAGAATGTTGCATTCCATTTCAGGATGAAGTACATCCAGTTTCGGTATCATTTCGTATGTTCACTTCTTAGAATATGGTCAATTATCTTTGAAGAAGACATACACAACTCAAAATCATGCAAAACATGTTGAAAATAGTGGCAATTGATAAATTGAAGTCATGTTCAGCTTTAGTTGGTCTTTATGAAGGTTAAGGCAGGGGTGAGCCAAACTACAATTTTCTTTTATGATTGGTACTATAGATCGGTAGAATGATTGATCATATTCAGTTTTCAAGTGAGAGATTCTTAGTTTTTGTGAAATCTAATTGTGTCGATCAATCGGGTTGTATTGTTGGCTCAGATCTCAATTTCTTCGGTCGAGCTTGAAGAGGTGCTTGCTGGGGTGTTGCAGTAGACACACTTTGAGACAGAGAATTCAACGTTGAGACATTGTGTAGACACAACGTTGCGACGTTGTGGACCCGTTGTGAGATAGAGAACCCAGAGCCAAGGTGCTCTGGGTCCAACACATGGCACTGTGGGCCGGTTGAGTTAGTTTCTTTTTCTTTTCGCATTGTGTGAGTAGTAATTGAATGACGATTATGCTCTGGCATATGAAATAGTGTGAAAGCTGCGAAAGAGTGCATGTAGAGAGTAAAATCCATACAATTTCTCTCAGTTTCATAGTGGATTTCTTGATGCGGTTCGGTTCCATGATTTTTCCCGTTTTTCGATTTTCCACAAATTCTGGTGTTTCTTTTTCGCTATTTTTTTGGTTGTTTTGATTTGTTTACCCGCAACAGAGAAATATAATGTTGTAGTGTGCCACGAAATCATGAAGGATGGTTAGCCGTGGGTTTTACTTTGAAATATGTGCTACCATGATCTGTGTTGGTAACTCATAATTAGTTACAATTCAAAGTTTAATCCCAGGATTATTAAATATGATCTTCATATTCTTCTAATGATACTGTGGTGTTTCTTTAAGGGGAGCAGTAGGTTGAAGCCAATTACATAAGCAGTTAATCAACGAGCCATTTCTTACATTTCTTTTTTTTTTTTTTTCCAAAAACTTAAATGCTGATAGGCCTTCTAAAATATATCTAATTAGCCACATCAAGAAATTAATTCCATGTTTACTCCAAAAGGTTACAAACGTATGAAAGCTCATTTTAAAACATGACCTATATATATATATATATATATATATATATATATATATATATATTACTTCGGAAATTTTAATTTGTTATTATTCTGAAAATAGAACATATAGAAAAACGAATTTTTTTTACTGTTTACTTAAAAACTCGTTATTGATCAATGCAAGCAATTTATATATTTAAGTAGAAATAGACGGCATGCCTTATTCTACAGTATCAATGTATTTAAGAACATTTTGTGAGAATTTTGTGCTGAAAACAATCACAAAACTCTGAAGCTTAAAATATAACTATTTTTAATATTCTTTAGATTTGTCTCACATCAAAAAAGTGAGATGGCGTTTTATGTCTTAGCTGCAGTCAATGATCAACACAAAATAAAAATATAAAGGAAATATAGAATGCAGTATTTTTTACGTGAAAAACCCATAAAAAGAAAAAAAATCATTGGACCCTATCCTGTCCAGCATCTTTTTTACCTTCAGGCGAATGGGGGAGCATTTCACTATTACATCTTGTTCGTTCAACAAATTGGTCCTATAATATCTAATATATATGCTTTCTATTAGATGTTGCCATTAAGCAGGCAGACTGGGATTCTCACAAAATTAGGGAGAAATTAAGTCGTGACATAGAGGCACATGTTTCATCTGTTCGTGATGCAAAACTATCAGAACTTCTAGCAGATTTTGAGGTACACATTTTAATTAATGCTGTTCACCCTATATGAAGGAATAATAAAAGCATTTGGTAATTGACATTGTTGTTTTTTCGAATCAGAATCGATTGGCTGAAGCTCTTATGGAACCCATGGAGTTACTTTTTGATGCAGCAGAGGGAGATACTTGGGCATCTATAAGAAGGCTCTATAAGAGTGAGACAAAAAAGGCTCTGTTAGATTTGTCAGCTTCTCTCTCTGAATTCGAATTGGACCAGGAAACCTTCAATAAGATTATGGGAGGCTTGAAGGACTTTTCTAGGAACTTAGTAGAAAAGAAGGCCAGAGAAGAAGCGGGGAAGGTTTTAATACGTATGAAGGATAGGTAGGTGGTCAATGAAATCCTTTACTACTTTCAGTTTTTATGGTTTCGTTCATTTTTTTCTTACAGTGTTTCTTTCCTTCCTAGATTCTCAACCATATTTAAGTATGATAAAGATTCAATGCCGAGGGTTTGGACTAGAAAAGAAGACGTGAGGATGATCACAAAGGATGCTCGTGCAGCTGTATGTCTTTTTTCAACAGCTTCTTTTTCTTGACTGATGTTTGAATTTGACTATCTTAAAGTATACGAATTAGTTGACTATTTCCTTGGAAACTTGTGTTGCTTGGCTAAAATGTATTTATCATGATGCAGGCTTTGAAGCTTTTATCAGTAATGGCTGCTATACGTTTGGATGATAAGACAGATAACATTGAGAAAATTCTCAATTCAAGTCTTCTAGATAGTCAGGCTTCTATAGAAAAGAGCATCAAATCTTCTGCAGATCCACTTGCTTCAGCAACCTGGCCAGAGGTATTATCTAGTTGCTGCCTCTTTGTTTATTGCAGAAGAAGAAGAAAAATAAAAGATTGATGAAACAACTGTAATGGAAACTTCTTACGTTCTCCAGATTCCTTCGAAGAACACTTTGATATCACCACTACAATGTAAGTTAATCTGGAAGCAGTTCAATTCAGAGATTGAATATGCTGTAATTCAGGCAGTTTCAGCTCAGGTATGCTTCCTTTTTTCATCGTAGCTGTTGGATAAGAGTAATGCTTTATTTTTAATAATTATTCTTGACCAAAATCTATGGTTGGCTTTTTGAATCTGCACATCTTTTACACTATCATGATGTGTTTTATTTGAAACATTTTTCTTATATGATCTCTTAATTAAATTTATTGTAACGAGGGCATCAAATAACTTGAAGTGGAAACATCTCTAAGATAAAAGACGATCCACTTGAAGAAAACACAAAAGGATATAGAAAACGCAAACATAAGTCGTTAAGATTTATACAACCAAGCAACTGCCACTAGAGAGGAGAGCTAATCGGATCCACTAAAAACAAATAAATCATAATCATAGTATACAAAATAAAACTAACCACCAAGCTTCTCCAAAATTTCTAGTATATATCCACACTCAAAAGAAAAAAAAAAAATCCCTAGAATAATCTCACAAATCAAGATTACCTCACACATGCAACTTCTTTTATGCACCGCTTGAAGTCATCAATATGTGCTTCAAAACCCTACTAATTATCACCATATATGTTCGTTATGCAAATTGAAGTTCTGCACCTATCTCAAGAAAGAATTTACCTGGCTCAAATCCAAAGATAATCAATTTGCCATTTCTCATGTTTCTTGATTAGCCACTAAAGGGTTTGCAAATCCCTGTATGTGAGGAAATCATGTGCTTAGCTATGCAATGATATTTGAGGGAAATTGTATGAAACGGTTAAAAAAAAAAAGATTTTGTATTAGAGTACTGTATTCTTATCTACTACTATACAGTACAACAGTTATAAATAGAGAAAGAGAAGGAGAAAGCTTCATTTCTGAATAATTTTTTTTAATTTTTAATTTTATCAATTAATAAAATAATTGATGGCAAAACATGGCTAGAATAGAATACATGAATATGTTTTAACTTTTGTACTTATCTTACATTCTAGAAAATTTTTAGTGGTAGAGTGAGAGTTTAATAACATAGCGTTGTACTAAAATCTAACACACATATACAAAGTTATAAGAGGCTAAAATTTTTTTATGTTAAAAAACCTGAAAGAGGAAAAATCATGGGATTTGACCTAGTTGCAATAATTCACAACAGAATAGGAGATAAAAAAAATCCTTCCTTCCTCACAGTTGAAGAAGCTTGGATTGTATTGGGAACAATTAACTAATTCCCATTGTAAGGTTTACATAATTCAAATATTCATAGGCGGACAATTAAATACCCAACGACAAGGTTGGATCTAGGTTGGATCTTGACAAGAGTCTAAAGATATTGACAACGATTGTTGGTGATGGTTATTTGTGATGAAAGCTAGAAAATGTAAAGAAGTCTTTAGTTTAATTAGTTATTGAATCTCCTTTTCTATAGAGAATGAGGCTCTATTTATAGTCTTTTAGCTATGAACATTTGGTAAATTTGGCCAGAATCCAAAACGCTAACATACGATCCATATCCTTAGGATTCTAAAGTACGATCCATATTGATTTCGTTGATCTTAGATTGTTTATCAAACATTTGAATACCTTAATGATGCCAAAATCGAATGATCTTGGGCTCATTATATTCGTTTGGTTGATTCGCTCGATTTGACTACCATGCTATAATTGAAATTTATTTGGTCCATTAATTTATGTTTAGAAGTTTTCAAATATAATTCAAATGTTTGATCTGAACTCATTTGGAGTTAAATCAGATAATTTGTAGTTTCAGGAGGTTCATCTCCATCGAGACGTTCTGTTCAACTATAATTTTGCTAAAATTGGAGTTAGGATGATCCTGAATTTAATATCGAAAATTTACAATTCAAATATTGTCTTGAGATTTATGCTGATCATTTGATTTTTTTGGAATCATATTGATGCATAGAACCAAAGGAGAACACTAAGGCAATAAGAACTTGACTCAATTCAATACTTAGCAAACCAACACCAACAAACTTGAAAACAAACGGAAGTTATACCATAAGAAAACTTTAAATAAAAAAAACTACCCTCAGAACAACCAGCTAGTGGTCATCTCACATGTATTGAAATAGTAGGTAAAATGATTAGTGCTCAAAGACATGCAAACCAGTGGTCACCTCACATGTATTGAATCATAGCTACTTTGGACCAACGTCCTCCACAAACTCCTCTGGCAAATGCTACCAAATTGGCCAACCAACACCTTCAAAAGCTTTAGAAGAAAGATACAAATGGGGTGGAAACTTGCGGAGAGAAGAATTAGATAAGAAACCCGAGACAAAATTATAGAGAGGAGAAGAGAAGGGGTAAATAGCTCGCAAGCTATCAAAGAAGAAAACCCTCAGGTTTAGGAAATTTTCACTCACCAAAATCTGCTCCCAAATGTCACCAAACAGCCGCCCACTCAAGCCAACCAGAAAAGGAGGAAAAAAGAAGCAATAAAGGCACGGTTGGACACATACCCGAACAGCCACAACAAGGGAAATCGGGACAGCAAAGAGCAGGGACCGAACAGCCAGCAAGGGGAACCGAGAAAGCAGGGAGCGGGAACCAAACAACCAACAAGGGGAACCGGGAAAGCAGGGTCTGAAACCGAACAACCAAAATGGCTAAGTAGCAGCTCAGCTGCCTACTAACAAACCCAAGCAGCCCAGCACAAAGACCCAAAGTAGCTAGCACACCAAAGGAAAAAACATGTCCAAGAGCACCAAAACCACACATGTTCATCGGTTGCCTTCCATCATAGGATAGAAAAACATAAAAAAAATATAGAATCCAAATTGCATAGAGTCCAAAGCATAGAAAATTAAAAACATTGAAAAATAAAACATAGAAGGATAATTCTTGATTGCATCACATATCAAATTTAAAATAAATTATTTTAGAAAGTGAAGTGATAAAATCAAATAAATAATTATTTTGCACGGTACTCATAACCCACGACACTCGATTATCTTATTGGTGTGCTCCTAATTCAATGCATGATATGTGATTGCATTTTTACGTGAATAACTAGTTAGTGCAAGCTTTAGGGGTTAATTGCTAGTGAAGAACTCAAAAAAGATCACAAACTATGGTATTTTGTGTTTATCTTCATTCTATTGTTCAAAAGCTGGGCAAACTACTATTTTTTACTTAAATACACTTTGGTGTTCCATGAGAAAACTTTAGGTTGTTTGGGAGAGGTTTCTTTGTTGATCTATATTTTATTTTTAAAATGGAGGACTTCTGTGTATTATTGGGAATCTTTAATAATTACTTTTCTAGTGGAAACTAATATATATTGAATGGTTTCAAGTTTTTTGTTTTAAGTTTCTTAGCATGGATATTTGTTACTGTGAACTTTTACTTTAAAAATTAATTAAGCTGTTTCCCTTTTTAAGGAATCTCACAGGCGCTCCAACAACTGGCTACCTCCCCTCTGGGCAATTGCTGCAATTATAATCCTAGGCTTCGACGAATTTATGATGCTTTTAAGGTTAATGATAACGCTATTAGTCTGTTAGAGCAAGCTTAAATACTTTATTCCCGTGATTATCAATCTATACTTATTTGACGATCATTTTCTGGTAAACAGGAATCCCGCGTATGCTTTTCTAATTTTCACTTTAACAATGACAGTCCTTGCATTATGGAAGCAACTTGACATTGCTGGAGAGTTTCGCCATGGGGTGGTAAGAAAATTATTTCTAATGAATGAGAATTAACTGTTTTAATGAATGTTAGGGGTAAGAAATCACTCTTAATGTCACTAATCCATATTTTTTTTTTTTATGTTTTAATGCAAACATGTAGTATCATCAAGCATAAAAATTAAAATTTGATATCAATGTGGTTATAATATATCTCTTAATGATACACTATTCCATATTGTCAGCTACTTGCACTTGGTCAAATACGAACTATACGGCTGAAAGGAATGCAACCCAACCAGATCAAGTTTTCATGGTTTTATCATCATGAGTTGCCGTGGTACTTAGTTTATTTAGTCAGAGTAGGTAGTCAACCCAACCTGATTGAAGGATCTTTGTTTACAACTATGGTTGCTTTGTCAATGAGTATCTCATAGATTTGTGGTGAATGTTTATCTAAGGGGATAATTTTAAGTTGACTTTAGCTAACAGAAGATTTTATGCCCTATAAAGTGTACCTTATAATTAATTACTCAAGAGTTTTTAAGCTATTGCACCATTTAAAATTGCACAATAAGAGGTGCGCCTTAGCGCAATTTAGGCAAGAAAATATCTCGAGGTTCATGCCTCAAGCATTTCATGTGAGACGTGCCCCTCATTTTGTCTGATGCATACCTTGCCTCACTAAACTAAGTCATATGCCTCAATTACTATTTATTTATTTATTTTTAAAACCTAAAGCTAAACTTCATTGCTATTCGACTTTGACTACTTCACGTGAGGTAGAGTTTTGAATGAGTTGCTAGCTTCTTCGCCTCCCTCGACTCTTCGATATTTCTTTATTGCTGTTCGACTTCGGTTGCTACACGTGAGGTAGAGTTTTGAACGAGCCGCAAACTTCTTTGCATCCTTTGACTCTTCTTCATTGTTGTTTGATTTCTCCTGCTTCACATGAGGTAGTTGAACGAGCCACTAGCTTCTTTGCCGCCTTTGATGGCATTCCCTTTCTTGTGAATCAGAAGTCATGATAGTTAGACAATGTTGGGTTTTGAAGGAGTCGTGACAGGAACTCGCTCGCTATGAAAGTAACAATCTTTCACCCCTTCGTGCACTTTTTCGGCTTACCGTGAGATTTAACTTTGAGTTTTTTGGCGTTATTGTAGAGTTTGGCTCAAATCAATAAATGAATGTTATGATTTGACCTAGCAAGTAGGTAACCAAATAAATAACAAATCAGTATACTCTCTAATAGTTGAGTTCCAAGTTATATGAAAGTTACGTGCTCATGCACTACATTGTAAGATCTTTGAACATTTAGGATTTTGCTTATGCACACATCTCAAACCTTGATTCGAATGATTGCAAATGGGTATAAACTAATACTTATTCTCCAAATAGAAATTAAAATGAAACATGCATATATCTTGTAATGGAATCAAATTCATTATATGTGTGTTAATCCCCAAAGCATGCATGCGTGAATTTCCTAGATCTAAATTATACGACAAAATCTAATTTGTTTTTTAAATGTCAAACTTCAAATCATTTATTTAATTTTCGTGAGTTTTAATATTTTTGTTCTTGACTTTTTATTGTAATGTTTTGACAGTTTTATCGAGAATGGTCAGAAGCAAGGATAAAATTGTGTTGAGTTATAATGGGAAGGCCCCAACGTGGAAACATAGTAGTCAAGTTAATGTGGGAGGCGAAGATAAGTTATATGTGTATTTGAAATGTAATTATTATGTGAAAGTGATGAATGATGGTATCACTAGGATGAAGGAGCACTTGTTTGCATCACACAAAAATGTCGCACCTTGTGTGAGATCAAAACATATATAAATTAGTCAGTAATGTTAAAGTACATGACATAGAAGTAGTTTGATGATAGAATTAATGTTGGCTCATACTATAAGAGGCGGGTGTAGTGGTCGGGACTCATCCTAATCATTGCAACAAATGTTCTACAACAGTGTAAGGCATCCCATGGATTAGTACATTGCAAACACTGTAGAAGATAGACAGGAAGAGGGGCCTTCTGCATCACAAAAAAATGAACCCAAAGAATGCTAGGAGGCACAGATATGAGTATGCATGGATATAAGGAGATTTTTTTATAAGAATGATATCATGTTTAATGTTGCAACCTCACATTCTTACTACAACATTATCTATTCAATTGGCGCCTATGGGCGAGGGTTGAATTACCCCCCCCCATGTATGATTTGAGGACATGAGTTTTGAAGGAGTTAACAAATGGGTATTATTGATAAATGAATGCTACAATGCCTTTCTTTTTTCTAATTTGTGCACTTGATGATTTGTTCGTTGGTAGTTTTCATTCCTTGAATTAGTCGGTGAAATATTGTCTCCAATCATCTTGTTTTTTTATCATAGCCATAATTCCCGAGGTTTCTTCAGACTTTTGCTTTCTTTAAGTAGTTTGAGGCTTGTCTTATTGGCCCTTGGGAATAATTTGTGACGAAGAGCGAGGATCAATTGAAGTAGTATCATGCTGGCTTGAATTCGACATCCTCTCTTCCTGTGGGGTTTGGGAGAAGGTATAACACTTGATGGGTGTGGGCTTCAATTGACACATTCTCATCTTTATGCTTGCCATTTCTTTGGCCAATGTTGGTGGGGGGTTTTGTTTTTACTATTTAGAGTTTTGGGGACAGGTTAAAGTGATATTCAAGATTTTCTATATGAGAGCTCGATAACCCACTTGTGATAATAAGCTAATTTAGGTTTGTTGATCTTGTGGATTGTGGGCTCCGAAAATTTGGCCCCGGCCTCCGCCCGCTTTTGCTTTCCTTTCGGGGGGAGTTTTAACGGATTTAAGTTCCGGGGAAAATTTTGGAAGGCAGATGGGTTTGTAGATAAGACACTACCCAGAGATTTCGCCCTCATTTTGCGAGGACTTTATGATCTGAGTTCTGGTTTCCTATAGGCGCAAGCCCCTATAGTTAATTACCCCTCCCGGTAATGAGAGAGAACTTTCGATTAAGGCTAGTCGTCAATTAGATACGTAGAGATACGTGAGTCTGGCATGTAGTAGCAGCAGCATGGGTTTGGATATTGGAAGTGTTGGAGAATTTGATATTTAAAATTGAAGATTTCGTCATCTTGCTCTTAAAGCGGATGGTGGGGGAATGGATGATAAACCCGATTAAGATCCCATGGTTCCGTCGTCCCAGGCCATCGTGGTCCCTGGTCTACTTAGTCAGAGGAGGTAGTCGACCCAACCTGACAGAAGGATCCTTGTCGGCAGCCATGGGTTGCTTCGTCCAAGGGTACCTTATAGACCTGGGGGGAGTGTTTGTCTAAGGGAACAAATTTGAATCCACCTTAGCTAACAGAGGGCTTTGTGCCCTATCGATCATATCCTATTGATTTATATCTCAAGGATTTGATGCCATTGGGGAGCATAGGGCTCTGGCCATAACCATAATATAATGGTGCCATTTGGCGGCGACCACCTGGTTCAGAGGGCTCCGAATCATAACCGTTTATCCTGCAGTGCCATTTGGTGGCAAAACTACCGGTTAGAGGACTCGTACTACGTCCTTGCTGGCAGGAGATTATTTGAGAATGGATCCTAGTGATATTTTCGACCAGGCATTAGCTCTTGTGAGCTGAAGTAAATTTTAACTTGTCCACTTCGGCAAACTATTGCGGAGGGTGGATGGATTTTGCTTTAAGTGGTTTGTTGGATTTCAATTTTAAATATTTTTGGAGTTTTGTGATTTTCTGGAATTTTGGATTTTCGGGTTTGGGAGGAAATTGGGTGGCATTTGATAGTGTTTGTGAACCCCTCCTGTTGAGATTAGCATTCAACACGGCCATCATCGGGGTGATGGGGTTATTTCATTTATGGATTGAACCTTGTCGACTCTATCGAACTGTCGATAGAGGATCGGATTTCGTAGGCTTTATGTCTTTATAAGTGAATTCTCTTGATTATATGCCTTGAAGGCCTAATATGAACGTATAAAATAAATATTTCGGTCAACCTCGCGACCGTATATTTGTTTAATAGTTCGAGCCGTGTCGACTCCTATCTACCTGAATAGAAGGATCGGGCTCGAACTTGAATTCACTTATTAACCTGCGTAGCATCCCTAGACGTCACATGTGTTTCTAGAACATGCTCGCCGGGGCCCATGCGGGTTTACAGTTACACGTGCACTTCAGTGTACCTAAGTGTATACATATTATGGTGCACGTGCGGGACATTTTGGACATTTTACGGATCTTCTACGACAGCTCACAGAAGTTCATGTTTGTTGTAGTCTTTCAGCATTTGCATGTGGATGCTACGTTGGATGCACAACCGCTGTTCATCAAGAAACTTGAAAGCCTCAGTAATCTTATCCAACTTAATGTCCAGAAACTGGTTGGACTGAGATTCACTCACTTCATAATGATTTGATCTGGCTTTCCCTTCCCGGAACTCGTATAGAAATCGATAAGTGATTCCGTGATTATACCCCCTTTCTCATTTCTGTTGTTGGCTAGAATACTCAATCATTCAACCTTTAGTGATTGCCTCTTTATTGATACCTTGTACTTCAAAATCAGTGGTTCACTTCCTCGAGCAGACACTATAGCGGTTGAAGGCGTATCACATCGTATAGGAGAAAAAAGCAAGATATTCATTCCTAAAATGATTGTTGTGGCCCTTGATATGATTTGTATAGCAAGTGTATTGAATCACTATTGGAAAGTTGACTGCAGAGGTGTCACAGTGTCTTTGCTGTAGTAACTAATATGTACTTTGAATAAGCCACAGATATTTTGCCTTTATACGTATAGGGATTAGTATGCTCAGTATGCTTACTTCATGTTGAGTGATAATTGATTACAGGGATACTTGAATATCCACTATTTGTCACGACGCTCTTCTGTAACTGCTTGCAAATGGTGACGTAGGTGTATGTTTGCATTTACTATTATCATTTGCAAAGATTCAGTACATTTGTATGTAGTTGAGCATCGCCAAATTGATGCGATAATCTATCTGTCGATTGTCGTTGGTACCGGAAGTTTCCCTTCATGATGGCTTCTTTCACTTGCTCATAGGCGCGATATGTTTTTCATACATATGTTGGTTGCATATTCTTTATCATCACCTGCAGATAATTCCCTATATGCAATATAACTTTTTTATTGCATTAACGCTTGGTTCATGACATGAATGATAGCATCGGTGCCATTGCCAATTGAGGATTGGAGATTCATGCCATGCATTTCATAAATCACCTATACCATTCATTAAAGATTCTTGCACTATATCTTATAGATAGACCACCACAAGTCTTGCAATTCGCGTCAGTTGTTGCTTGGGAATGAGTCATATTTAGCATTGCACATTAATTATCGCCTCCTAGAGTCCGTAGGCCATGGCTTTGTAACCACAACATATCTCTCAACACCTTCTTGTTACTTGTAAGTACATTGCGCTTGCAAGTCCTTTATCTTCAAAGACGGTTCATGCGTCGAGGTCTTATGACATGCTTTGAGTCACTATTGATCATACGAATGTTCTTGTAGTTTAAGCTCCCTTGTATATGACTCAAGCTTAGTCTTTTGTATGTGTTCGCGTCTGAGTTAAGTTTCGTTTAGACCCGAATTCAAGTTCTTCGTTCGAATCAAATGCAAGACTGCGTCTCTTATCGTTCTCGAAGGTTGTGGTTCTTTATTGCTTATGTCAAGTTTGAACCCAGCTTGAGCTTAATATACAAGTTCACTTGCAAATTGACTGGCTTTGATAGCAAGATCTTCATCATTTGTTTCAAGTTTAAGATTTCTGTAAGTTTCCTTGTTGTTCTATTTAGCTCAAATCTTTGATATTTGGTTCAAATTCACACTCTGGTTCAGTCCTTGTAGCTTGAAATAAGGTCAATGTTCAGCCTGAATTCAATTTTGAATTCAGATATGGTCCTTTGTGGTCCACTCCAGTTCGAGCTCAAATTCATCGTACCAATTTGAGTTTGAGCCCAATCAATTTAAGTCTTGATCATTTATTTAAATTTGAACTTAATTCATCTGATGTTCAAGTTCAATTCAAGTTTGTAAGTCTTTTGTTGTCCAAGTGTCCAAGTCCTTGTAAGTTCCTTTGCTTGTGTTCAAATAGTTCAAGTCAAGTCCCTTGCTCAGCTCGAGTCCAGGTTCAACCATGTTCCCTTGCGGTTCATTGTCACTTGTTTGGATTCAAATCCCTTTGAGTTCATTCAAGCTCACAAGTCTCCCGTAATTGTCCAAGTCTCACTTGATGTTATACCATTCGAGTTTAAAGTACAAGTTCGAGCTCTTGTTCGAAAGTTTTCTGAAGTCCTTACAAGTTCAATCTCTTGTTCAGATCGTCATCATGAGTTCATGACATTTAAATCATGGTTCACTTTAAGTGAAATGAAGTTTAAGTTCATTTGTTATTTGTATCAAGTTCTAGTTCAAATTCACTTCAAGTTCAAATTGATTTGAATCCAAATTATTTTGCTCATTTCTTTGTATTTAAGTTTAGTTCATTTGGCGTTCCAGTAAATGTCCAAATACAGTCCCATATTGTCCAATTTATTCAAGTCTTTGTGCGCTTCAGATGAAATTTCGGCAGCCTCCCGGCGACTCCCCATTTTAGGGGAAAAACCAAGAGGTTGCCTTCCCCTCCACGCCACATAGGCGCTTAAGGTAGATATCCATAGACATCACGGCGGCATTTTTTTTTCTTCAATACCCGCCCGCTACATGAGCGTTTAGGGGTCTTGGGCACCTGTTGAAAAGAAAGCAGGAGGATTTCCCCATGCATGGGTACTTAATTTTGTTCCCTTTCACGCTACATGAGCGGTCCGGGAATTACCCATCTCGTTGCGAGCGCCGCACCGATTTCCCGCCCTACTACGCTACATGAGCGCGTAAGGGGTTTGCCGGTTCGTTGCAAGCGTCGAGGGCGGGGTTTAAGGCGATTGCCCGCCTCGTCATAGGCATCGCGCTAGCTTCCCTCCCTACTACGCTATGTGAGCGCGTAGGGGGTTTGCCAGCTCGCCGCTAACGACGAGAATGGGAATCTAGGTTTAGGAATTATAACTTTGCAAGTGGGCCGGCGGGGTTGGCATGTAGATCGAGGCACAAGAGAGAAGAGCACTCTTCCTTTTTTATTTATTATTAACTATAATCAGTCGTAATAATTAATATAATTAATTATAACTAATAATAATTAATTAGAATTAATAATAATTAATCATTATTTAATGATTAATCAATTACAATTAATTAAAATTAATCGCACTTAATTACAATTAATAATAATCAATTGATAATTAATGCTAATTAATTAACATTAGTTAAAATTAATTACTAATTAATTATAATCAATTAATAATTACTCGCAATTAGGATTAGGATTATCGGACTACAAGATTTATGCGACATTTGAATAGGATTTTGCCGATTTGAAAAGGATTTAGACTAAATCTTATTAGAACATGGTTTAGGGATTCTGTAGATCAGCAGATTCACTGGATTTGGCCAGGGAAGCACACGAATGGGAGGAGTTACCTTCTTAGCTGCTTCAGCTCAAAATGTCCTAACTTCCGATCCGGCTGGGAGGGAAATGTCGTTGACGAAGCAAAGTCGAACGGCTGGAGGGGAGGCCGAAGGAGGATTGGAAGAGGGAGGTCTTAATTGGAGCTTGTGAGTGAGGTAGGGAGAAAGTTGCCTTCTGTGCGAGCGAGCTCCCGTTCCCACTTCCGATCAAAATGTTGTGACTTCCGCTCCAACAGGTCGGACGTCGTCGAAGGGGCGAAGTCACCAGCGACGAAGGAGGTAGACCGGTCTAGGGCTTCGGCTTGGGCTCAAAGATCGGTTGCAAGTGAGGATGGGGTCAGTCGGCAAGGAGGAGTTCGGCACTGGGGGTCTCGACGGGAGTGGGGATGAAGTCGGAGAGGAGGAAGGGTCTTGCTGCAGCTTGCGACAGAGAGGGACGAACATAAGTAGAGGATGTTCGGCCAGGTCTTAAGGATTCGACTTGCTTTTAAAGGCATTTTAAGAGCAGCGATCGAGGAGCTGCCGCAAGAATCGTGGAGAAGCGACACTGGCAGCACCGAGCTATAGGATTTTGCGAGATTTCTGCGGGATATCGGCAGGGATATGGGATGGGCCTTGGTAGAGTACAGGTATGAAATCATTTTAGTGATTTCTTTTTTCTTTATTTTATCTTCTTTTGCTAATTGAGCAGAGTTCAACAAATGCCCCCCAATAAATGTGGTACGCGTCTAGAGCGTATCACGTTTGTTGTATGCTGATTGACCCTGTGGATCTCCAGATAGTTGTCTCTAGATGTCACATCAAGATTTTCATTTAGTGGATCTCTAAAGTTTGCTTGGATGTCACACTAAGATTTTCATTTTGTAGCTCTCCAAGAGTTTGTCTCGGTGTCTTCATAGCTCTTTAGACGCGCTTGTAATTAGTAAGAGGATTGACATGCTGACTTTAGTTAGGTAGAGATCCAAAAGATACTGATAGAGTACTTTATACCCAGATCCCTAAAGTAGCACTTTGTAGGTTGATGATAGTATATAGTAATGCCACTTTTCATTCTTCTTTTGACACTACTGTTTTCTTAGTTCTCAGTTCTGATTTTATAACTGTGCTAACAATTCTTTGTTTCTTGTGCAGGTCACTGTAAGGACAGGATCTAGCCAGCTTATTGCTATAGAGGGATTTAGTTCTGGTACGTTTTTAGTTTGTTTGTTCAGTTCCTTGTCTTTCTTTGGCTGCTTATTGACCCTTGTTGCCCTACACAGGTTCTTGGAGGAGTGAGACACCAGTTCGCAAGCTACTATAGGAAATCTTGGTTTCAAGTACACTTTTTTTTTAGTAGCCTTTTCATATACTTGCATAGTCTCTTATTTCTGCAGATATTTCTATTGCTTTGTGCAGGTTTCCAGAAGCGCAGAATACCTGGTCTTTGGAAGGAGCAGAGCAAAGCTGTTGACTTCCTCTTCAGGCATAGTTTAGGAGATAAATTTGTAGTCCTCTGCGAAGGACATTGTACTTTTCTCTCTTCTTTTTTTGTTGATGTAAACTTGTAAAAGAGATATGAACTGAAAATTTGCATATGGATTCTAAATTAATAAAATGAAGTATATTTTTTATAAATTCAGTTGTTGACGAGCTCTCTTTCTACTGTTATTGTGATTTCTGCGATTGCACTTTGAGCTGTGTTGATGGTAATGTAAATAATTTTAAATATTTATTTGGGGATCTCGGCACGCAGCACGATATCGACCCAAATAAATATTTAAAATGCCCCCAGTCCTTAGAGATACTTGTAGACGTCATTCGAGGTACTTCTTTTTATAGTTTTAGCTTCTTTGAGATTTTGGTTCTTTTTGTCCTATGCTTTGTGCTGCAGACATTGATGGAGATTTGCCTGATTTGTCTTTATTGACTTATCAGGTGATTTGTACCTTCAGCCCTTTGCTTCTAACTTTGGCGGGCTTGATGAAGGAGTAGATGCCGGTGACCTAAACCTTTTAGGATTGTTTTAGGTCAGTGGCGAGAAGTCATCGGTCCAGAGCTTTGTGCATAGCAGATTTGTTGATGACAAAATCCTCTTAGTTCAGCTTTAAGCTTTTTATGAACCTTGAGATAATTTCTTCGGTCATTTGCTTTGTGCTTTGGTGGACTTGTTGAAGAAAAATTTCTTCGATCCTAGCTTTGTGCTTTATGGATTTGTTGAAAGATTTGTATGTTTTGGATTTGATTGATAGTACCAAATATAGGTAGTATCTTGATCCTTAACCACTTAAGGAGACTTTAATCTGAGTCACTTGAGTTCATCAGATTGGGCGAGCTGGGATTTGACAGCTCTTCGTCCTCTGGTTGCTGAGATGGGGGTTTCTCTACTACGGCCTTTCTTATGACGTGTTGAGTAGATGGAGCTGCCAGCGATCCGACCATATTTGGGCTTGTTGGATCCGACTTCTTACGCCCATTCAGGCTTCAGACTTGAGCTAGGGGAAATGTGCTTCCCAATGCTGATTTTATTGAAATTGGTAGATTTGGAGTTCTCCTTCGTGGTCGAAGATTTAGAGCCTCCGTACATTTGGTAGTTGCTCGAGATTCCTCCTTTCCACTGGAACCTCAATTCTCCGATCAATTAGGAGAATTTGGTAGACTACAATCACTTGAACTTGTCGAGTCAAATTTGCCTTCATACTTCTTACAGTCCCTACTGGCGGCTTGACGAAGTGGGGGTTCCTCTACTACGGCCTTTCTTATGGCGTGTTGAGTAGACAGAGCTGCCAGCGATCCGGCCATATTTGGGCGTGTTGGATCCGACCTCTTACACCCACTCGAACCTTAAGCTTCAGGCTGTTGAAAGAGTTCAGGTTATTCTGGCTCAATTTATTAGAGTGTGTAGTTGTAAAAGTCTCTTTCTGATCCTTAAAATCTTGGTTTGTTGGAGGAGGTGGTGTCTCGATCTATTGAAGCTTACCTGCATATACTTTGAAAAGAATTCGTGTATTCTTGAGTATAAAAGAATATTTGCGTTGGTGATTTTAAATAGTTATTCGAGGATCTCGGCATGCAGCGCGATGTCGACCCGAATAAATATTTAAAATGCCCCCTGTCTCGCAGGGACATTTCATAATAGAATAAATCTAAAATTTTGTAATTTTAAATATTTATTTAGGGATCTTGGCGCGTAGCACGATGTCAACCCAAATAAATATTTAAAATACCCCCTATCTCGCAGGAACATTTCAAAATAAAATAAATTTGAAATTCTATGATTTTAAATATTTATTTGGGGGTCTCGGCACGCAGTGCGATATCAACCCAAATAAATGTTTAAATGCCCCGTGTCCTGCAGGGTGATTTTGAAATGCATTCTTGCAACACAAGAGAATTTTAAAAATGTAAAATGTAAAGTGTATATAAATATTCATGAAATACACAGTATATTAAATATAACATTTCTTCGAACAATTTTATGCATGATACTTCTTAAGGTGTCGACTGTTGATCGGCGGCATGGGCCTCTGACCGTGCAGATCGATAAGCTGGTAGGCTCCTCCTTGGTACACCTTCTCGATGACGAAGGGGCCCTCCCAGTTGGATATGAATTTACCACCGATCTTTCGGTGAGGGATGCTTGGCCTTCTTAGCACTAGGACCAATTCCCCTTCTTGAAAGGACCGAGGGCGCACCATCCGATCAAACGATTTCGCCATCCTTCATCGGTAGATCTCTAAGTTTTATTGGGCCTGTAATCTAACTTCGTCGAGTGCATCGAGCTCATCCATTCTTAGGCGAGCATTCTGCTCTTGAGTAAGCTCATTCTGGATAGCGACCCGAAGAGACGGTAGTTCAACTTCTAGTGGCAAGACGGCTTCAGCCCCGAACATTAGTGAGTAGGGAGTGGCTTTAGTTGGTGTTTTGTAGGTCGTTCGATACACCCACAATGCTTCTGCCATCTTCATATGCCATTCTCTTTTATTCTTGGTGAGGGTCTTCTTCAACAACTTCACCAGCGTCTTGTTGAAGGCCTCAGCCAAACCATTGGCTCTTGGATTATATATAGACGAGTACCGCCAATCAATCTTGTGACGATCTACAAACTTGTAGATTTTTGTACTCTTGAATGCTGTGCCATTATCCGAGATCACGCGGCGCGGTACACCAAATCTGTAGACAACATTGTGGGTAAAGAAATTGATCACGTACTCAGACGTAACTTCCCTGAATAGAGCCGCTTCTGCCCACTTAGAGAAATAATCTGTTGCTGCCAGTATAAAGCGGTGCCCTGCTGAAGAAGGCGGATCTATTAATCCGATTATATCAGTGCCCCGCTGAAGAAGGCGGATCTATTAATCCGATTATATCAGTGCCCCAACATTCGAACAGCCAGGACACTATTGTTGGGTGTAGAGGATTTGGCGGTTGATGAATAACATCACCATGAATCTGACACTCGTAGCACCTCTTAGCGTGGTTGATACAATCTCTCACCATCGTAGGCCAGTAATAACTCATTCTTTTGATTTTAGCAGCCATCTTGGGACCTGACTAGTGTGCTCCGCAGAGTCCTTCATTAACTTCTGCTATCACTTTATCAGCTTTCTTGGTCCATAGGCATCGTAGCCACATCTGGTCAAAAGCCCGCCGATATAGCGTGTCATTGACAAATGCGTATCGCAATGCTCTTTTTCTAATTTGTGCTGCCAGAGATTTATCTATTGGGAGTTTGCTTTCTTTGAAGTAGTCGACGAATGGTTGCCTTCAATCGTCTTCGACTTCAACATCCAAGCAATCCAACCACGACTCTGAGAACCTACCGGTTCTTCATCTCTTTACTACCTGACGCTCCCCTGGTTGATTTTTAGTAGTTATTTGTTGGGGAGGTTGAGGATCAACCGGGGTTGCATCCTGCTGGCTTGAACCCGGTATTCCCTCTGCCTGCGGGAATTGTAATATCGCTGGCTCTAAGACCCGACGATTCTCAACCGTAATGAATATAGGTGGACTTTTGTCTTCGTTTGCAAGCTCCTTGGCCAGTTTGGCTAGACAATCTGCTTTTGCATTCTGTCCTCGAGGAACTTGAGGTATCCTGACATTCGGTATTTGTTTTAGAAGCTTGAGAGCTCGTCGGTGGTAGTGGGCCAATTCAAGTTTGCAGATCTTGTAAATGCCCAGGATTTAATTTATCACAAGTTGAGAATCACCAAAAATTTAGAGATCTGTGATTTGGACACCATTTGCAATCTCTAGTCCCGCTATTAGAGCTTCGTATTCGGCTTCATTATTGGTCTGAGGTTCTGTTAAACTGAACGAGAATCTCATTATACCTCTCTCGGGTTCTATGAAGACAAGACCGATGCCGGCTTGAGCCTTTGCAAGATTTGGCGGTCTGGGAGATTTGATGGACGATGCCCCATCAAAATACATCTCCCAAAGTTGAGGTTTCTCCTCTTCCTCGACCTGCATGATTTGTTTATCTAACAAATCATTATTGAGCGGGGAGTCTGCAGGAATTAGATGCGCAGCGAGAAAATATGCCAAAGCCTGTCCCTTTACCGCCTTCTGTGGCATGTACACAATATCGAATTGCAGTAATAGCATTGCCCACCTTACCAAACGACCTGTCAACGTTGGTCTTGTCATCAAGAACTTCAGCGGATCGATCTTTGATATCAAGGTGATCTTGTGGGAGAGCATATAGTGGAGGAGCTTCTGGACTGCAAAGATCAACGCCACGCAATGTTTCTCGATTGGAGAATATCGCACTTCTGCTCCGATTAATCACCGACTGATATAGTAGAGTGCATTTTCTTTTCCTTCCTCATTGTGTTGGGCCAGTAATGCTCCGAGGGATTCTTCTAATGCTGCCGTATACAGTATAAGAGGCTTCCCCGGAATTGGCGCTGCGAGAATGGACAGATTTAATAGATATCTGTTGATGCTGTCAAATGCTTCCTGGCATTCTGCATCCCATTTGAAGTAGATATCCTTCTTCAACTTTGAAAATGGTTGGCACCTACCCGATAGATTCGATATGAATAGTCGAATGAAAGCCAATTGCCCTTGCAAGGAGCGAAGTTGACGGAGGCTTCTTGGCGGTGACATCTCAATAATCGCCTTGATTTTATTGGGATCAACTTCTATGCCTCGGTGACGAACGACATACCCAAGAAATTTGCCTGAGGAGACCCCGAAAGCACATTTGAGAGGATTTATTTTCAGATCAAACTTTCTGATTCTTTCAAATACAATCCTCAGGTCATTTAAGTGATCCTTTTGGTCTATGCTCTTGACAACAAGGTCATCTACATAGCACTCTACCTTCTGGTGTATCAGCTCATCAAAAATATGTCATCGCCCGTTGGTAAGTGGCACCAACATTTTTTAAGCCGAAGGGCATGACTATATAGCAGAAAATATTGATGGGCGTTCTGAATGATGTATGTTTTTCATCCTCATGAACCATCTTGATTTAATTGTAGCTCGACGATCCGTCCATAAACGAGAACATATCGTAGTTAGACGTATTATCAACCAGAAGTTCTGATACAGGAAGCGGAAAATCATCTTTTGGACATGCCTTGTTGAGGTCCCTGAAATCAATACAGACACGAATCTGTCCATTTTTTCTTCTTTACGGGGACAATATTGGCGATCCAATCGGCATATTTTTCTTCTGGAATGAAGCCCGCCTCTATGAGTTTCTTCGTCTCTATGATCATCTGCTCTTCAATCTTCAATCTCATTCTCCTTGGAGCTTGTTTGACGGGTGCCACATCTGGTTTGATTGCTAGTCTGTGAACTGCTACATCAGGGGATAAGCCAGACATTTCAGCATATGTCCAGGCAAAGCAATCCCTGAATTCACAGAAGAGTTCTTTAATTTCTTCCACTTAGTCTTTTGGCAGAAGGAAACTAATGAAGGTTGGGTGAGGGTCATCCTCGGTTCCCAAGGTGACTTCTTTTAGTTCGTCCATAGTGGTTGCCTGTCCACCTTCTTCCAGCTCTTCTGGTGCAGGCTTGGCATCTGCAGGTTGATCATCGTAATCATCAGCTTCAAGGACTTCTTCATTAGAACCGTCATTGGATTCAACTTCCCTGCAAGTGATGGCTCGGCTAGTCTCCTTCCGGATGCATTTTCGCTTGACAAATCCAATACCTTTATATGCATTCATATCCTTCTGCCGCATTGGACGCGGATTCCTTCCGTACCAGAGACTTAGGCACATACGAAGTTGTCGTTTGGAGGTAGGAATATTGATCCGCTTTCGCAACATTCTTTGAATACCTTTGGTATTAAACCTAGGTAGCCTCGTAGGTAATAATTTTTCAGAATCAATGAAGACATGGTCCCAATCACGATTCACTTCTTCAACCTTTCCTACGGAATAAAATATATTCCTTAACTCAATCCCCTTTTTAATTGGAGGCAGATAAAGGGTCACAAGTTCCTCAACCTTATGCACATCTCATGAGATTATTTCTTTGAAATACTGTAGGGGAACGCAAGTGACTACAAGCACGCCATCTGAGATTGATAGGCTATCTATTATTCTAGAGAATACATCTTGCACCGTGTTCATATGGATAGAGTCGTAGTCATAATCATCATTTGAGTATGCGACCTCCTTACTTCATTCGTCCATCGAATGACATACCCTCTGGAATTTTGTAAGGGTGACATCATCTTCATCTGTGTCGCTCCCAAGGTGAGGTACACATTTTCTTTCTTTGGAAGTGGCAGCTTCTTTGGGAAGAGTCGGCGTCGCCTTCTTTCTCCCCACCTGCTTTCTCTCACCTTCTTGCTTAGGATGTTTTGCATTTTTTGAATTTGATGCTTGAGCTTTAGAGAGTTTGACGACTTCTACTTCTTTGGCATGAAATAATGCGCATCTTCATAGACTGTTGCTTCATAGACTGTAAAGGGTTGGATGTCACCGGAGATTCTGAACTCCTCTCCATCTCTGAGATACTTCATGCATTGGTGTAATGTTGACGGGACAACGCCATATTCATGCAGCCAGGGGTGACCTAGTAGCGCCTTGAATGAAGTGTCCGCGTTAATTACATGGAACTTGGCTTCTGTATGAAATTCTCCAAAGACAAGAGGGAGCATAAACGATCCAAGGGTTTTCTGCCATTTCTCGTTAAAGCCGTGCGCCATAAGCTTATCTGGCCCGAGGTGCTCTACGTTAAGGCACAACGACCTAAGTGCTTTTTAGCTCATAAGGTTGATAGAGGACTCAGGGTCAATCAGAATTCGACTGATTACCAAATCATCACTCTCTGCAGTAACATACAGAGGTCGATTGTGGTCTGCAGTTCCGAGCATCATGTCATCCTTGGTGAAAGTGATGAATGGTTCGTTACGAGTTTGCAGGACCTCAGTCAGGTTGCGCTCAGCAAAGTACTCTTCATATCTTTCGGGGTCTTTGAGAGCCTGAATCAAAGTCTCCCGAAGATTCTTAGACATCACCAAAGCGTCGTATATGCTGAGCTGGGCAGGGATCTTCCTCAGATGAGATAAGATATTATAATCTATTCCCTTAACTGGAGTATGTTTCTTCTTGGGATCCTCGGAGATAATGTCTTCGTTGATAACTATATCTTTTCCCTTATCTTTGTTGGAGGTCTACTTCTTTGGCAGAGATGGTAGTATCTTGCCACTTCTCAACTGCACTTGAGTGATCTCTTCTGGCTCAGACTCATTTAATGGAATTTCTTCTTCAGAGTCAGCCATTATTGTGTCTAGAGATTCATCCGTTGATCCAGAGTATTCAGAGTCACCTCCCAGATTTATATGTCCTATCTGCGATGCTATATCGGCATCTGATTCATCTGTCTTTGGAAAATATAGATCCTCCTCTGAGCTGTAGTCCATTGACGATATTGCCAGACAGGTTTCAACGATCATCTCTCTGACATATTTTTCTTTTGTCGGAGTTATTGGCGTTACTGAAATGACCCGACAAACTTCTGTGGGAAGAGGATCCTCATCAGCTTCCTCTGCTTCATCAATCTTGAGCTCTGACATAAAGTCAGCAAGCTTAATAGGACGCCTCGCGGTCTGGTAGTATTCATCCAGATTATCTATAACCCTTTGGGTTGCTGTTTTTATTTCCTTGGGCTTCTTCAATTTTGTCTTCTTCTTGGAGGACTTTTTCTTTCCAGACTTTGAGGGGTCAGCTTGGTTGGAAAATTGCTTAGAAGTAGGAGCTCACACCACGGGCAGAGCCTTGGGGTGTATCACCGGCTCAGTGGGAGATTTTCATTTTACACATGAAATTTCTTCAAGCTGTTTTAACATTTTCACAATTTTCTTAGAGACCACAGTCTCCCACTGTTCTTCTTGAATCAGCTTCTTCCCTTTTCTCTTTTCTTCAATCGGGGGTACGGAAGAAGTCGTAACTATCCGAGTTGATTCTTTTCTGGGATGAGTCAGCACATTATCGGACAACGTGAGCTCTCTTTGATATTTTCTTTCAAGCCAATCTTTAAAGACATAACAATCTTCGATTGGATGACTCATTACCCGATGATATGGGCAATAGTTTGGGTCGCCACTGTATTTTGACTCCTCGGGCCTCTTGTATTTAGGCAGTTCCAAGCCCGCTTTCAGTGCTTCTCGAAATAACTTGGCAACGCTCTCTCTTTTAAATGAATATTCTTTGTTCATTTTATCTTTGAGGGAGGGGAACGTTCGATCACTAGTTCCCGTTGTTTGTCTCGGGCGTTCTCCACCGCCCTGATAAGTTCGTGGTTTATTATTGCCCCCAAGTATAAGCTTCAGCTGGGGGTTAGGGTTGTAGGCTTGCTTAGGTTTTTCTTAATATTGCATCGGCTGCTTGCCTTTGTCTACATTATACGCCACCTGTTTCTCCTTATCAGCTCTGGAGAAAAATATGGAGTCAGCCTCATCTCTTCTAGCACCTGAGGCTTTAGTTTTCTTAGGCTTATCAGAATAGTTTTCTGATTTTGACAGGTTTAATTTCTCAAACTTCGCCACCTTATCCAGTAGGTCTTGGGATGTGGTGATTGTAGCCATGCACAGGAATGGTTGCATTTTATCGTCAATGTTTTTCATTAACAACTGTACAACATGCTCTTCTTCGAGCTGCTGCTCATATTTCATGCTTAGATTGCGTCAGCGAGTGATGTATTTTGTCAATGACTCTTCCCTTTTTCTCTTATTCAGAGCAAGGTCAGCGATCGTTATTTTCTCGGTCGCACTGGCAAACCTCTTCACAAATATATTTTTTACCTCTGCAAATATCTTTACAGAGTCATTTGGTAATTCAGCATACCATTCGAAAGCAACTGCTGTTAAACTACTAACAAATTATCGGAAGAGTAGAGCATCATTTCCTCCAGTGTTCCCGCAGGAGGCCTTGAATTGTGATAGGTGCTGTCTAGGATTTTTGTTGCCATCAAAGGTATTGAACTTTGATACTGAATATCCCTTAGGATACGGTACCTGATCATATTCAGCAGGGTACGGACGACCCTTTCCTACCAATTTTTCTGCTTGATCAATAGCTATAATAGCCTTGATCCTCTCAGTGATAATCCCTTCAAGCTGCGCAGCAGTCATAGGCTCGGAGGTACTTGCAATATTCTGCGGAGTGGGTTGGCAGGTAGTATTCTGAGCCTCATGACCACCTTCAGGAGTGTCCCGTACTCCTGAGACTTGCGGTACTTGAAAGTTTGGAGGATCAGGGAGAGGATTAGGCATATGACCAACTGCAGCATTTCTCTGCATAATCTGCATCATTGCCGTCATTTGGGTCATCATCTCTGTCATTTTCTCATACAATTAAGAGATTTCTCTATCCTTGGCCCTCATTTGACGTTTCATTTGCCTCTGCATTTCTGCGAGCGTGATATTCTCGTCAACAAAGGGATTCTCCTCAACCTCTTTTCGTTCTTCTTGAGAATGGCCACCTCTGCCAGTGGTGGACCCATCTTCGCGGCGGCGCCGATATACTTGTCTAGGCGGTGGTTGCCAACGATCGTCGTCTTCACCGTCGTCGTAGTAGGCCTCCTCATCGACATTGATGTGTCTCACCATGTAGACCACTTCCATGTCTAAGGTGTTATTTACATATTCCAAGTTTTCTTCTATATATTCTCCTAAATTTTTTTCTACCATATCTTCTTCTAGATTTTCTTCCATATATTCTTCAATATTTTCTTCTCTCATATCTTCTTCCTCTTCTTCTTCTAGCACTTGGATCTCCGAGCGGCGGTGCCACTGGATCTCCGGTTCTTGGCTTGGTAAGAAGATCTCTTCGATCTGCGGGCTGCGATCGAAGTTGGATTCATTCTTGGGAGGAGTTGGTGCGCGACGGGATCCCTTAGAGGATTCCCCAAGGTGTCTACCGTCGGGAGGAGCGTCATCGTGGGACTTCTTTTGGACCCATTTCTGACGTTGTTTAATGATGGGGGCGGATATCCGGAAAGCTGTACCGGATGTCACGCCCGAATCAGTTCTTTTTCTTCTATTATCTTCATCTTTGCGAGGCTTTGGCCTCCAGATTTCCTTTCCTTTCCGCCGGGACCTTTCGGCGGCGGATCCCTGAACTCGAGGTTCAGGTGTCACGCCTCGATGTTCACCGTGCGGGGCGGATCTTTTTTCTCTTCTCTCCACAGCAAGAAACAAACGTTCTCTTGGTGGAATTCTCCTGGCTTCGACCATCAGCGGTTGCTGATATCTTCTCTTTTTCAGTCCTCTCTCTTTCACGGTCTTCAAGACCCTGTAGACTCGGGCCGAGAGAGTTTCAGGTTCTTTTCTCTTCTGAGGAGTCGGGACATCAGGCTGTCGGTCCCAGAATGATTTCTTCAGCTCCCCAGTTGAGCTGTTTCTCTTAACCCATTTCAGATTTGCAAATCCGTTCCAGGTAGGAATGATTACTTCAGGTTCTTGGGCTGGCAGGTTGGAGGGATGGGTTGAGAATTGTTGCTGAGCCCGGAGCTCAGCATTCAGTTTCCTCCTCCGCCTTCTCGTCAGTTTTCCTCTAGATGAGGAAGCCTCAGAAGTGTTATTCTTGGGTGTAGATAACCCTGTTGGCAAAGGTGTGGTGTTTGCAGTCACCACAGATATTCTTCCATCAGCTACGATCCTCTTAGTGGCCCTAGCTTCTGGCTGTGACAGTCGTTCGAAGACAGAAATACTTCTACGAGGATTTTCAGCAGTAGTAGGTCATTGTGCCGGCAGATGCACACGACGAGTGGTAGTTTCAGCAAGGCGTGGCCTCCTGGCAGGCCCTTTAGATTCAACGTTGTTGCCAGGAACAACGGCAGCCCTTGCAATGACTGCGGGAAAGTCAACGCTACCGAACTGGATGGTAGCTCCAGATCTTCCAGTGTTGATCACAGTGTTTGCCAGTTGAATACTAGCTCTACGTCCTAGTTGGACAGTCATTGGTATATTCTGTAGATCCATCTGCACGAATGAAAGGTAAGGGTTAGTAATCAGAATCTGATATATTACCCCACGCTTTCAAAGCGCAGATACTTGCACAGAATAGAAAAACAAAACAAAGTAGATAACATTAGCAAGCAAATAAAATAAATATATAAATCCCGCTAAACATATTATCTCGATGAATTTGTTGAGTTGCTCATTTTTAGAATGTTCAAAATTTTAATTCTTTAAACACTTATTTTGAAAGATAAACGCTCATTTTGAAAGATTTGAAATTTTGAATCTGGGTTGAAAATAACTTCTACTGCAGCACTGAGGTGACTAGCCAAAGATGGAAAGAGAAACCAATCCTCAGCGGAGTCGCCAGAAATCTGTGGGCTCTGAAAATTCGGCCCCGGCATCCGCCCGCTTTTGCTTTCTTTTCGGGGGGAGTTTTAACGGATTTAAGTTCCGGGGTAAATTTTGGAAGGCAGATGGGTTTGTAGATAAGACACTACCCAGAGATTTCGCCCTCATTTTGCGAGGACTTTATGATCTGAGTTCTGGTTTCCTATATGCGCAAGCCCCTATAGTTAATTACCCCTCCATGTAATGAGAGAGAACTTTCGATTAAGGCTAGTCGTCAATCAGATATGTAGAGATACGTGAGTCTGGCATATAGTAGCAGCAGCATGGGTTTAGATATTGGAAGTGTTGGAGAATTTGATATTTAAAATTGAAGATTTCGCTATCTTGTACTTAAAGCGGATGGTAGGGGAATGGATAGACCCGATCAAGATCCCATGGTTCCGTCATCCCGGGCCATCGTGGTCCCTAGTCTACTTAGTCAGAGGAGGTAGTCGACCTAACCTGACAGAAGGATCCTTGTCGGCAGCCATGGGTTGCTTCGTCCAAGGGTACCTTATAGACTTGGGGGGAGTGTTTGTCTAAGGGGACAAATTTGAATCCACCTTAGCTAACAGAGGGCTTTGTGCCCTATCGATCATATCCTATTGATTCATATCTCAAGGATTTGATGACATTGGGGAGCATACGGGTTCTGGCCATAATCATAATATAATGGTGCCATTTGGTGGCGACCATCTAGTTCAGAGGGCCCCGAGTCATAACCGTTTATCCTGCAGTGCCATTTGGCGGCGAAATTGTCGGTTAGAGGACTCATACCACGTCCTTGCTGGCAGGAGATTGTTTGAGAATGGATCCTAGTGATATTTTCGACCAGGTATTAGCTCTTTGTGAGCTGAAGTAAATTTTAATTTGTCCACTTCGGCAAACTCTTGCGGAGGGTGGATGGATTTTACTTTAAATGGTTTGTTGGATTTCAATTTTAAATATTTTCGGAGTTTTGTGATTTTCTGGAATTTTGGATTTTCGGGTTTGGGAGGAAATTGGGTGGCATTTGATAGTGTTTGTGAACCCCTCCGGTTGAGATTAGCGTTCAACACGGCCATCATCGGGGTGATGGGATTATTTCATTTATGGATTGAACCTTGTCGACTCTATCGAACTGTCGATAGAGGATCGGATTTCGTAGACTTTATGTCTTTATAAGTGAATTCTCTTGATTATAGGCCTTGAAGGCCTAATATGAACATATAAAATAAATATTTCGGTCAACCTCGCGATCGTATATTTGTTTAATAATTCGAGCCGTGTCGACTCCTATCTACCTGAATAGAAGGATCGAGCTCGAACTTGAATTCACTTATTAACCCGCATAACATTCCTAGACGTCACATGTGTTTTTACAACATGCTCGTCGGGGCCCATCCGGGTTTACAGTTACACGTGCACTTCAGTGTACCTAAGTGTATACATATTATGGTGCACGTGCGGGACATTTTGGACATTTTACGGATCTTTTACGATAGCTCACAGAAGTTCATGTTTGTTGTAGTATTTCAGCATTTGCATGTGGATGCTACGTTGGATGCACAACCGCTGTTCATCAAGAAACTTGAAGGCCTCAGTAATCTTATCCAACTCAATGTCCAGAAACTGGTTGGACTGAGATTCACTCACTTCATAATGATTTGATCTGGCTTTCCCTTCCCGGAACTCGTATAGAAATCGATAAGTGATTCCGTGATTATACCCCCTTTCTCATTTCTGTTGTTGGCTAGAAGACTCAATCATTCAACCTTTAGTGATTGCCTCTTTATTGATACCTTGTACTTCAAAATCAGTGGTTCACTTCCTTGAGCAGACACTATAGCGGTTGAAGGCATATCACATCGTATAGGAGAAAAAAGCAAGATATTCATTCCTAAAATGATTGTTGTGGCCCTTGATATGATTTGAATAGCAAGTGTATTGAATCACTGTTGGAAAGTTGACTGCGGAGGTGTCACAGTGTCTTTGCTGTAGTAACTAATATGTACTTTGAATAAGCCACAGATATTTTGCCTTTATACGTATAGGGATTAGTATGCTCAGTATGCTTACTTCATGTTGAGTGATAATTGATTACAGGGATACTTGAATATCCACTATTTGTCACGACGCTCTTCTGTAACTGCTTGCAAATGGTGACGTAGGTGTATGTTTGCATTTACTATTATCATTTGCAAAGATTCAGTACATTTGTATGTAGTTGAGCATCGCCAAATTGATGCGATAATATATCTGTCGATTGTCGTTGGTACCGGAAGTTTCCCTTCATGATGGCTTCTTTCATTTGCTCATAGGCGCGATATGCTTTTCATACATATGTTGGTTGCATATTCTTTATCGTCACCTGCAGATAATTCCCTATATGCAATATAACCTTTTTATTGCATTAACGCTTGGTTCATGACATGAATGATAGCATCGGTGCCATTACCAATTGAGGATTGGAGATTCATGCCATGCATTTCATAAATCACCTATACCATTCATTAAAGATTCTTGCACTATATCTTATAGATAGACCACCACAAGTCTTGCAATTCGCGTCAGTTGTTGCTTGGGAATGAGTCATGTTTAGCATTGCACATTAATTATCGCCTCCTAGAGTCTGTAGGCCATGGCTTTGTAACCACAACATATCTCTCAACACCTTCTTGTTACTTGTAAGTACATTGCGCTTGCAAGTCCTTTATCTTCAAAGGCGGTTCATGTGTCGAGGTCTTATGACATGCTTTGAGTCATTATTAATCATACGAATGTTCTTGTAGTTTAAGCTCCCTCGTATATGACTCAAGCTTAGTCTTTTGTATGTGTTCGCGTCTGAGTTAAGTTTCATTTAGACCCGAATTCAAGTTCTTCGTTCGGATCAAATGCAAGACTGCGTCTCTTATCGTTCTCGAAGGTTGTGGTTCTTTATTGCTTATGTCAAGTTTGAACCCAGCTTGAGCTTAATATATGAGTTCACTTGCAAATTGACTGGCTTTGATAGCAAGATCTTCATCATTTGATTCAAGTTTAAGATTTCTGTAAGTTTCCTTGTTGTTATATTTAGCTCAAATCTTTGATATTTGGTTCAAATTCACACTCTGGTTCAGTCCTTGTAGCTTGAAATAAGGTCAATATTCAGCCTGAATCCAATTTTGAATTCAGATATGGTCCTTTGTGGTCCACTCCAGTTCGAGCTCAAATTCATCGTGCCAATTTGAGTTTGAGCCCAATCAATTTAAGTCTTGATCATTTATTTAAATTTGAACTTAATTCATTTGATGTTCAAGTTCAATTCAAGTTTGTAAGTCTTTTGTTGTCCAAGTGTCCAAGTCCTTGTAAGTTCCTTTGCTTGTGTTCAAATAGTTCAAGTCAAGTCCCTTGCTCAGCTCGAGTCCAGGTTCAACCATGTTCCCTTGCGGTTCATTGTCACTTGTTTGGATTCAAATCCCTTTGAGTTCATTCAAGCTCACAAGTCTCCCATAATTGTCCAAGTCTCACTTGATGTTATACCATTCGAGTTTAAAGTACAAGTTCGAGCTCTTGTTCGAAAGTTTTCTGAAGTCCTTGCAAGTTCAATCTCTTGTTCAGATCGTCATCATGAGTTCATGACATTTAAATCATGGTTCACTTTAAGTGAAATGAAGTTTAAGTTCATTTGTTATTTGTATCAAGTTCTAGTTCAAATTCACTTCAAGTTCAAATTGATTTAAATCCAAATTATTTTGCTCATTTCTTTGTATTTAAGTTTAGTTCATTTGGCGCTCCAGTAAATGTCCAAATACAGTCCCATATTGTCCAATTTATTCAAGTCTTTGTGCGCTTCAGATGAAATTTCGGCAGCCTCCCGGCGACTCCCCCTTTTAGGGGAAAAACCAAGAGGCTGCCTTCCCCTCCACGCCACATGGGCGCTTCAGGTAGATGTCCATAGACATCGCGGTGACTTTTCTTTTTTTTTCAATCCCCGCCCGCTACATGAGCGTTTAGGGGTCTTGAGCACCTGTTGAAAAGAAAGCAGGAGGATTTCCCCATGCATGGGTACTTAATTTTGTTCCCTTTCACGCTACATGAGCGGTCCGGGGATTACCCATCTCGTTGCGAGCGCCGCACCGGTTTCCCGCCCTACTACGCTACATGAGCGCGTAGGGGGTTTGCCGGTTCGTTGCAAGCGTCGAGGGCGGGGTTTAAGGTGATTGCCCGCCTCGTCGTAGGCATCGCGCTAGCTTCCCTCCCTACTACGCTACGTGAGCGCGTAGGGGGTTTGTCAGCTCGCCGCTAACTACGAGAATGGGAATCTAGGTTTAGGAATTATACCTTTGCAAGTGGGCCGGCGGGGTTGGCATGTAGATCGAGGCACAAGAGAGAAGAGCACTCTTCCTTTTTTTTATTTATTATTAACTATAATCAGTCGTAATAATTAATATAATTAATTATAACTAATAATGATTAATTAGAATTAATAATAATTAATTATTATTTAATGATTAATCAATTACGATTAATTAAAATTAATCGTACTTAATTACAATTAATAATAATCAATTGATAATTAATGCTAATTAATTAAAATTAGTTAAAATTAATTACTAATTAATTACAATCAATTAATAATTACTCGCAATTAGGATTAGGATTATCGGACTACAAGATTTATGCGACATTTGAACAGGATTTTGCCGATTTGAAAAGGATTTAGACTAAATCTTATTAGAACATGGTTTAGGGATTCTATAGATCAGCAGATTCACTGGATTTGGCCAGGGAAGCACGCGAATGGGAGGAGTTACCTTCTTAGCTACTTCAGCTCAAAATGTCCTAACTTCCGATCCGACTGGGAGGGAAATGTCGTTGACGAAGCAAAGTCGGACGGCTGGAGGGGAGGCCGAAGGAGGATTGGAAGAGGGAGGTCTTGACTGGAGCTTGCGAGTGAGGTAGCGAGAAAGTTGCCTTATGTGCGAGCGAGCTCCCGTTCCCACTTCCGATCAAAATGTTGTGACTTCCGCTCCAACAGGTCGGACGTCGTCGAAGGGACGAAGTCACCAGCGACGAAGGAGGTAGATCGGTCTAGGGCTTCGGCTTGGGCTCAAAGATCGGTCGCAAGTGAGGATGGGGTCGGTCGGTAAGGAGGAGTTCGGCACTGGGGGTCTCGACGAGAGTGGGGAGGAAGTCGGAGAGGTGGAAGGGTCTTGCTGCAGCTTGCGACAGAGAGGGACAAACGTAAGTAGAGGATGTTCGGCCAGGTCTTGAGGCTTCGGCTTGCTTTTAAAGGCATTTTAAGAGCAGCGATCGAGGAGCTGCCGCAAGAATCGTGGAGAAGCGACACTGGCGGCGCCGAGCTACAGGATTTTGCGAGATTTCTGCGGGATATTGGAAGGGATATGGGATGGGCCTTGGTAGAGTACAGGTATGAAATCATTTTAGTGATTTCTTTTATTTTCTTTATTTTGTCTTCTTTTAGCTAATTGAGCAGAGGTCAACATGGATGCCTAATATTTAACTTCTTACAAGTTGAGAAACACCAAATTTGAATCATCTTGATTCCTACTGAAATAACAATATTGAGTATGCCATCAAGGCTTCCTATTCAATTTCATTATTGGTTTGGGATTTAATCAAGCCAAATGAGTATCTCATTATTCTCTTGTCAAATGTTATAAAGATGAGCCTGATACTGACTCATACTTTTGGGAGGTTTGGAGGTTTAGGTAGGCTTGATATACAATGTTATATCAAAGTATATTTTTCAGATTGGTGGCCTCTCATTTTCACAAATGAGCATAATTTGTTCGTTGGGTAAATCATCATTGAGGGGTAAATCTATGGGAATGAGATATGTGACAATAAAATTTGCAAGGATTAGTCCTTTCATCGCTTTTAAAAGAACATATATGAGTATTACTGCCCATCTGACCAAATGTTCTGTTAATGATAGTCTTTCCATCAATAACCTAAGCAAATTGTTCTTTAATCAAAGTGATTTTATGAAAGAGCATGTAATTGTGAGATTTTTTAGTGACAAATATTAGTGCCAAACAATGTTTGCTCAATTAGATCACATCACACTTCTACTCCTATTAGTCTTCAACTGATGTAATAGAGAGTGTTTTCCTTGCCTTTTTCATTGGCTGTGCCAAAAATACTTCGAGATACTCATCCAATGTTGCTATATACAAGATGAGAGGCTTCCCTGAACTTGGTGTTATAAGAATGGGTGGGTTTAGTAGATATCTCTTAATATCGTCAAAAGCTATGGTCATTCATCATCCTATTTGAATTTAATTTTTTTTCTTCACTAGTTTTACAAATGGTTGACATTTGATCGACAAATTTGATATAAATCATTAAATGAACATTAGGTGTCCTTACAAAGAATGAAGTTGGCAAAGACTTTTCAGTGGTGGCATTCTTATGATTGCCTTAATTTTATTGGGGTCAATTTCTCTTCCTCTGTGGCATATGATATACATTGAAAATTTATTTGAGGAAACCCCAAAAGCGCATTTGAGAGACTTTATTTTGAGGTCAAATTTTTTGATTTTATTAAATATAACCTTAAGATTATCAAGATGATCTATGTAATCTTTGCTATTGACAACAATGTCATCAATATAACACTCTACCTTTTGATTGATCAAATCATTAAAAAAGTGTCATACCCCGTTACTATGTAACTTCAACATTCTTTAAGTTAAAGGGCACGACTTTATAGTAGAGTATGCTAATAGGTGTCTTGAATGATAAGTGTTATTCATCTTTTGGAGATATCTTGATTTGATTGTAGTCTGATGATTAGTCTATGAAGAAGAATATGTCGTAATTAAGTGTTATCAACTAGCAAATTTGATATTCTAAGAGCGGAAAGTTATTTTTAGATACACTTTATTGAGGTTCCATAAGTCAACACAGATATGAAGTTGATCATTTTTTTGTTTGTATGGATAATATTGACCATCTAATCAATATATTTTTCTTGTTGACCAAAGTCTGCTTTAATGTGCTTTTTTCATTTCTATAATTACCCGTTCATCGATCTCCAATCTCATTCATTTTATTATGATTATAATCCTCAATTGATTTTCAGTCTTCGGTTTCATCATCTTTTTATTATGATTACATCCTCAATTGATTTTATCGCTTTGTTAATATGAATAAATTCTTATCTTGCCATAGCCTCTTCACAGAACTGAATTACTTGGTGAAATTATCCTCTCCTTAATCGAATTTTTTCTCTTAATTGTCTTCGAAGGATCATTAACATGGACAATAATTTGCTTGCAGATCTCAGGACTTCTCTCACTGTTTACCAAACTTCTCCCGATGATTCTTAGCCTCTTAAGAAAGCTTACTGGCAAGAATTCTGACCATTTATCTTCATCATCTACGATTTCTTCTGTTAATACTGGAGTTGAATAGCAAGCTTTATATGTCAAAAATATTATGCCATCTAAAATGGTAAGTGTGACATTGAGGAAGAAGCTGAGAAAAGAATCATGTAAAAGAAGAGGCAAGAAACAAGCTACAGTGCATAACTGATAACAGATTTTAATGATTTGTGATTGTAATACTACTTATTCCTTCATTTAATGGAAAATTTAGAAAAAAAATGAAGATAATGGGCAAAGATATCCCTTTGACTAAGTATTTGCTTAGAATGATTGTTACTTTTTGATTATAAACTGTTGTGGAAAAAATAAATTTTTTAGAACTGTTATAAAAAAAGATTTATAGTTCTACACACATTATGAATTATATATTTACACTCATTATATGATTTATAGTTAAGAAAAATTATGTCATGACATGAAAATAACATGTTGAGTCAAGCACATACTTATCATTGTCCTGTTCATGTTTTCATTTTTAATTATCACCTCCCATTGTTCCATCATTTTCAATGTCATATAATCTCTATTGATGTGTCCTTACGTCGTGCTCCAACAACAACAACATTAATAATAAAAATAATTGTAGCAGTTTTGAGATGTCAAAGTTATCGGGTAATGAACATTTGAAAATAGCGAATGGTGCATAACAAAAAGGGGGTGGTTGACATGGTTGTTCATTTTTGGTAGGAGAAAAGTTTGGGAGAACATAGAGGTGGGCATTAGCTGTTAAAGACCAATATATGTATGAAATTAGTTGTTGACATGTTTCAAATCAAGCTCTAGTGGCTGACAGACATTTGATAACAGTTGATGGGGAATGTTAGAAGTAAGGAGATCATGGTCAAAGGAATGAACGAAGATGTGGGGGTAGAACTTATATTTGTATTATTTTGATTTGAGTCTATATGGTTTTTGACTTCTATTATGACCCTTGTGCTGGAGAGAAGCATTTGGCATCTCAAGAAGAAGAAGAGGGGAAGTGATATGGGGCATAGATTGGATGGGTGATTAAAGGAACCAAAACCTAGGAAAGAAATTGGTTTTAAGTTATAAACAATTTCAAAGTTTTGGGAGTTCCATCAATGACAATTGAAATTTTTTTGGGCATGGTTGCACCATTGGATACTTAAACACAGCAAATGTTAGCCTATATTTATTAACAATAAGGGCATTAAACCCTAGAAGCACACCAACCCAACTGAAAATTTTTAAAATTCCCAAAAGATTCTAACACAATAGAAGTAAATCCATGATTTTAATTTAAATAAAAGGAGAAGATATTTTATTATGCATTGATATAAAATCTGGGAAATAAAAGGTTTTTTAAAGAAAAACTAAGGTCCCCATCTAAACTATGTCATAATCTTTTTGGCAAGTTAACTTTAAGTGGAAGAAACCATCATTCAAAGTAAGTAGTTGGAAGTACCTTTGAGATTCCATGACATTTTAACATTTTTAAGTAGAGCTTCATTATAAGGTCACTTACCGAAGAAGAACCTGACCAATGTTAGGTCACATTCTTTGGAGCCAATAGAGATCTTATCTATGCCAAAGATAATTACAACATCTAAGGATTAAATAAAGCTAAATGTGAACTCCTTCAAAGAGAGATTTTGATTAATGAGGATTTCTTTCTAATTGGGGGTCTACCCTAGGCCAGGGATAATAGGAGGTTGGTGAGAGAGTGATACTTGGCCAAAACCTTGAAGTGTGGAGAAATCTTCAGGTAATAAATTAGGATGAGCATTTCATTCTAAATTATGTCCCCTTAAGGAGCAAGATTTTTGATGAAGAGTACCAAAAAGTAGGAGTTTATGGAGGACCATGCTTGAATTTTATTAGAAGGCTTTCTATGGTAGAGGGCAAAGGTGGATATTTCATGGAAGAAAGGGGTAATCCTCTAGCCAAAGCTAGAGGAGGAGGAGGGAAAGGAAGAAAAGTAGATGAGGCAAAGGAAGTGCAACTCTGATTAGAGAAAGAAGAGGGAGAAGTAGTTAACGATTGAAGAGTTTTCTTGAAGCTAAGGAAAAAAAAAAAATCATTGAGGAGCTCCTAGCCAAAGTATCACAATAGTGTAAGAGCAATTTTAGATTATGCCATAACATATAAATTTAAATTCAAAATATAAATTTCTACCCCATTGCATCTATAATAGGCCAATTTTTAGATAAGTAGTTTAATTGATAGATTAAATGGAAATATTTGTATTTATTTATAATTATTTTTTAATTATTTATATTGTACAAAAATATTTCTCAAACTATTAATATGTTAACATAAATCTTCACTATCTTCTAATATTGAAGCAACATATGACATAGATGTCTTGAGATCATTATTAAAATATTAAAATTTATTGATATATTAATAAAATTCTCTTCAGATAATAAAAAAATATATATACCTATTGATTGAACTTTAACTTCAACTTTTGAAAGAAAGAAAAAAAAAACAATTTTAATTGGCTTTAACTATCTAGTCAGTATGCTAACCAAAATTTCACATTATAATAAAAACAAATATTTTAAACAATACTTATTTGTCTGTTTTCATAAAGAAACAACAAGAAGCTATGGCAAGGTTATAGGGACAAATGGTACATGAAGATTAACATCTTTGACAAAATCATATCAAATACTAAGTAGATGAAAGCATATAATGGTCCCTAATTCCTAGTGGGATGGGCTTAATTAGTAAAGAAATTATTCTATCCCTAGTCTCACATATAGGTGTTCCATACCCATCTCCATGCTGATACATGCATTGTGACATTCTAGGAAGGTTTAGGGCATATCTTTTGAAAAAATCCTCTAAGTTGAAATTAGAAATATATTCAGCATTCAACAACTTCCAATATTTTTTAATTAACTTTCTTATATGATCTCGTGCAACTGATTCTGAAACTTTTGCCTCATTCATGTAGCATTGGATTGATTTTGGCACATCACCTCTTTGAAGCTCATCCTGTATCAAAAAGCCAAAAAACTAATCTAATGCATATCTTCAATCATAAGTTTGTTAGTGATGCATGTTAAGAATATATATATATATATATATATATATATATATATATATATATATATATTGTATAATAACATAATTGTGCGTACTGTTGATGTTCCTAAGTCATCATAAAGTCGTGAGACCATAGACGAATAAAGAGTAACATCGATATATAACTCCAAACTATTTAGAGCTTCTATAGTCAAGTCTTCACTTAAGCAATATGCTGAAGTAAGGATCAATGGAGAAGAAATGGTAAGCCATGCATTTTGCATGTACTCATTTATCGTGGGAATGTATCCTGTATAATACCATATTGCCTCCACTAAATATGATTTGCATAGATCTCCCCACTATAACAATAAATAGAGAAAATATTGCATTAGAATTATTTGATGAATATATAAAAATAATGATGCAATGATACCAAAATGGCTTACCACTCGCTTTAGGTGTGGAAGAATATCTATTCCCTTTTCTGTTGAAATGGTGCATGCGATATCATTCACTGTATTGAAAAGTGCCAACAAAGCTGTCTTCATGCAAGTTGGAACTTGTTGGGATTCAGGGATTTTCCATCTAAGATAGACAAATTATAAAACATGAAACAAAATTTAGAAGAACAAATTATGTGATATGTTATCAAGGATTTCTTGAAAAATATTCAAAAGAAAAATTAACTTTCATGACCTCTCAATATATGTTTTACTAAATCAAAATATTTGAAATAAATTGTATAGCTTTCTTACTCTTCAACAGCATTTGTAAAGAACACAAGCTCTTCTAATGAACCATACACATCATAAATATCATCAATTGTTGTAATGAGGCAACCTAGTTTGGTAATCTCCTTCCTACATCTCCAAAAGTGTGGCTCAAAAGTACATCCCATAGACCACAAATAAATTTCCATTAATCTATCTCTTGCAAAATTGAAGTCATCTCCAACAAGTCCAATGCTCCTCCACCACCTAATATATTTGAAAACACTCTTCAATATATATATATATATATATATAAAGTATGAACGATTTCTTAAATTACATACCTAGACATCTCCTTGAGTTCCTTCTTGTAGATAGTTTGTACAATGTTGAAATCTAATTTAGCAAACTCAAGTAAAGGGGGATTCATGTTCTCTTGCCTCTCATAAGTATCAATAAACCACCTGGTGTGCAACCTTGACATTCTCCAATGTAAAGGGAGCTCCAAGGCATGACTTATTTGTTCAACTAGTAGGGGATTAATAAGCAATGGTTCCTTAAGATAATTACTTAAATGTTTAGTTGTAAATTCCACTGCTTCATCTAGATCATCCTCTCCTTCAACAGCAAGATATGATGCCTCATACAAACTTAGCATTCCCTTTACATCATTCATAATGTTAATATTGAAGCCTCCACTCTCATTTTTAAAGCTTCTAACCAAAAAATCTTCGCTGCAAGATGAAATAAATATTAGTTGTACAATTTCTAAAGCTTTATAATTTCAATAACGAAAGGAAATAAAATTCAACTTTCACTTTAGAATTAGTGTTATGTTAAAATATCATGAAAATATACTTAAAAGTTTAAAGTAATATATTTTTAATTTAAGAAAAAGAAGTTTAAATTTTAAAAGTAGTATTTAAATAAAGTTTGATATAAAGGTTTGATTGTATTAAAAAATATAAAAGGCATGCTTGCCTTAGATTTGGAACCTTAATGTTGTATTCCCTTAGAAGCCTAAAGAGTAAAGTAGGACAATGAAGATTATTTTTTATTATATTGCTCAGGCTTCCTAATGATGAAGCTAAGAAGCTCAGCACATTCTTGATCTCACTCTCAAAATGATATGAAATCCCAAGCTGGCATAATGCATCCACAATCTCAAGTAGCTCAACAGTATCATTTTGCTTGTCATAATCAATCAAGTGCCTTATTTCCTCCTTTAAATTCTCCCATAAATCAACTTGTGTTGCATCCTGTGATATATAAATAATGATCATTATTGATTGTTTACAAACACTTCTAAGAAGAAAAGAAATCATAGATATGGTAATATTTACTGGCCTACAAATGTAATGGTTGGGCTCCTAAGACTACATTTATGTTCATATTTTTTGAGATTAATTCTTATTTTTTAAAAATAATATATTCTCTATGTTATAAGAGAAAATATATCTATTGTGTAATTGTATAAGTATATGCATGCATATATATAAGAAGTTGAAGAGAACATGAAAGAAAATTAAATAGGGAGAATAATGAATAGAATAAAGGAGAATGGTGCTAAACTAAATTATTGCTATACAAATTTTCACATGTGGTGACATCTACAATAACACCCTTTCATGAACAAAATAAGGCATCAAACATATCGACTTGAGTTTGGTACACATATTTCTTAAAAATTATTTGGAAGTTATGATTTAGTGAAGATGTCAGCTGGTAACTCTTAAAAAGTAATAAACTAAAGATGAATAATATAGTGAGCAATTTCATCATGAATAAAGTTATAATAAGTCTAAATGTGCTTTATTTATTCATGGAAGAGATTATTTTCAACAAAATTCATTATGCTTTAAATAGCATACCTAAGAATAGAGGGGGAAATCATGAGTAATGTCTAGTCATCAAAATTAAAGTATTTCTGTCAATGTGTCCATAAGGCATGATTTTTGAGATTTGGCACTTGAACTAGCAACCATCGTTTATTTTTTGTTGCTTAGGAAGAAACAAAATATTGTGATGGATTTTTGATAAGTAAGGTCACCAACCCAACACGTATCAAAGTAAGCAATAAGTAAAGGAGGGGATGTATTCAGCTAATGAAGGCAGTAATGAAGGGTACTTTGTATATAATGAAGGATGTGAAAAAACACTAACATACTAGACAAAGCGAAGTACATCAATGAACTAATTAACTAATATAGTGTATTGTATGAGTAATACTAGGACGAGTAATTATAAGATAAACCAATCCCAAAACTAGTTGATAATATAAAGAAAGATTAGGCAAGGGCATCTCATCAATAAAGTTAAAATTTCTAAAGAAGTGAGAGAAAATTTCAGTTAGAGAAGCAAACACAATGGAGAAGATTAGAGGGTACTTTGATTATAAATTATGATGGCCAGTAGACTGAGGGGATAATGAGACAAAAAATCATGTTTGTTAAATATTTCAACTTAATGTAATTCTGAAGATCGCTTTTAAGGGTTGAGATTTCATGATTATACTTACTAGCATTGATCTTATCTATCATAAAATGGATACACAAAATGATGCTTGTAATATTGGAGTGACAAAAAAGATTTAGATCATGATAACTAAAGGAATAGCTACATTATTTAATAGTATTAATGAATTTTTTAAATCAATTTACTTAAGTTTATTTGAGGCCATAGAGATATCATCAAAGATGATAGATCTTGTATAATGAAACATCATGATCAAATGGTAAGCACATATAAACCTCTATTTTAACATCGCTATCAAGGAAATCATTTTTTTACATCCATTTTAAAAGTGGAAGTGACAAATAGCAATAATAAATATGGGCATTCAAACAAACATAAAATGATTAATGAAAGCAAATATCAAAAATAAATGTCATACTAATGTTCGAAGTTTTTTTAGAAAGGTGGGCTTTATGACATAAAAAAGATCCATCATGATGAATTTTTTGTCTTTGTAGATCTATATGTAGTTAATAGCTAAATTTTTATGACTAAATTAACTAAATTCCTAGTGTAATTTTCATGTAATGCATCAATGTCTTCCCATGTAACTTGTTGCCAATGGAGGTTTAAATAAGCCTCATAAAAACACGGGGTTCATGAAAGGTAAAGTAGCAATGATAGTTTTCTTGAAATAGGATGGAGGATAACCTTTAATATAATAAGTAAGCTATAAAAAATCTAGAAGTTCCGAACAAAATGTAGTGCCTCCACACTAAGTGTTATGGTGGTCAAATCATTGATAAATGCATTTTTTTTCCCACAGGCATGCGCTATCTTGGAAAAAATGTACTAATCTTATATAATATAGTGACCTTTATGAGAAGAGTATAAAAAATGACAGATAAAAAAAAAAGAGATTATATGTATTAGCGGACTAGTAATGACCTATAAGCAATGTGTTATTTCCAATATATGAAATACCAAAAAAATTTAATTTATCATGATATGGGATAACAACAAAGATAGTCGTACCTCCTAGTTTTGAAGAAGACCAAATAAAACCCAATAACAAAATCAAGAACATAGAGTTGTTAGTCGTCTTTCCATAAAGACATTCATAATAAGATTGATGGGTACTAATAACTAAGGGAGTCACTAAAAGAATATATAAATGATGATGAAACATTTGTTTAATTTCCATCTGATTTCTTTGAATTCTATAAGTTATTATAATTTCAACAACAATTATAAGCAATGGAATTCTAATGAGTTACTATTCATAATAATTACTTACAATGGATAATTTTCTCAAAATTTATTTACTTTTGGTACATATTATTCCTTTTTAATAGACTAGTTTCTTGAATAAATTGTCCAACACAGCAACTTTCCTTCATTTCCTCTTTGTTTAATATTTCTTTGAGCCCTACTCAATGTGAATGATGACCCTTTCTCACTATCATTGAAAAGTATTTTCTCTCCTACCTTTTTTCTTATTTAAATTCAAGTTCTTTAATCATCTCACTCATTTTTTTCTCATATGACTTTGTTACAAATACATGAATATTCTCTTTTCCCAAAGATTCCAAGGTCATTGTAATTATTCTCTTCTTATTTCACATAAAATTTATACTTCAAAGATAATTTCTCTTCTTCTCCATATTTTCTTAGTTCCAAATTAAATATTTAAGTATAAATATGTGTTCATCTATATTTCTTCCTACCTAAATCTAATAGTTATTCTTATTAGAGTTTTAGATTCTTAAAGCTTAGGGTTTTAGGTTTTTAGGGCTTAAGATTTTTAATTTTTATACATAATTAATAAGTATGTTTATAATACTTAAATGATCTTGGATATGCAATGGACTTCTTATTGGATGAAATGGATTAATAACTCTATTTTTTAGTGAAATAAAGTTTGTTAATTTTATGGAAAGCGAACATCACATGCTCATTATAAAAGAAAATTATAGATTCCCTTCTTTTAAGCACAAGCATCAAATATGTTTACCATAATAAAGTAAAAAATAGGTTTATATAAGAGAAGTTTTCAATATAATTATTAATTTTGTACATCACATAAGAAATATAAACTATAACATGCAAGTATTGAGGTTCTGCATGGTACTTTGATCAATCATATACATTTAAGTGATGAACAATCTTATATATATATATATATATAGTTGCATCCTGGAATATTTGCGGCGGTAGAGAGATAAAGGGCTTAGCATCTTAACTATAAAAGAAGATCCAGCACATATAAATAAAGAGAGAGGGGTGTGAAAGAGTCAGAAGTGACACCAAGATTTTTATGTTAAAATTCCTAAAAAGTGAAAAGACCATGGGGCTTAGCCCAATTAAAATAATTTTACTAGTGTTTATTATTAATTAAAAAAGAGGCCCTTTCTTGGGGGAAAGGCCTTGGCTCGATATAGCAAATATACATCACATAGAGCATGATACATGGTGAGAGTTGAAAGAATCTAGTGACATGAGAGTTATTCTCAAGATAGTGTTGGCTTGTTCATTCAGTTAATCGGACCGTAGTCAGGTGACTGTGGTCGAAGAGACCAGAGTTGGGAGATGATGGCCGTAGGGACCATAGTTAGAGGGCAACGGTGGTCGGAGGATAGAGGTCGGAGGGAGCATAGTCAGCGGGCGATGGTGGTCAGAGAGACCATAGTCGGTGGGAAACGGTAATCAGAGGGACAGTAGTCAGATGGCTACCAAGGCCGGTGGGACCATAGTCGATGGTTGATGGTGGTCCGAGGGACTATAGTCGAAGGGTGACAGAGGTTAGAGGGACCGTAGTCAGTGGGCGATAGTGGTCAGAAGGACCATAGTCTTCTGGCGATAGAGGTTGGAGGGATCGTAATCTACTAACGATAATGTTTAGAGGGAACATAGTTAACTGGTGATAGAGGTCGGCAACTAGGTGGAGGTCTGATGATGGTAGATGGCTGGAGGGAGGTGCGGTGGTGGTTGACGGCTCAAAGGAGGTCCTATGGTGTTGGTACAAAGGTGGTGGTCCAACGACGATCAGTGATTGGGTGTTTGATCAAAGATAGTCGGGTGGTGGTTCGATGATGATGAGGCAAAAGTCCAGCGGAGATTGGAGGCCGATTGGAAGTCCGACAGCAGTCAAAAGCCAGGCAGAAATCCGGTGGTGGTCCATAGCCAGGTAGAAGTTTGGTAGTAATTAGCAGCGGACGAGGGTTTGATGATGGTTGGGAGGATGTCCGAAAGCGATGGTTGGTAGCTTGGTGGAATTCTGTGGCAGTCGGTGGCCGAGCATGGTCCAACAGTGGTTGACAAAATTTCGTTGGTTGTGGTTCTTGGGTGGAGTTCTAGATCCTTGAAGAAGATCCATGGCAAAATCAAAGTGGTCAATCAGACGTCTCATATCAATTCCCTCAATCATAGAATGATCATCAAGCATCTAAGTGGCATAATGATGTCAAAATTAAGCATTCATAGGCTTGTTGGATTCATCTTGTTGAGCCGCTCGATTCGACTATAAGCATGCTATATTTGGATATCATTTGCTCATCCAATTTGTGCTTTAAACCTTTCAAATGTGCTTCGATTGCTCTATTTGGACTTATTTGGGCTCAGATTGGACCGATTCTGGTATCATTGGGTTTGTCTCTTTGAGCGATCGCATTGAAAAATTAGAGTTAATGTTGATAAAGGTCCAAGAGCGGTTGTGCCTTATAATTATCCAAAAATTATACTTTTACATCACAACTTCTAAGAATGCTTAGACAAATATTTTTAGACTACGCAAGCCGCAACATTCAAAAATAGTGGGGCAATTGATATGTCACCAAATTTCGCCTTTATCCAGTACTAGTATCGAGGCATATCTTAGTTAATAACTTTCAAAATTAAATTTGAGACAATCCAAACTCTAATTTCAGTAAACTTATAACAAAATTGAATGTCTCGAAGAGATAAACCCAATGACACCAGAATCAGTCAAATCTGATCCTAAATAGTTTAAATCGGGGGGCCGAGGACCATTTAAAAGGTTCAAATCACAAATTATCTCCAACCACTAATAAATGAGTTGTATGAATTATGGCATGGAGTGAAATCCTATGATGCAGCATCCAGACAATCTTTTAACTTACGAGCTGTATTAATATGGATGATCAATAATTTTTCGGCTTATGGTATGCTATCTGGTTGGAGCACTGAAGGCAGATTTGTTTGTCCTTATTGTGCCGAAAATACAGAGTCTTTATAGTTGTATAGATGAAAGAAATTCTCGTATATGGGTCATTGACGTTGGCTTCCAAATAATCAATTATTTCATCGACAGAAATAGTACTTTGATAACATAGAGGAGATCCGTGAAGCACCTAGAAGGAATACTGGTATAAATATTTTACAAAAATTATAGAATATTCAGTTTCTGTTGGGCAAATCTAAAAGCTTAAAAAGAGGGCGCAATGTAGACCTGAGTGAACATTATATTTGGAAGAAAAAATTAATTTTCTTTATGTTACCTTATTGGGAGTATAATTTACTACCACACAATCTTGACGTCATGCATATTGAAAAAAATGTATGTGATAATTTCATTGGCACTGTACTTGATCTTGAGAAATCTAAAGATAACTTGCAAGCATGATAAGATTTAGTTGACATTAGAATTAAGAGTGAGTTGCATCCACAAATTCTTGAAGATGGTTCTTATTTTTTTCCCCCAACTTGCTTCATAATGTCAAAAAAAGATAAATTGATGTTCTATCAAGTTTTGAAAAATATGAAATTGCCTAAAGGTTATGCATCTAATATCTTAAGGTGTATTAATGTTACTGAATGTAAGATTGTGGGCCTAAAAAGTCATGATTGTCATGTGCTTATTGAAGAACTTCTACCAATTGCTTTAAGGTCATGTTCTCCATCCGATGAAATTATACATATTATTGTGGAGAAATCAACATTTTTGAAGTCAATTTGTGCCAAGGTTATCGATCCGAATGAGTTGGATAGACTACAAAATAAAATTGCAATAACATTATGTAAAATGGAAAGATCAATACTCTCGTCATTCTTCATGATCATGGTTTATCTATTTATTCACTTGTCTGAGGAAGTTAAATTAGGTGGTCCAGTTTAGTATAGATGGATGTATCCGTTTGAGAGGTATTTCAACAGTAATTATTAATTCATATTATTATTTTTTTTAGATTTACATAATCTTCATAATTATTTTTATTATTACAGATTTTTCTTAGTATTAAAGGACTATGTAGCTAACAAAGCACAACCTGAAATTCTATTTCGAAGGGTTATATTGCTGAAGAAGCGATAACTTTCTATTCTAAATATCTAGAGCGGTCTTAATTTTTTAATAAAGTCGCAACAACATCTAAGGAACAATATATTTTTAAATTTTCAAGTGGTGGAACTCCTTTGGGAAAGGTGACTTCATTTAACTTAGATGATAATTCATTAGTTCAGGCACATAGATATGTCCTCGGACATTGTGATAATTTTGAATGCTATAGACAATATTTCAAAGATAGAGAGAGGAGAAAGCGAAGCAGGCATACACATCTAATAATATCAGATTTAGAGAGACTTATCAATGAAAGATTTCATGAATGTTTGCGTGACACAGTATGTATTCGTATTTTATATTTCTTAAACTTCATAAATTATATTAAGTTGAAGTATTTAATAAAATGAATTATTTTTTTTTATTCCTAGTTATGTTTCAAGTTCTACTGATTTGAAAATCTCAGAAGAAATTAAAGCATTGGCTAAGGGCCCTAATAAAATTATAAATAGATATAAGAGTCTTCTCATTAATAGTTATACTTTTCACACAAAAGAACGAGATGAAGGAAGAAAAATATAGAATTTCGATGTTGTTAATACAAAAGAGATTGGGAACTTTAGTTATTATGGAAAAATTAATGATATTATTGAAATTAATTACTATAACATATTCAAGGTGATATTATTTAAATGTGATTGGGAAAACACAAGTTCAATGGGCATAAGACAGGATGAATTTGGTTATACACTTATGAACTTCTCAAGGCTTATTCATACAGGTCAGAAAATTCAGGATGATCCTTTTATTTTCTCTTCACAAGTGGAGCCTGTATTCTACATTCAAGATGCTAAAAATATGAATTGGAATTTTGTTGTGAGAGTAAAACCACGAGAAGCATTTGATTATAATATTTCTTGCTGCTTGTAAATGTGAGTCCTTAATATATTGCTCTTCACAACCTGATCATCACATTTTATAAAATTTTACAGAGCATTTCATTATTTTAGATTGTTGCTAATCATCTGTGAACTTCTCTATCTGTTTTGTTGTAAGCATTTCAATATTTTAGATTATTGCTAATCATCTATGAACTTCTCTATGTGTTATGTTGCTAATTATCTGTGAACTTATCAATGTGTTAAGTTGTAAGCATTTCATTATTCTATTGCTAATCACCTTGTCAACTTCTCAATGTGAAATGTTGTGACCTATGTTTGGTAACTTGTGCTTGTTATAGATTGTCATACTTATTTAATTACACTCTCTGAAAACATTATTATTTCAAATTTAACCCAACTTTTTTTGTGAAATTTGTTGTGTTCTTAATATGAAAGAAAAGAATATTTTGGATCACCTTATTTTAGAACATTTCTAATTACTCGTTGATTGCTTATTATACATTTTTGTCAAGATTATTTTTCAATTTTTTTTTTCAGGAAATGACAGGAGGGAGCCTTTTTAGCCGAGAAAAAAAAGTGATATGCAAAGGTGGATTAAGTAGAGGAGGATCAAGTCGAGGAGAATCAAGTAGAGGAGAAAGTAGTAGGGAGACTGGAACCCCTTCTACTGCAGTCCACCTAGATTCACAAGAAGAGATTGAGTACAGTAGGACCCAACAGACTCCACGACATTCATTTTGCAGCGAAGCTCCTGTCCCAGAAGAAGGGGTGTGGCTCATAGGTATGATTTTCTATTGTTTGAAAATTAATATGTTATTCATGCTTATTTTATTTATTTTTCCTTGTGAAGATGAGAAAGGAAATCCTATCAGGCATAGGGGGCGTACAACATGTGCTGATATACAAAATATGCTGCGAAGGACATGAATTCATGCAGAGGTGAATGAAAATAACATCCTCTATAACATCCTTGAGTCCATTTTGTTAGGATCATATCTTGGTGTTGTTGCAAGAGATCCTATTTTGGCTCCAATAGCTTTTCCTGATTGAAGAAATAAGGGTATGGAGCCCTTCAAGAAGAAGATGTTAGCTGAAGTTAAGGTATGCAAAATTTACGGTAAATTTTAATTTTTTTAGTTATGTATTATTAACCATATAACATTGTCAACTGCAGTTTAAATTTGAGTTTCCTAGCCATATATGTCATTGGATTCTTCAATCCCTTGGTGTTAAATGGCGTAATTATAAAACTACATTAAAGGCTGAGCATTGGGATAATACATAAATTGAGGAAATTATGGAGAATGTTCCACATGGAGTTGATCAAATGCAATGGTGCCAGCTTGTTACACAATGGTCAAAGCTAGATGATCAAGTAAGTTTTAAGATCAAGTTGTTTATTAAAAATTTATTACTATTATAAATTTTTAAATTTAACATTATCATGTATCACAAGAAAGGTCTGCTAAAAATTCTATGAATGCAAAAAAATAAACGTGTCCTCACACAATGGTCATGTGAGCTTAGTTTGGAGACAGAAGGAAACGGTATAAATTTAACTTTATTTAATTATTACTAATAAATTCTTCATTTATAAACTTACATATTTATTAAAAAAATTTTGTAGTCTATTAAGGATAGATTGCAATTATGGAAAATCAATAGGATGCACAAAGATGGGATATGGTCATCTGAGGACACTATGTAACGATGGGTATGTATATATAGTGATTGTAAATTAATTTTTATAAACAGTTATTCAATAGATTTAAGTATATGTAATTGTATTGTAGACACAGGCTTGTAATCTTCTTACCGAAGAAGGGCTTACACCTGAGGACGGAAACATTGAAGCTAATGAGAGAGTTTTTAGTATAGTTATGGGACCAGAACATTCAGGTCGAGTTCGTACCCAGGGATTTGGTGTTACGCCGACCAGATACTTTCCTCAAAGCAAAAGTTGTGAAGGTGGTGGTAGCGGTAGAAACTTTGGTCAGATAGCTAGACTTAGAGAGGAGTTTAGATCATTCCGTGATGAGATGAGAGAGTTCAGCTCGTTTCGTGATGAGATGAGATAATTTATGCAACAATTTCAAATGAATCAACCACCCCATGGAGGATCAGAAATGGTATGAAAAAATAAATTATGTATTTTTAATGTAAACTGCTTGATTATTATTTTCTTATTATCTTCATATTATTTTCAGGGTGGCAATGATAATTCATTTGATGCCTGATAGTCTGTTGATGAGCTATGGTATTAGTTGTGATGCTTTTGGTTGTATGGATATTTCATGTATTTTTGAACTTATGTTGTTTTGATTTTGAACTCTAGTGGTTGTTCTTTTGTGCTCATTTACTTTCTTGTTATAAATGAGAAATAGTATTCCTTAGTAATTTTACTTGAGTGAAAATTTTTATTTTCACCCTCCACTCTTATTTCTTTTGTGAGTTTCATTTTTTTGCTTTTGTGTTATAGTTTTAAATTGTTCAAAATTTTGAAATGGCACTTAAAGTGACATTTAATGAGGAGTCTAATATTTATGTTATTACTGTTGTTTGAATTTAATGATTACAATTCTTTGGTCATTTTATAGATGTAGGAGTAGTTGGGATATTTAGGAGTAGTTCATTTTTTAGAATCCTATCCAACATTTCATGCCTTTTGCCCCCATATTTGATCCATACATTTGGTAGGAGCCCACACCACCAGTAATAGTAGCAGGAACAAAAGGCAGTGATGATGGTGATGTGGTGGAGGAGGGTTGATTTTGTGTTTTTGTGTTTATCTTACTTTATAGTGTTTTGTTATTTTATATTTCTAAAATATAGTTTTATGTGGATGTTGCTCAAGTGGGCCTTTGTATTAGTTTTTATATGTGTTGAGAAGTGATTTTTATTTAAGTTGAATGCTTATAGTTCTTGCGCTAGTTTATTGCCCTAAATTATTCTTATTAGTAAGTTCCTCCAAGTTGAAGTTTGATTGTTCTTATTATTATTCAAATGCAATTATTATTATTATTTCAACTTCTATATATAAACAATTTCCAAGTGAAACATAACAGTTTCTGTATGTGTATATCTATATCAGATCATTTATTATTAATTATCTGCTGATGTATATGCATATTGGAACAAAGCATGTACTACCGTTTCCTTTTTTTAAAAAAAATTCTACAGAATTGTGGCGGTTACAACCGCCACAATCCTGTAATCAGATTATTTTTACCGATATAACTGCGGTTATAACCGGTGTAAATCTGTTCATTTGAGGCGATTATAACTGCTGCTAGAACTAGCGCTTCACAAAACTACCCCGCCGGTCCATAAACTGTTGTGGAATGTTGTTGCAGCGCAAAGCAATTATAGCGTTGATGCAGCGGTTTTAAAACCGCTGCAAAGAAAAAAGCAGCTGTTATAACCGCTGGGATAACTGAAAAAAAGTGTTGCGATAGCCGTATTTTTTGGTAGTGAATATTTGGTGATGGATTTTTTGTGAGTAAGATCACAACCCAACTTGTAACAAAGTAGGCAACATTTATAGGAGGGGATGTAGTCAGATAATGAAGGATACTTTATTCATAATGAGGGATGTGAACAACAACAAAATAGTAGATAAAATGAAGTTCATCAATGAACTAGCTAATAATATCACTAATACTTTTAAGAAGTAGAATTCTAATGAGTTACTAATAAAAAAAAATACTTACAATGGTCAATTTTCTCAAAATTTCCTTACTATTCATAGATATTACCCGTTTGCAATAGGATAGTTTATTGAATACTTGTCCAACATAGCAACTTTACCTCATTCCTCTTTGTTTAAAAATTATGAGTAAGTGCAAATGGTTGATTTTAGATTTTTAGAGTTTAGGGTTTCAAAGTTTTGGGGAATATGATTAATATTCAAATATAATATTTACCTAAATCAATTTATGTGCGAATAACTATTTTATAATTAAATAGGACTTATTAAATATATTCATGACATAGAAGTATCAAAGATAAAAATAAAAAAATCATTCTAAAGTAATATTCTCTTAATTAGTAGTAAGTATGTTTATATTAATTTAACAATCTTGGATGTGTAATGGACTTCTTATTGTGTAAAAAGGATTAATAGCTCTTATTTTTTTTAAGAGAAACGCAATTGTTTAATTATATGGCAAGTGAACATCACTTGCTGATTATAAAATAAAATTATAGATTCCCTTATTTTGAGGACAAGAATCAAACATTTTTTGGCATAATAAACTCAAAATTAATAGGTTAATTTATATTAAGAAGTTTTTGAAGTAATTATTAATTTTAGACATCACATAAGGAATATAAACTAAAACATGCAAATATTGAGGTTTACTGTGATACTTTGACCAATCATACACATTTAAGTGATGAATAAACTCATAGATAAATTATTTTAAGCAAAGAAGAACTAATTGTTACCAGAGAGCCATCAGGTAGCGACTGAATATAGCTGTCATCCCATATGCTTGGCTGGTAGTTTGCACTTCTTCGTGAAGCTGGAGTTGAGAACACAGCTCCATCAGCTAAGAAACGCTGCATGGTTTGCTCAGCTAGTAGTAGCGAGGACAAACGCTTAGACAGGCGAAGTTCTTCCTCCATGGTATGGTTGCAGGGAAGCTTAGAAGGAATTTATTATGTGATCTTTCTTCGGAAGCATTCAAGAGGCAATGGTCCCATTTATAGATGTGAGTCTGCACTTGCAGCTGTTTTTGTACATTTATCAAGAAATTGCATTTTAGTAATAATAATTATTGATAAATATAATATATATATATATAACTATGGCTTTCATTTTAAAAGTAAAAATAATTAAAAAAAGGTTAAAAGGGTTAAAACACTAAGCCAAATCAATATTATCTAATCATATCATTAAATAAGACTATTTTTTAAGATAGAATTAGGGGACATTGAATTTGACGTTAGTGTAGCTGGTGATTTTAAACATCATGTCACTATTGATTTTAAATGTTAAGTATGAATGCTTTTATGTCAATTTTGACATCCAAATCAATAGAGTAAAATAGCAAAATGATATGACATCCATGTGACCAGAGCCCAGATCAGGAATAAAGCAATGTAACAAAAACATATAACCAAGTGGGCACCTAAGAGACCTTGATGAAATAACACAACAAAAGTGCCAAAGAATTTAATCTAGACATAGATAGAATAATCAAACCATTAAAAGAATTACAGCTAACATAGAACAGGAAATCTGAGCAAAATAAACAGGCCATCATAAGGAAAAAGAAAGCCAGAAACATAGAGATAACCCGTAGTAGAATTGACATGGAGCAATAGAAGATAAAAACACCATTGAAACAAGTATTACACATTTGAGAATATCAAGGCAAGAGTTTTTGTTAAACCAAATCATATTAGAAATCTTAAAATCTTCCTTCGCCAACCAATCAACACAAATATTGCCTTCTCATCATCAAATATGAGAGATTCTAAAATTAACCTAACTAAGCAAAGCTAATGTTTTGTTAACATATAGAATAAATTGGCATTATGACATTTATGAGAAATAACTAAAGAAATTAGCTATTTGGTATTAGATTCAATCTAGATGTTCACAATATTTTTATCAATGCTGAGCAAGATCCTCTTATAAAGAGCATTTAATTCAGTATACAGGGATATTTCCATTAGAAATTGTTGACCCACACATTATAATAAAAAATTTATAAAATTACCTGTAGAAGCGGCAGCCCATCAAGTATCTGACGAAATCCTGTCGCATTATGACATTTATGAGAAATAACTAAAAAAATGAGCTATTTGGAATTAGATTCAATTTAGATGTTCACAATATGTTTATCAATGCTGAGCAAGATCCTCTTATAAAGGAAAAATTATTAGGTGCGGACACCGGACGTAGCTCTACGTCCGGACTCCACTAGAATAGTGCCACGTAGCGACCCGAAGACCCGGTGACCCGTTTCGCCGAGAAGTTCAAATGATGCACGTGCAGTATTACTGAAGAATTACTCCGGTATTACTCGGTATCACCAAAGAATTACTCGGTATTACCTATGAATTACCTAGGTATTACTCGGTATTACCTAGGAATTACTAGGTATTACCGAAGAATTACTCGGTATTACCTAGGTATTACTCGGTATTACCTAGGAATTACTCGGTATTACCAAAAATTACTCGGTATTACCAAAAATTACTCGGTATTACTTGGTATTACCGAAAAAATACTCGGTATTACCTAGGAATTAGTCAAAAAAGGGCAGGTTTTTTTAATTTTTCACGTCCAATCCAGGTTCGGGTCGTCGGGCCAAGCGAAAGTTGTCATAACACGTGCTAAATACGTGGCGCCATTCTAGTAGAGTCCGAATGTAGAGCTATATCCGGTGTCCGTACCTAATAATTTTTTCTTATAAAGAGCATTTAATTCAGTATACAAGATATTTCCATTAAAATTGTTGACCCACACATTATAATAAAAAATTTATATAATTACTGTAGAAGTGGCGGCCCATCACGTATCTGACGAAATCCTGTCGCAGTCCACAAATCGCGCCGAATGTAGTTTCCCACCCCATCCTTCCCGTGCATGATATCGCACTTCTACTCATGGCTTTAAAATGAGAAAGAAATTAAGCTTCGTTCGTTTGCTGTCCACACACACGAGAGCCTCCGAAGCCATCATTCCTTCCCGTATACGCACCTACCCCAACCTGAGCCGCAAGCCTCTTCTTGCCATTCCCAAACTCCATCTTCTTCCTCCAGGCCGAAACCAAACCTCAACCGACGTTTCCTTCGACCTCTACTGCAGCCGACGACCTTTGCCCTAGTCGAACCTCTACCTTGACCTGACCTCCGCTCCAGAGAGATTCTGCAAGCTTCTCACGATCCAAAACTCTATCTCCTACCCACTCGACCTTAGCCCTTCGACGACGTTCCCTTCTCTTGGATCGAAAGCTGCGATAGGAGCCAGTTCGCCTTGAGGGTAGCCATCTCTCTTGCATTCGCGTGCTTCTTCGGCTCTGTCGTTGTTGTTTGACTTCACTTCGATGACCTTTTTGTGGGATTGGAAGTTACGACATTTTGGATCGGAAGCAACGGGAGCTAGCTCACTGTGAAGGTAACTTTCTCCCTTCCCGCGAGCTTCTTTGGCCAAATCTCGTAAATCCATTGATCAAAATGAGGGAAAGGGAGGATTTAAATCTTGTTAATTAAACATGATGTAGTTTAAATCCTGCTTAATCTTGCATAAATCCTGTTAAACCTGACTCAAATCCTGCTTAAATAGTTATAATTAATTGGATTTAATTATTATTAATTATGTTAATTATAATGAATTATTATTAATTATAAATTAATTAAGATTCATTGTTTCTAATTATTATTAATTATTATTAACCAATAATTAATCAGAATTAATTAAATTTAATTATGAATAATTATTTTTAATATAATTAATTATTAATTGGTCATATGTTAATTATAATTAATTATTTTTAATGGTAATTAACTTTTTCTAATCATATTTAATTATGATTAAGTTTTTTTAATTATAATTAATTACGTAAGGAAAGAAGAGAGATCTTCTATTGCCTCGTTTCACGTGCCAACACCGCCGACGTTTCCTCGCCAAGGTATAACCTCCTAAACTTCGAAAACCCATTCTCGGCGCTTGCAGCGCAACGAACGAACCATGGGATCTCGATCAGGTCCATCATCACTCCCCCCACCATTCGCTTTAAGTGCAAGATGGTGAAATTTTTAATTTTAAATATCAAACTTCTCAATTATCTCAACCCAAACTTTCAAACATCCAAACCCAAGCCCATGCTGCTACTATATGCTGGATATCACGTATCTATGAATATGACGTATTCATTGATGACTAGCCTTAATCGAAAGTTCTCTCTCGTGATTGAGAGGGGTAATTAACTATAGGGGCTTGCATCTATAGGAAACCAAAACTCGGATCATAAAGTCCTCACAAAATGAGAGCGAAATCTCTGGATAGTGTCTTATCTAGAAACTCATCTGCTAGCGATAACATGCCAAGATAAATGAGAAAGAACAAAAGCCAGAAATAAAGGTAGTATTATCAATTCAATTCATTTTTTGTAATAGAAAAATTAATATAACTATAAAGTATTATCAATCATAATTTGACAAAGCGGGCATTTTTGGGCTATCTCCTACTAGTGAATTCCTAAGTAAAGTTTGATCAAGGGTGCAAGTGAGTCGTGTAAATTCGTCAGCCAGTTTGTGCTCGACTCACAAGTTTGGAATTGCAAAAGATAATTCTAACATATTGCAATGGGATTGATCTGATTGGAGTTTGTTCAACGTACTGATGATTGAACTCATTTGGCTTAAATTCCTCTACATCAAAATTTAACTATTGATAAAAAAATTATATATATATATATATATATATATATATATATATATATATATATATATATATATATATATATATATATATATATACATACATACATACATGCATGCATATATAATTTTATTTACTGGAGATCACAAATGATCTATCTCAAAAGCTTCAAAATATGAGGGAGGTCGAATAGGGTTCATAATATAGTTATTTTGATTTTGACTGAATTATTTATGATGCATGGGAGGTTTAGGCAATATGATCAAAAAAATAATAAATACAAATTATTGTTAAATTGAGTTACTTTACTCTTTCATAAGATAAATATTGAGTATCTTCTATGTGTGGTGTGTTTAAATCAATGTGATTCTTTTTAAATTTTTTATGATTAAAGAATGATATGTTTAGCTAAATTTTATCCATCAAATTTTTCAAATGTTGAACTCATCATATTAAAAGTCAACTTGAGAATTTAGTTATTTATATTAAAAATAGCAATGGATATTTGAAATTGAAAAGAATTGAAGAGCATGAACAAAAATTAATGAAGATTAAGAATAGTAATATTTATCCTTTATTGTACTAGGGATGTTTGTTCTGATATTATCAATTGCATATTTTGATTTGAATATTATAACGTAACATACTCAATTGTTAGTGTATGTATACATGTCCAAGTCCTTCCTTATTATATTTGCCTAATACATTATAAAGCTATCATACGCTAAGACAACTAAAAAAGGGTAAAAGAGAGGAATTTAAGTAGTGATAAGAACAAAAAAATGTGTGTTAGCAGTTGTAAGATATTAGTCCTCTTAAAATGCACCGCTTCATATTCAACATCATTTGATTGATTGGCCTATTTGATTACCAGTTTAGAATTCTTAAATAATGGGTCCTATGACACTAACAATCTAATCCTAATGCTAACTTATTCACCTCTTCTTTTACTAAATTATTTGGTTATGAATACCATCCTGGCTAAAGTTAACTTATTACAAAAGATATATATGTGACGTGCAACATAATTCTACCATATTATTTGACATTCTATACAATTTTATAAAAAAAATAATATGACTATAAAGCATTATCAGTCATAATATTGAGTGTATTATAGAACCTAGTCATAATTAAACGATATTTTATTCTTTTGATATTCATTTTAATATGATTAATTGCTTTGAAACCACCATTACTCTTCACCATAGCCTTGCAATGGGATTGATTTGATTGGAAGTTGTTCAACTTACTAACGGTTGAACTTAGGGGTGAAACTAGCATTTTTTTTAGGGTGGACAAAATAAGATTGTGAAATGAATAATTTTATGTGTGAAATTAAAAAAAAACAAAACTTTTTCTTAGAATTTGATCAATTGCATTTATTGAAGGTAGGCAAAATAGTTAAAGATTTTAGGGTGGGAAACTACATTAGATTTAAATTCTTCTATATATATTAAGTGAACACAAGAGCTTTGTAATTACTATTATTGCACCTTCTCCTTCAATAATGACACATCCTTCTTTTTCAATCTTTATGATATATATGTATTGTAATATGTCAAGCCCCAAGATCTAATTTGAAGTAGTATTTATTTATCTTTTTTATCATCAATCAGAGCTTCTATAAATCACCAATATAACTCAATATCCAATGAAAGAAATTAAGTATCATACACATGAAAATATTTCACTATATTCATTCACCAAAATCATATTTACAATAGCTAGAAGATCACTAATAAGCTATCTTGACCGCTTCCTTGACCTGAAATATATAAAATCATATTTACAATAGCTATAAGTCTATTAATAGCTCCTGACTATAACAAAATAAAAGAATGGAACTTGAATATCCCAATCTTCCTTACTCCGTAAAGTCTTGACCCCTTCCTTGACCTGAAATATATAAAACTATATAATGAGCTTACAAAGCCCAGCAAAAACTCAAAACTCACTAAATCTTTTAATACAAAACTTAAGGAATTAATATGCATGCTCATCTCAATCAATAGAATCAATACCATTTAATATCATCAATCCTCAATCATCACTAGTATGATTCAATATGATCAATAATAAAAAGTAAGAATCATAATGCTAAAATCCTTAAATCAATGATAGGTGTGAGAATATAAATACATTAGAAATAATTAAATCAGTTATCAATAAACCAGTACTATAGAATGAACATACATGTGTTAATATCATCAATCTTGCCTATCTTGTCAATTATCTATTCTTATGAAATCAATAAATGTAACCGTTCATATGCTATATATGCACACACCTTTCTAATTTATCTATCAATACTATTAATGTATGTATGTATCTATGCATCAATATATAATTCAACAAAACAAGACATCCAATTTTAATAATAGTTTTTTCATTCTTTCATTTGTATTCATCATTATCATTACAGTATATTTATCATTTTATCATTTTAGGTGGTTTTTAATATATCATTAAGAGTCATCCACATCTGCTAATTGGTGTAATCGATCATTAGTTACAAGATATAACTTGGATAACATTATAAATCATATTTGAAAGAAAACCCATTTACTCACCCTCTTTTATAGGTTATTATATTTTAACAGTCAATCCACACTAATTATAGTGTTAACAGCTAGCCTTTATTACTTATATTCAAATACTACATTTATTTCATATCAATTGTGTTAATCTTTCTTTAATACATGAAATGCTTAAATCTATAAAATACAGGAAAACTTATATAATAATATATTATTTTAGAAAATTATAAATTTCATTTAACCAATTAAAATTTAATAATATTATAGTCAAAATATCCATAAAGTCTATATATATCGTATACAAAAAATTATATGGTAAAAGCGCAGTAAATCAGGAGAAAATATATTTTTATCGATTTAAGAGAGATTAAATTTGTCAACTCAAAATCATTGAAAACCAAAATGAGATTTGTGTTACTTATAATGATAAGAGAACTTTTCCTGATTAAAATAATGAATGAAAATGACCAAAATTAACTTTCTCTCCCTGCCCTCCTCTTCCTCTTCCTTTTTCTCTCTTCTTTCATGGCAAGTCAGCCAAAATGACAGAGGTGGAGACACTGGGGGTGACTTAGGTATTTAGGATTTAGAATAAAAATATATATAAAAATATTGTTAGAGGCCTAGCGCCATAGCACTACGATTCAGCATTGCAGCGTTGCATATTAAATCCAAATTATCGTAGAGCAGTGCCTCCAATATCGCGACATCAATTTCTGGCACCACTGTGCTCTCATTCCTAGGATTGCAATGCTACCAAGCATAGCTCAGAAGTGCTCATGTTAAAATAGAAATTCAAAATTTTATTTTAAAACATTTTTTCATATTTTAGGTTGTAACATAATTATTATTCAAGTATTAAATATTATTGATATATTAATAATATTTTCTTTAAAATTATTAAAAAAATCTTTTTATTAATTAATATTTATCTTTTATTTTAAAAGTAAAAATAATTAAAAAAAAAGTTAAAAGGGAAAAAACATTAATTTGAATCCACCTTATTTCATCATGTTAATAAATTTGAATGTTTTAAAGCATAGTGTTGGGGGACATTGATTTTGGCATTAGTGTAGCTATTGCTTCTTCTATATATAGTCAACATTATGTTGGTGTTAATTTTAACTATCCATTATGAATATTTTCATGTAAATTAAACCTAAAATTTTGTTGGGTTTTATACTTAGAATATTATTGTGTTCCTTTTTAAGATTTTCATCATTTCAGTTATATAACCTTACATTTGTTTTATCTTGATGAGTATTAACTTATTCTTCTTAAGCATGAAGTTATTACTATATCTCTTGTTTAATTATAGTTGAGTTCATGACTTACAAGAAGAATTTTTTGGTTATTCCAGAGCAAGTAGTGTTCAACTCTAAACCATCATAAACCATTCATAAGAGTTAAGTTGAAGACTTAAGAGAAAAATTTCATGTATGATATAATAAAAGTGAGAACATTCAGAAATACAAAGAGAAGTGTTGGTCAAAAAAATCCTTTTTTACATCTTATTTTCCTAGATATTACATGTATAATGCCTTTAGGCTAAAAAATGATGAAAGAAAAATTGAAAAAAAGAGAGAAAGAAATTATATAATGCGAGGTGACCTCAACCATTAGTTGCACTCGCCCATCCTCTCTTCATTACTCAATATCAGCTGATAAAAATTAGCTTTGTCCTCAAACCAACTATCTAGGTCTTAAGAGGAAGGCAGTTTCCTTAGATGGTGCTCAATCTCAGTGCAAAATTTGGAGGTAGGGATACTTATGTACTTTGGGGATCGAAAGAAGAGACAAACTTGTCCTCTTTCTCCTTAAACTTGATCTTCAACTTGGCAATATCAACATTAGCTTACTCTTTTACCAAGTGGGTAGCCTCCTTTATGGCATTGTCCTTCTTCTCCAACTCCTCCTTGAAGGTCATCTCCTTTTTGGCCAACTAGGCCCTTATGAAACCCATCTCCTTTGTGGGAGCCATGATGGTCAAGCTGGAAGACTTGAAGAAAAGTAAGGAGTGTGTAAAGTGGTCAAGCTAGATCAGGTCAATAATTTTAATGCACAAAAAAATTTTAATTATAAAATATTATGGTTTATTCCATACATTTATTTGAATATCATCTAGTCCTACTAATTTTTCAAACTTCATTTCCAATAGATGTGTGGAAATGCTTAGAAGATCAAGAAATATTTTAGCTTACTAAACTTTTTGATATTATTTTTAAAGACTAAAAACATGCCAGATTAGTGGAGAAAGAGTGTAATGGTTCTTATTTTTAATAATAAAGGTGATGCACAAGAGTGTGCAAATTATAAAGGCATTAAGTTAATGTGCCATACAATAAAAACATATGAGATAGTAATTGAGCATAGGTTATGACATGATACTAATATTTCTCAAAATTAGTTTGAATTCATGTCAAGTAGGCTTGCTATAGAAGATATACATTTGTTGAGAGATTTGATCGAGAAGTTTAGAAAGAGTAAGGAGGATCTACAGATTTGGAGAAAGCATATACTAAAGTTTCAAGAGATGTGCTCAAGAGTTTTCTAGAGTTTTCTAGAAAAGAAAGGTGTTAATAATGCTTGTATACGAGTCATTAAGGATATGTATACAAGAGTTATTATTTAATTTTATTAAAATATAATGTGGTTTGACCATGTATTTTCCTTTTTTGATTGGATTACATCAGTGATTAGCTTTAAGCCCGTATCTTTTTTGCTTTCATTATTGATGCTCTTACTAAACTTTGCAAGAGGATGTGCTAGTGTATTCTTTTCATTGATGATATTTTTCTTGTTGAGAAGACTAGAGAGGCAGTTGATGAAAAACTTGAATTATGGAGGTCAACTTTAGAGTCTAAAAATTTTCCTTAAGTATATATAAAATTGAATATATGGAGTGCATTTTAGTAGTATAGACCTTGTGGTGGGATTATGACATCAAGTGATCAAGTCATTAAAAATAGTGCAAGTTTTAGATATCTTACATTTATTGTTCAAAATGATAGTGAAATAAATGCGGATATTATTAGTAAAATTTAAGTTGGTTGGTTGAAGTGGAGGAATGCATCAAGCTTGTTGAGTGATAGAAAAGTACCCCTCAAATTTAAGGAAAAATTCTATATGATGGTTGTGAGACCTATAATGCTTAATGTCACATAATGTTTGCTATAAAAAGTCAAGAATAAAATTATGTGTTGCAAAGTTGAAGATGCTCAAGTGGATGAATGGCTTTACACTTAAATAAAGAATGTGTAACTAGTATATACATGAACAGGTTGGAGTAGCTTCAATGGTAGAAAAGATTAGAGAGAGTTGCCTTAAATGTTTTGGTCACATAAAATGTCGACCTTCCAATGTTAAGAAAGGTAGAGGTAGACATAAAAAGACTTGGTTGAAAAGTATTTGTAATAACCTTTTTTATTTGGTTTAAATGAGAATTTGACTTTTAATATGATACAATAGAGAAAAATGATTCATTTAGCCGATCCCACTTAGTGGGATAAAGGCTAGTGGTTATTGTTATTGTGTGTGTGGGTGTATGTATATTATTTACACCTTAACTTAATTAACACTTATTATAGTGGTAAAAAATCAAGCACAAAGTGCATCACCTTTCAATATAGCTCTAATTTGATTGAAATTGTTGGATGTTTATGCGAAAGAAGAGATATTCTATGAGAAAAATAACTTAATAAATTTGTTGAGCAATTTAGAAATAATAGAATTATCCTAATTTTGACTTAAATTCTTTTGATGCATAATAAGTTTTTAGAATAGAGATAAGGGGCATTGATTTTGAGTTTAGTGCAGCTATGCTTCCTCTATAAATAGTCAACTTCATGTCACTATTAATTTTAACTATTAAGCATGATTATTAGCTGAAATGCATGGAGTATAGCGATATAAGCCAACCTCTCAGCTAATGTAGCCTACACTAGCTGAGAGGTTGGCTCATATCGCTGCAAAAACACTTTGGGTACTATCCACTAAAAGCTCATTTGACTATGGTTTTACAATTGCTGAGAAATCCTTAACACAACAATTTATTTTGAAGTGGTTAAAACTGTTGCAATAAGAAAAAAAAGACATTTCAGCTTAACAGGTGGTGAGTTTTGAAAGAATTTAGGGTTTATGTAGCAGTTTTGACAAAAAAAAAATCTAAGGGGCCTCATTCTAATAAGAAGAGAAAGTTTTGTGAGAAAACAAAATTATTCTATATGAAAATGTTCTTAGATTTTCTTTTACCATTTTAAAAAATAAAATGTGTCAAAGCAAAAAAATTATATAGTTACTTTAAACAAATAAAATGTTTACCTATTTAAGACAAAAAAATTAATCTCATATTATACAAGCTTGAGCTCAAACTCAGCTAGGCTCACTCATATGCTTGTTGAGTCACTTGTTTAAATTAAAATATATTTAAAATTTAATTATAAAATAATATAATAAAATACATACTAAATATTTTTAATTATTTCACGAGTCAAGCTCGAACTTTCTTAATGAGCTTGAGTAAACGAGCCGAGCTCGAGCCTAATAATTTTTGAATGAGCCGAGCTCAAGCTCAAAAAGAGTTAAATAAGCTTAGCTCGATTAGACATATACTCAACTCAACTGACTCATTTACACCTCTACATATTAGTGAGTTAGTGCTTTGCTCACATTCAAGAAAACTCCATTAAAAATCTAGAGAAGATGAAATGTGGAAAAAATATGAGCTAGATTTTAACTTGGACAAAATCATCAAAAATATATAAACTAATTTAATGAGAAAGTTTATAGAAATAAAATTATTTACATATCAGATAAAAGATAAAAAAATACACTTGATTTGAGCATGATCAAGGATGATGGATGGGAGATTGAGTTGAAGACGCTCAGTAGTAGGCAATGGTGGTGGCAGAGTAGCTAGGGTAAATTTTAAAAAATAGGGGGAAATATTCTATATGTTTTAGAATATATCAATCGATTATAGTGGTTTTCTCACAACTAAGATATAGTAGCGGATTGAACTATTGCCATTTTTAGCAATTAAAACATCTACTTTTTAGCAGTAGTTTTAACCCGTGTATAATGCCAAAATATGCAGCGAATTTAAAATCACTACTGATATGTGCTATAGCGATGAAAACAATAATGCTTGACAGGGTGGAAAAAATAATGTCAATGAATAACTGATGTGGTGGGCATGAAACTTGTGGGGGGAAGGGAAGGAGGGATGGAGGGAGAATTGATTGCTTGGATTAAACATACTGTGCTTGGTCCCTAAAATATTGGCCCTAAGTTTGAATTCTAAGTAAAAAAAAAATGTTGATTAGGGGATCATTTTGTTGTGAATATTCGTTAGTGATAAGTGATAATGTTTGGAGAAATATTCCACCGTTCAACCGTTCAATCTATAATTAAGCAAAAAAAATAAAAAAAATCATAAGCATTAAAGTGCTAAAAAGGGATATATATAAGTTATTTTTTGTCAAAATTTTGATAAAATTTTAGTTGCCATGGGTCTTTTTTTGCACCAAGCAGTTCAATGGAAACCGTAAGTAATTACTTGAGAAAATTGGAGAAAATTATTTGCTTATAGTTTTAATTGTGTTGCATTGCCAAGTGGAGAACAATAAATTGATTCTAACATGTTCAAACCCCCTTAATTGTCTTCAACTTGTTTAACTCTAGAGCTAATAATTTTTTTTTCTAATGAGCAAGCCAATTTTTATATAAAAGAAACAACAGCATACCATCACATGAATGATTGTGGTAAATTACATAAGGAAGCTTCAACAATTCATATCAAGTACAAAATTCAGGAAAGCATAGTAGAACACCTAATTCATAGTGGAATGGGCTTAATTAGTGAAGAGATGATTCCATCCCTAGTTTCACGATCAGGCTTTCCATACCCATCTCCATATTGATATATGCATTGCGCCATTCGAGGAAAGTTTAGTGCATATCGTTTGAAAGACTCCTCCAAGCTGAAATTAGAAAAATATTCACCATTCAACAATTTCCAATATTTTTTGATTAATTGTTTTATATGGTCCCGTGCAACAAGTTCTGAAACATTTGTCTCATTCATGTAACATTGAATTGATTTTGGTACGTCACCCCTTTGAAGCTCATCCTATATCAAAAAGCCAAAAACTAAAATAATATATCTTATTGATTATATGTTTGCTAATGATGCATGTTATGAATATATATATATATATATATATATATATATATATATATATATATATATATATATATATGAGTAACATATTTTGACATACCATAGATGTTTCCAAGTCATCGTATAGCCGAGTAACCATAGATGAGTAACGAGTAACATCAAAGTAGAACTCAAGACTATTTAGAGCTTCTTTAGTTAAGTCTTCACTTAATAAATATGCAGCAGTTAGCGCCAAAGCAACAACAGCCGACAGCCAACCATTGTTCATGTACTCATTTAGGGTGGGAGTGTATCCTGTACTATACCATATTGCCTCCACTAAATATGCTTTGCATTGATCTCCCCACTACATCAATAAGTATAGAAAATATTGCTTTACATATATTCTTCGAATATTTATAAAGTAACATGTGATGTAAGGACTGCTTACCGCTCTTTTTAGTTGTGGAAGAATGTCTAATCCTTTTTCTTTTGAAAATACACATGCTATATCATTCATTGTATTGATAAGTGCCAGCAAAGCTGTCTTCATACAATTTGGAAGTGATTGGATCTCAGTGATTTTCCATCTGAGATATACAAGTTATGAATCATTAAATAAAATTAACTTGTGTTATTACTGATGGCATTTCTGCCGTAAGAATTCATTATAATTGATAAAATGTGATTGAAATAGAGAACATAATATGTGATGTCTTTTCACATAAGCTCCTTTTTTCAAAAAAATATTTATTTATCGTACTATAATTTTATATTTTTTACAGATAAAAAAGAAAGTGCTATATAAATTTGTCTAATGTATAGATTCCTTACTCATCAACGGCATTTGTAAAGAGCACAAGTTCTTCTACTGAACCATAGATATCATAAATATCATCAATTGTTGTAATTATAGAAGCTAATTTGGTAATCTCCTTCCTACATCTCCAAAAATGTGGCTCAAAAGTACATCCCATAGCCCAAAAATAGTTCTCCATCAATCTATCTCTTGCAAAACTAAACTCATCACCAGCAAGACCAATACTCCTCCACCAACTAACATGCATAAAAATTTCCATTAGAAAGGTTATATATATATATATATAAAGCATGAATGACTTCTTGAATTACATACCTAGACATCTCCTTAACTTCCCTCTTGTAGATGCTTTGCACCATGTTGAAATCTAGTTTAGCAAACTCAAGCAAGCTATGATTCATGTTCTCTTGCCTTTCATAAGCATCAATGAACCACCTGGTGTGCAGCCTTGGCATTCTCCAATGCAAAGGGAGCTCTAAGGCATGACTTATTTGTTCCACTAATGAGGGATGAATAAGCAATGGTTCCTTAAGATAATTACTTAAATGCTTAGTTGTGAATTCCATTGCTTCATCTAGATCATCCTCGCCTTCAACACTAAGATAAGAAGCCTCGTACAGACTTAACATTCCCTTTACATCATTCACAATATGAACTTTGAAGCTCCCATTCTCATTTTTGAAGCTCCTAACCAGGAAGTCTTCTCTACAACATTGAATAACTATTAGTTGCACATAAGTTCAAATGTTAAAGTTTATAACAATGACAGAAAATAAAATGCATAATATTAATATTGTTTCTATTAAAGTGCCATTAAAAGAATGTCAATAAAACTAATGTACCTTTAATTGAATAAGATAAAGTTCAACTTTTTAAAGTAATATTTACATGTAATTTGATCGAAGGTTATACTTGCCTTGTATTTGGGGCCTTAATGCCATATTCTCTGAGAAGCCTAAAGAGTAAGGCTGAGCCATGAAGACTATTTTTTAATATATTGCTTAAGCTTTCCATTGATGAAGCTATGAAAGTAAGCACATTTTTTATCTCACTCTCAAAATGATATGAAATCCCAAGCTGGCACAAGGCATTTACATAGTCTAGTAGCTCAATAGTATCCTTTTGTTTGTTATGATCAATCAAATGTCTCACCTCCTCATTTAACTTCTCCCATAAATTAACTTGTGTTACATCCTGTGATACATAAATATTGATCATCATCTATAGTTAATAAATACTTTTAAGAAGAAAAGAAATCATAACTAAGCCAGTATGTAATATGTAAAAGTGCAAAAATGTAATATTTGGACTCCTAAAATCATATTTATGTCACATTTTCTTAAGATTAATGCATCTTTATTTTATATATATATATATATATATATATATATATATATATTCTCTATGTTAGAAAAGAAAAAAATTTGATATAATTGATATTTATTTTCTTACATAATTATGTAAGCATATTCATGCTTATATATAAATCATTGAAGAGAAAATAAAAGGAAAACAAATAAGAAATAATAAATCTAATAAAGGAGAATAATACTAATAGAAAACCATGTTGTGATATATATATATATATATATATGTATAATTCTCTCACAAACTCTTTGAGTCAAAAAAGATGTAAACTTAGGTTTCATATACATTAAATTCTTGAAAAGGGTTTGGAAGGATAGGAATCGAGAAAGATGTCTATTGGATGCTCTTAAGAAGTAATAAGCTAAAAACAAAATAACCACTTAATGTGTCTACGAGGGCAATATTTTGATCGTTGCATCAGAAAATTAATGAGGCGCCTAGTAAAAAACAAATCATTGTGATTGATTTTTATTAGGAAGGATCACTAACCAAAACAATATCATAGTATTCAATACATATAAGTGGTGATATAGCCATATAATTCAGGTCGTGGTGAAGGGAATCTCACAAATAATGAAGAATGTGCGTGGTGAAGGGAATCTCACAAATAATGAAGAATGTGAATAACAATAATATAGAGAAAAGTAAGAAGCATTAATTAGGAACTAAACATGGTGATGCATTTGAGATGATTTTATTGCAATTGAACATCACTTGCTAATTATAAAATAAATTTATAGATGCCCTTATTTTAAGCACAAGAACCGAACATTTTTTAGCATAATAAACTCAAAATAGGTTAATTTATATTAAGAAGTTTTTAAACTAATTATTAATTTTAGACATCACATAAGGAATATAAACTAAAACATGCAAGTATCATAGACCTCATAAATATATGCAAATTTTGTTGAACAAGTTAGTCCTAAATAGTGGTGGCAATATGGCTTATGGAACGAAGGCATGCTTACATATAATATTTCTTAGGCTTCATTTGGGAAAGCCTTTTAATACTTTCTAAACCAGCTTTTTAGTATAAAAATTTCATGAAAATTAAAAATTTTTGTACTAAAAAGTTATTTTAGAAAGTAATAAAAAAGTTATCCTAAACAAAATCATAGAAATAGAATTTATAAACGAAACTAGGACTCATATGGATAAATATTGGTGTTTTTGGAAGATTTTTTATCATAGAGAAAATTTAATATTTATATTATATTATGTTACCAAAGAGCCATCAGGTAGCGACTGAATATAGCTGTCATCCCATATGCTTGGCTGGTAGTCTGCACTTCTTCGTGAAGCTGGAGTTGAGAACACAGCTCCATCAGCTAAGAAACGCTGCATGGTTTGCTCAGCTAGTAGTAGCGAGGACAAACGCTTAGATGGGCGAAGTTCTTCCTCCATGGTATGGTTGCAGGGAAGCTTCAAAGGAAGAAGAAAGAATTTATTATGTGATCTTTCTTCATAAGCATTCAAGATGCAATGGTCTCATTAAAATCTTCTGTTGCATATCTCAATTTATAGATTTATCAAGAAATTGCATTTTAATATTTTTACTGTATGAGGACTGTTTTTTAAGATAGCGTTAGGGACATTGAATTTGACGTTAGTGTGACTGGTGATTTATAACATTATATCACTATTGATTTTGAATGCTATTTTTTTTTTTTTTTTTTGGGAACGGGGGTTTCTGCCCTCTGCCACCCCCGAAAGAGGCGCTTGACGGCGCAACTAATCCCTCGGTGAGCCTACCAGCAACCAGCCCCACAGGTGCAAGACCCACAGTTATTTTCTCCCCCGCAGGAGTCGTGTCGTATGAGAGGGGATTCGAACTTGGGATGGGGGGTTCCCAATCAAGCTCGCCCACCAACTCACCTAAGCCCGGTGGGGTTGAATGCTATTTTAAACATCATATGTCATTCTTTCGGTTTGTTGTCCGGTCCAATTTTCAGAACCTTGTGTTTGCCTCTATTTTTTTTCAAAAAAAATTAAATATTTATTGCAGCAGCAATTCGTACCAAAATTTGACCCGTTTGCAACCATGACTACCGCTTGAGTACTATTATGTGGACAGAAAAGGTGGTCGTGTTTGTGGTCATTATTTGGGCTTGCAATCTTCTCGTTCATTCAAATCTTTTCCACGCACTAAGCCTGTGGACTCCACCCGGTTATTAACTAAATGTAATTGCCATCTGGAGTCCGGCTACGCATCCGGCTTTGCGGACGCCACTTCGTATTCCAATGCAGAAAAACTATCATAATAAGTACGCCTTACACACTTCGCTCCACATGCCGGTCACTCTGCTCCACTTAAATTTTAGATTTTATTTGAGACAAATTTTTTAGTGTTTTTTAAATCATTTTTTATAGTAAGAGATTTTTATAATAAAAATTATTTTAAAGAGTAGTATATAACCGTCACAAATGAATTCTAAAATAACAATTTTTAAAATATTTTTTTATTTTTATTTTAAAAATTGAGATATCTACCCTCTGTCATCCTCATTAGTAGGCGCTTGGAGACGTAACTAATACCTCGGCGAGCTTACCAGCCACCAACCCCATAGGTAGAGGACCCACAGTTATTTTCTCCCCAGTTAAGAAGTCGCATTGTATAAGAGGGGATTCGAACATGGGTTAGGGGTTCCCAACCATGCTCGTCCAGCAACTCAGCTAAGCTCGATGGGGTAAAAAAGTATTAAAATTAATAAAAAAATAATGATTAAAAGCAATCCCAAATAAAATCTTAAGGTTTATTTGAGATAATTTTTAATTATTTTTAGTATAAAAATTTCTTAAATATAGTGATCAAAAGCTGTCTGAAATAAACTTTTGTTTATATTTCCTTTTTAAAACTCATTAATTTACTCTGAAAATCTTAATATATTCAAATTAAACTCCTTCATTTTCACCAATAATTATTCTCATATTTATGTTTTATACTCTCAATAAATAATATATTTTTAATAATATTTTATATTCTATATCAAAAAATACAAAATTTTATTATATATTTATCATATATTTGTAGTAGATATATATATATATATATATAAAAGGATAAAAATAGTCCCTTTACGAAGGGTCAAAAATTTTAATTTTCTTCATTGATATTTATAAAGGGACCAAATTGATCTTAACGAATGACTAGTTTGGTCAATAAAAGTCTAGAGTTCAAATTGATATTTTTATATAGTTAGGAAAATTTTTTGTTCTTTAGAAAATAATTAGGGATTAATTTTATCCCTTTATTGGAAGTTGTTCAACTTATGAATGGTTGAACTCGGGGGTGGAATCAACCTCTCTTTCGAGGGTGGGCAAAATAAGATTGTGAGATGCATAATTTTATTTATGAAATTGTGAAAATTTATTTATTTTTCTTAAAATTTGGATAATTGCATTTATTGAAGGTGGCCAAAATAGTTAAAGATTTAAGGATGGGCAACTGTATTATGTTTAAATGCTTCTATATATATATTTAGTGAACACAAGAGCTCTCTAATTACTATTATTGCACCTTCTCCTTTAATAATTGCACATCCTTTCTTTTTCAATCTTTATGATATATATGTCATGTAATAATTATTAAAGTATTAAATATTATTGATATATTAATAAATCCATAAAATTAAAAAAAATAATAAGCATTAAACTGCTAAAAAGGGATATATGTTATTTTTTGTCAAAATTTTGATAAAATTTTAGTTTCCATGGGTCTTTTTTTGCACCAAGCAGCTCAATGCTCTACAATCCCTTTGCATGGATTTGTACTTGAGTTTCTTTTCTTTGTCTTTGCCCTTAATATGTCCATTTCTCTTTCCTACATTATGTTGATTGTAACATAAATTGTTGTTGTCCATTGGTGTTTATTCTGCTGGTGGGTTGGTGCCTCTTATGGATGTTGATGCCATTTTCATTTCTGCATCATCTTCTTCTGGTGATTGGGTGGTTGCTATTGCCTTTATTATGTCTCTACCTTCTTATTTAACTTCAGGATTTCCTTGTGGTATTGGATTTGTTCATCGACTGGTGATCCTGGGGGTCTTCTCATGAGGATGTGCCTTTGGCGTTTTTTATTTCTCTAGCTTTGGGCCTACGGCTACTCCTAATGGAATGTTTATGTTATAACTCATTGCCTACATTTTCATTTTATTTCTTGTAACTAGTATGGGAACTTTAACTCATTAAGCCTTTATTTACTTTTTTTTGTAACTCTTTCAGCATTTTGTGATTTTGTGATCCCTTTAAGGACTTTGCATTGTAACCTTTTTTTTGGATGAAATTAAATTATTATTTCCTAAAACAAAAAAAAGAAACCATAAGTAATTAGTTGAGAAAATTGGAGAAAGTTATTTTCTTACAATTTTAATAGCATTGCATTGCCAAGTGGAGAACAACAAATTGATTCTAACATGTTATAACCCCTTAATTGTCTTCAACTTGTTTAACTCTAGAGCTAACAATTTTTTTCCAATGAGCAAGCCAATTTTTATATAAAAGAAGTAATAGCATACCATCACATGAATGATTGTGATAAATAACATCAGGAAGCTTCAACAATTCATATCAAATACAAAATTCAGGAAAGCATAGTAGAACACCTAATTCATAGTGGAATGGGCTTAATGAGAGAAGAGATGATTCCATCCCTAGTTTCACGATCAGGCTTTCCATACCCATCTCCATATTGATATATGCATTGTGCCATTCGAGGTAAGTTCAATGCACATCGTTTGAAAGACTCCTCCAAGTTAAAATTAGAAAAATATTCACCATTCAATAATTTCCAATATTTTTTGATTAATTGTCTTATATGGTCCCGTGCAACAAGCTCTGAAACATTTGTCTCATTCATGTAACATTGAATTGATTTTGGTACATCACCCCTTTGAAGCTCATCCTATATCAAAAAGCCAAAAACTAAAATAGAATATCTTATTGATTATATGTTTGCTAATGATGCATGGTATGAATATATATAGATGAGTAACATATTTTGACATACCATAGATGTTTCCAAGTCATCGTATAGCCGAGTAACCATAGATGAGTAACGAGTAACATCAAAGTAGAACTCAAGACTATTTAGAGCTTCTTTAGTTAAGTCTTCACTTAATACATATGCAGCAGTTAGCACCAAAGCAACAGCAACCGACAGCCAACCATTGTTCATGTACTCATTTAGGGTGGGAGTGTATCTTGTACTATACCATATTGCCTCCACTAAATATGCTTTGCACTGATCTCCCCACTACATCAATAAGTATAGAGAACATTGCTTTACATATATTCTTCAAATATTTATAAAGTAGCATGTGATGTAAGGACTGCTTACCGCTCGTTTTAGTTGTGGAAGAATGTCTAATCCTTTTTCTTTTGAAAATACACATGTTATATCATTCATTGTATTGATAAGTGCCAGCAAAGCTATCTTCATACAATTTGGAAGTGATTGGATCTCAATGGTTTTCCATCTGAGATATACAAGTTATGAATCATTAAATAAAATATACTAGTGTTATTACTGATGGCATTTCTACTGTAAGAATTCATTATAATTAATAAAATGTGATTGAAATAGAGAACATAATATGTGATGTCTTTTCACATAAGCTCCTTTTTTCAAAAATATATTTATTTATTGTACAAAAATTTTGTATTTTTTATAGATAAAAAAGAAAGGGCTATATAAATTCTTCTAATGTATAGATTCCTTACTCATCAACGGCATTTGTAAAGAGCACAAGTTCTTCTACTGAACCATAGATATCATAAATATCATCAATTGTTGTAATTATAGAAGCTAATTTGGTAATCTCCTTCCTACATCTCCAAAAATGTGGCTCAAAAGTACATCCCATAGCCCAAAAATAGTTCTCCATCAATCTATCTCTTGCAAAACTAAACTCATCACCAGCAAGACCAATACTCCTCCACCAACTAACATGCATAAAAATTTCCATTAGAAAGGTTATTATATATATATATATATATATATATATATAGCATGAATGACTTCTTGAATTACATACCTAGACATCTCCTTAACTTCCTTCTTGTAGATGCTTTGCACCATGTTGAAATCTAGTTTAGCAAACTCAAGCAAGCTATGATTCATGTTCTCTTGCCTCTCATAAGCATCAATGAACCACCTGGTGTGCAGCCTTGGCATTCTCCAATGCAAAGGGAGCTCTAAAGCATGACTTATTTGTTCCACTAATGAGGGATGAATAACCAAAGGTTCCTTAAGATAATTACTTAAATGTTTAGTTGTGAATTCCATTGCTTCATCTAGATCATCCTCGCCTTCAACACTAAGATAAGAAGCCTCGTACAGACTTAGCATTCCCTTTACATCATCCATAATATGAACTTTGAAGCTCCCATTCTCATTTTTGAAGCACCTAACAAGGAAATCTTCTCTACAACATTAAATAACTATTAGTTGCACATAAGTTCAAATGTTAATGTTTATAACAATGACAGAAAATAAAATGCACAGTATTAATATTGTTATTTTATTAAAGTGCCATAAAAAATGTCAATAAAACTAATGTACCTTTAACTGAAGAAGATAAAGTTCAACTTTTAAAAGTAATATTTAGTTGTAATTTGATCAAAGGATATACTTACCTTGTATTTAGGGACTTAATGCCATATTCTCTGAGAAGCCTAAAGAGTAAGGCTGAGCCATGAAGACTATCTTTTAATATATTACTTAAGCTTTCCATTGATGAAGCTATGAAAGTAAGCACATTTTTTATCTCACTCTCAAAATGATATGAAATCCCAAGCTGGCACAAGGTATTGACATACTCAAGTAGCTCGATAATATCCTTTTGTTTATTATGATCAATCAAATGTCTCACCTCCTCATTCAACTTCTCCCATAAATTAAGTTGTGTTGCATCCTGTGATATATAAACATTGATAATCATTTATAGATAACAAACTCTTTTAAGAAAAAAAGAAATCATAACTAAGCTAGTATATAGTATGTACAAGCGCACAAATGTAATATTTGGGCTCTTAAAATCATGTTATCTTCACATTTTCTTACGATTAATGCATCTTTATTAAAAAATATTATTTATGTTAGAAAAGAAAAAATTGAGGATAATTGATAATTATTTTCTTATGCAATTATACAAGAATATGCATGCTTAAATATAAATCATTGAAGAGAAAATGAAAGGAAAAAATATGAGAATAATAAACCCAATAAAGGAGAATAATACTAATCAGAAACCATGTTCTACATATTTAGGCATGTTGTGATATATATTAAATAATTCTCCCACAAACTCTTCGAGGCAAAAAAGATGTAAACTTGGGTTTCATATACATAAAATTCTTGAAAATGGTTTGGAAGGATAGGATCAATGAATATGCCAATTGGGTACTCTTAAGAAGTAATAAACTAAAAGAATAGAGTTAGCACATTCATCATAAATGAAGTTATAGTTAATCTTATTGTGCTTAGCTCATTCATGATAATCATAATTAGAACAAGTATCAATAATGCTTTGATTATCACAACGAACAATAGAGGGATCATAATGAGAAACTTACATATTATTAACTAGTCATCAAACCAAAATAACCACTTAATGTGTCTACAAGGGTAATATTTTGATCTTTAGTAAGAAAACAAGTGACCCTTATTTGTTTCTTATTCCATCAAAAAATTAATGAGGCGCCTAGTAAAACAAATCATGGTGTTTGATTTTTATTAGGAAGGATCACCAACCAAATCAACATCATGGTATGTAATACATATAAGTGGAGATGTAGCCAGATAATTAAGGTTGTAGTGAAGGGCACCTCACAAATAATGAAGAATGTGAACAACAATAATATAGAGAAAAGTAAGAAGCATTAAGGAACTAAACATAGTGTATTATATAAGTAATATTATAATAATTAAGTATAAGGTAAACCAACCCTTGAACTAGAAGGTGATATAAACTAAGATAAAGAAAGATGCCCTATGAATGGATTTGAGATGAGTATAAGGGTCTAGAGGAGTAGAAGCAATTTTTTGCTCAATGATGCCAACATGATGGAGAATCTTCACAAACTATTAGAGTTGAGAGACCTGGGAACTTACATTAATTTTTTGGTATCTTAATCTCCTCAGATTCTATAGATCATTATCCTTTTATAGTCATTGTTTGTGATGAGATTTCATCATTATTATTACTAGTGATGATCATATCATTCACATAAAAGAGATCCAAAATAATGATAGGAGTAGTGCGATGAACAAAAAGAGTCAGATCAAGATAATTAGAGGATCGACTAAGCTATTTAATTGGGTTGTTGAATTTTACAATCCAAGATCATGAAGCTTGTTTTGAGGCCATAAAGTTCCTGTCATAGATGATATATTTTATTTAAGAGAACAACTAGTGTTATGGTTCTTGAATCGTCAATAGAGATGGTGATGTTCGATTGAGTAGGGGAGAGAAAGGAAGACATAGGAGGCCCATAGATCTAGCAGTGTAAAGTGATGCTAGCAAATGGTGATAATGACTACTATGATAGTGGTTACCTAGGATCATCAGCAATGGGGAACCAAGTTAGAGAATCTTGTAGACATGAAAAAGGCCATTAATAGTGAAATTTTGGATTGAATAAATATGCTTTTAGTTTTATAGTACAACAAAATTTTGTGGCTGCAAAAGGCTAACAAAGAGTTAAATAAGAAAAGGAGGTCTGAGTTATTTGGTTTCTTGTTTGATAGCTTTTTGAAATTATGGTTAAGTGTATAGACAGATTTTCCCTTTTTTTATGATTAGGGTTTCTAATTTTTAAGACTTAAACTAGTATTCAAATATAATATATACATAAATTACTTTTTGTTTCATAGTTAAATAAAACTTATTGAAGATATTCCTACCAAAAAAATAATAAGGATAATATTAACCATATTTTAATGATATTATTTTAATTATTGAGTATATAAGTTCTACTTCATGATGCCATCTTGTATGGTCAACCTTTTAATTACTATTTATTTTGCATCCTATCATCAAAAATATTATATACATTATTTATTATAGATTTGTGAGCATATAAGGTGGCATCATGAGAAAAAGAGAGAGCCAACTAGCTTATGCCATCAATCAAATCTTGAAGCATAAGCCTATTTTTAATTGTACATATCTAAATTTTGCTTCAAAGCAATGAAATATTAGACTTCACATGGCTTACAAGTTCATAGGTTTATTTCATATGGTCATTTTGCTTCATCATACTAATGTTGGCCAATCATAATTATACAATATAACCTACCTCTTGAGAAGTGTATCATCAATCAATTATTTTTTTATGATGATTATTCTCAATTCATACGTACAATCTAAAAGGTAAAAAAGATAGCTACCTTCACTCATGACATATTGATTAAGAATCTTTTGAAAAATAACTTCGCTATTATGGTTGCAGAAAGCAGCTTTCCACCACAAAAATTTTTGAAAAGCAATAAGAAAGTAAAGGCCAAACGAAATTAGAGTTGGTGTCTGAAAAATAAAGCAGATAGAAAGCTATCTCAAACGGACCCTTATCTATCTTTTAAGTGCCAACTAAAGCATCTGAAAATTGTGTTGTGTGCCAATATGCTTCAGTTATTTACAACCAAACAATCTGACAAAAGTGTCCATGATCTGAGGAGAGAATGTCCTTAGGAGAACTGAGTATTCCTTCTTCATAAACATGGTCTATGACTTCTTTGAAGTTGTAGAATCCTCTCTTTCACATAAATATCTTAATATCTATATGATTAATTATTATGTAGAAAGAACCTTAAAAAAACATTTTAACCAATAAAGCAATAATCATTACCAGAGAGCTATCAGGTAGCGATTGAATATAGCAGTCATCCCATAAGCTTGGCTGGTAATTTGCACTTCTTCGTGAAGGAGGTGAGGATTGAAGCTCTCCTTCCATGGTTGCAGAGAAAGCTTGAAAGGAAGAAGAAGGAATTTATTATCTGAGCTTTTCTGTAGCAGCTATTTCCTTAAGGCTAAAATAGAAGAAGTAATCATAACTTACCAAAATCTGCTGCGACGTTATTACCGTAACGAATTTCTTACAGAAATGTTTATGCAGAAGTGCTTATCAGTCTTGATTTTTCTCATGTACAGGTATATAAACTGGACTCATTAATATAAAGAATTTCTTATGGAAATGTTCGTTATAATATTAATTTACGTAACCAGAGCTTCAAATCTTATCTAACCGGCCGGCCGCTTATTAAATTTTTTTTTAATTTTCGCTAATTTTCTCTCTAAACGTAATCAACATAAATTTTACTTGTGCTAAGGATAAGATTTGACTACGTAATTAGCATATCCATAAAAAAAATTTACATGATAGGCACGAATATCAAGGTAAATTTTAAATTGAAAGTTTTCTGAAGTTAAATTCAAGATCATATTAATCCCTTTTTTTTTTGTTTTTTTTTTTGGGGGGGGCGTCGATGATGATTGGGGTCAACTCGTGCACCAATTTCAGATTGTTGGAGGACTCCTAGTGCTTTCGGGTTTTGAAGATTTCTTTCACTCTAATTGGTCTTTCTCGATTTATTCAGGCCTTTAGGCGACCGGCACGGACTTGTTTGTTAGTGTTACAGAAGATTAACATAATCAGATGAAAATAGCCGAAGGCCAAGAGGCTTTCCGATTTTTGGATAGACAAATTGTGTTAAAAAAGGTTGCAACCCCCCCCCCCCCCCCCCCCCCCCCACAAATCCACCCTTGTCATTGAATCAGAAGTGTTTAAATTCGAGCCTAAATGAGATCAAATCAAACACTTGAAGCATATTGAAAACTCTATATATTAATTGGATGACCACTGATCTCTACTTATAGTCAAATTGAGCGGCTTGACTAGGCGAATCCAACAAGCTCAAGATCATTCAATTCCTATATCATTAAAGCACTTACATTGTTGCGTCAACATTTTATGATCCAAAGAATAATCAATATGAAGTATACAATGGAGTTCTTTGGATTCTGGCCAAATTTATCCAAATATCCCTTTTAAAAAGCCTATAAATAGAGCATTATTCTCTACATAGAAGAGGTACAAGAATTGAGAGAACTAAAGATCTCTATTATTTTTTGGATATCTCCGCCGATGACACCACCAGCTATCATCACCAATAACCACTGACAATCTTCGCTGCCACCGATGACCACCTCCAACAATCTCCATCGATCATCATCTCTGGACTCCTGTCAAAATCTAACTATGTTGTTGGGTATTAAATGTCCAACTGTCTCCAACAATTACTATCATCGCCTCTAGACTCCTGTTAAGATCTAACCCTGTTATTCGATATTAACTATCCGACCACCTCTAGCAATTACTGCCCTAGTCTCCAAACTCTTATCATGATTTAACTCTATTTTTTGAGTATTAACTTTTTTGTCTGCAAACACATTACTTCTATAATCTCTAGAGGGAAAATTAGATATTTGGTTCTCAAAGTACTCCTATCTTCTTCAATTGTGAAGAAGGAAAGATTCTTGCATCTCTTGATATTTATTGGATTTTTCAATTGGGTCAAGTCCCGTGGTTCATTCCCTTTCTGGGTTTCCCACAAAAAAATTTTCTTCGGTCACCTATAATTTTTTTTCTGTAAGAGTCAGAATTGTTTTCTAAAGTTAAGACATAAAATACAACATCTAACAATGCAAATTTTCTAACACTGCAGTACTCAATGTCGAACCAAATTTATTTGAAGAGATTTGAAGAATGTAATAATAATAAATTTTATTTTCATATAACATTATAACAAAATTCAAATAAAATTCAACTATCTAGAGGATTAAGATAAACTCTTGTCATGGACAACTATAACATTGATGTCAATCATCTCTATCAAGATAGATGCCCAACTTTTCCTAGTTATTGGCCCTCCCTTCTTCAAGAAGAACATTGATGATCTCTTAATGACAATTTTAACACCTAAATGCTTCTCATAGTTTCACCATAAAACTCATCATCTATAATTCATATCTTATATTGTAGCAATGTCTTCTCCACTTACAAGAAAGGGCATCCTTTGTAATTTATGTGACTCACACTAATATAATTATTTAAATTAACCCAAGTCCTTTTTCTAATTTTCCACGTTAAAAATAAGACGTCTTTTATGACCAATGATCAACTTATTATGTGTGAGAGATTTTTATATGATGCTAAGATGATAAATGCTCTCTCCTTCTACCAATCATGAGATTTTTATAGCCTTATCCCATAAAGCTCCTCAAAATTAATGATCTGATTTAGGCTTCGTTTGGGACAACTTTAAGTCACTGATTTTTTGTTACTTTCATAAAATTTTTGTATTAGAAAACTGTTTTAGAAAGAGTAAGAAAACTATCTCAAATGAAGCCTTAGTAAAAACAAAATTATCATTTTTAAAATATGTAATGCTTTTAGAGGCAGTCAAGTCAGCCCTTATCCCATGATTTGTCTTTGAGTGGCTGACAAATTTGCTTAAGAAAAAACCAAAGATTCTTACTTAATTGGCTGGACAGTTTCATTAAGGAAATAAGGAACAGATTTGTATTTTTTGAATGATTCTTGCATGGAATCAAGTATAGGAATAATTATGGGTGATAGGCTTGTGTTAATTAAAAGTGTTATTTGTTCTATGCCCATTTATCTTTTTCAAACTATTGACTTCTCTTTGGATTGGATAAAATTATTAATGGATTCTTTTGGGGTTCTTCTCAAGATAATAGAATGATTCGTTGGAGGGCTTGGAATTCTTGTATTGGTCCATATGGTGAGGGTGGTGTGGGATTCAAATCCACTATGGATATTGTTAAATATTTTTTTATTAAATTTTGGCGAAAGTTTTGAACTAGCAATTCTTTATGGGCAAATTTCATGAATCCTACAATAGGTGTTAGGGGTCAGGGGTGGAACCAATCTCTCTTTTGAGGGTGAGTAAAATATGATTGTGAAATACATAATTTTATATATGAAATAGAATAAGAAATTTTTTTATAGAATTTGGGTAACTGCATTTATTGAAAGTGGGTAAAATAGTTAAAATATTTAATCTTCTAAGAAAAAAATTTAAAGTTTGCAATTGTTCATCCTGAGCTCTTTCTGATTCCACCCCTATTAAAGGTATCCCAATATTGGCAAGGAAAGTTAATTTTGAGTTGATTAAGATTAAATTTAAATAATTTGAGTTCTAGTCCATTCAACCTTACTTTTAAAAATGAACTTGTCATTAATAGTAATTATGTAGAAGATATGGAATAATATTCTTAAAAGGCTCATACATTCACATCTTTAATTCTATAAAAAAGTTATATTAATAAAAATTTTAAATATGAATCTAACAAATTTTCACTAAAATGAATGACTAATTGAACAAATATATATATATATATATATATATATATATATACTAACAATAGCTAATAAATGCTGCTTTTTTTGATCTATTAGTTGAGAGCTTGGACTACCAACCAAGAGGTCTTGAATGTTAATGCTAAATATATGTGAATTTATCTTAATTGACCTAAATGTCCCAAAAAATAATAGCGGCTAGGAATGCTTGTGCTTATTCACAACATAGATTATTTTTATTTTTTATTTTTTGAAATTTAGAGAGCTAAGAACTTTTAATAAATTACAACTCAGACAAAATTTTAAATCATATAGCTACTTATAAGTTGCAAACAAAAATATTTGATGTCCAAAAGAAATTAAGAAGAAGAAAAAGAAGCCAATGCTTTCAAAATTGAACTTAGAATGAGCAAAAATTTCATCATGAAGCCTCTGGTTACCGTTAGACCTTCCAAGGGGATGAAGGGATGAGTGGGTGATAAAGCATTATTCATACGATGCATCAGCATAGAAAAAAGTATAGAAAAAACAAGCGAGAATAAGTGAAAAACCTCATCATACAATGCATTCCCTTAGGAAAGCTCAAAAAACATCTCAACTGTAATCATCCCAACACAAGCTCAGATCATAAGCCTTTTTTAAGTATAAAATTTCTCATAAACTATATAGCAATGCAGAGAAAGAAGAAAGGTTATTCTACAACTTACATGCCTTTCTTCAATGATTTGCATTGTCTCTAAAGATAAATCTAAGAAAAACCAGAATCAGTAGTTATCCTGTGTCCTTGGTCTCATGCAGCCACAAAAAAAGTCTCTTTTCTTCCCCTTCCTGTCCTTTCTTCCATAGAGGTAGTCCCTCAATAACACTCGAGGAGTTCGATCACCCCCTTCTCTGGAGGGATAGTTCTCCCACTCTTCTTGGAGCTTGAGAAATATATAATCGAGCTTCTGCAACTCTAACTCCAACATCCCAATCCTATCAGAAGCGTTTCGAGCATGTTCCAATATTTGGCTTCTCTCGGGGCGCCCCATTTCTTCGCCATTATAGGAATCTGAATATGCCTTGACCATCATTGTCAACTTGTCATTTCTATCAACCAGATCAGAAATTGCTGCTTCGGCATCTTTCAATTTTGCCCAGATGGCATCAAACTGCACTCTATTCTGCCGCGCATTTGTGCTGGACTTCTCCATCTTCAGCTTCAGTTCTTGAGCACTGGACTCGAGAGAAGAGAGCTTTTCAGCATCAAAAGCAAGCCTTTTGATGACCCTCCTGTTCCACTCTTCTTGGGATTCTTTAATCTCTTTGGATATTTCCATTTTATAAACACCAAAATCTTTCCCAGTTACAAGCTCTGATGAAGGCTTCTCACTCTTCACTTCCTCCACTGCCTCAATGCCATGATCAGTAGACTCCCCGTTGCTATGGTCGGTATCAGTGACGGCTTCCCATGAATTGAGCATTTGATCATTCGATTCTGTACCCTGGATCCTACTAGCACCACATGAACTTGATACCTGATCAAGTTCGATATCTTTCACCGTATTGGATGTTTCTTTCCCTTGATTTACTTCCCTGATGGAGCTCTCCTTCAGCTTTAACTCTTCAATTTCTCTTCTTGCAGACTCTAACGTGGCAGCAGATTGGAGTCTTTCCTGATCAAGGTGACCCTTGGTACCTACTACCAAGTTTTTAAGTGCCTCAACTTTGGCAATCAAATTCTGCATCTCTAAAACTCCTGACATGGTGGAATGATCATGATCACCAGTGCTTGTTTCATGGTTCTCCTCATGATCAGAAGATGAATTCTCCTGAAGAAAATAATGGTATTAAAATTATGCACAACGCCCAAATATTAAGAATTTATGAATGCTAATAGTAGTTAATTTAAGAAGAAAGTGCTTAATCAAACAGCTATATAATTCATGGCTTCTTGTGAATAAGATTAGAAACAATCTACCTGAGGATGACAGAGCACAAGGCACTTATTCCAGCTTTGGTAAAAAGCTTGCACTCTGATTGGGAGTTGAGGGAAGAAAAGAAAGGATTCAAATGGAGAAAAGTGAAAAAGATAAAATGCATATTTTTTTCTTTTTGTTTGGGAGTTTTAAAAAAGAGAAAAAAAGTATTCATTCCATTTTTTGACTGGAAGTAAAAAGAAAAGAAAGGAAAAGTGCTGCTATAATTAATTTGACACATACATCCTTTTAGAATCAAGTGCTTCAAAATATTACACATGAATAATTTTTAATTCCGATAAATTAACATTCTAATTACTATTTTTAACTAATTATTTCAGATGATTAACATGTTATTTAAGATTTAGTTATCTTACCAAGTAATTAAACATATTTAGCCTGATTAAATCTTAATTACTCTATAATTAGCTTAAAGTAATACTCTAATTAATTACTTAATTAATTAAATTATAAATTAATAAATTATTTTTTATATAGTTAAGCTAAGTAACACTATTAAATTTCTAGGAAGGAAGATGGATAAGTTATGTTTTAAAGGAAACAAACGTTTGTTCTTTAATTAGAGTCAGAATTGTCAGGGTATTTAACCATCAATCAAACTGTTAACCAGATTTGTTGGTTACTACAATTATAAAACACCTATCTATTCAGTTTTTTTTTTTTTTTTAAATTCTTAATTTTCTTTCTTTTATGGGGAAAGCAGTGATCCTCAATGACCTCAATGCCAATAAGGACCAGCAATAATGGATTTTTTAACCTTATTATCCATCAGTTTCTGAAAACCCCAGAGTAAACTTTCCCCACAACAGATTTATAACCTCAAAAAATGCAGCCGTCCCAAATGAATCCTGAGTCTTACTCTAATTTAGATAACCCTATGAGTACATAGAAACTTTTTCTATGGCACTCATTTTCTCTCCACGAAAACTTAATTAACCAATTTAATCTTCTGTATGATGAGCAGATACCCTGAAAAGAAACAAAAAGGCCATTCTTCTCAAAGCATCCATTTCTTTCTGGTCAGTCATGTTTATAGTTCAAGACTGAGCTGAATAATGTTTTAAGACAAGTTTTGAGGACTGTTGCTTCCTACAGCTTATAAAAGACTCCAAGAAGACACTTTAATCAGCACAAGTTAGCATGGAATGCCTCCACAATCTAACCAGGTTCAACAAACTAGTAACACACCACTTCCAAACAATTCATTGGAAACAAACTACTCCTTGATGCAGGTTAAGCAATATGAATGGAGTCAAATGGTAAGACAAGTAAAAAATTTCATAAAGTTTACCTGATATCCATCGAATTTTTCTAGTTGACATACATGCTTCTCCACATCTGAAATGCCATTCCCTAAAGAAAAAAAGAGAGGACAAAGCACTTTCAGGTTGGTTCTGAGCTTCCCATTCTCATTTTCAAAATCTTCAAGCTTCTTTTTCAACTCAACTGCTTGTGTATTTTTTAAGATAATCTCCTCTTTCAGAGCCTTTCTCAGCACCATAGCAGAAATGTCAAGACTCTCACATCGTGATGCCAACTCGAACATGTTCTCATCAAGCACTGTTGCATTAACTACAGAAGCTTGAACCTCGCTGAATAAGTCCATGATTTCTACTTCACACCGATCAACCTCTTCTTTTTCTTCTATCAGCTCATTAGAAAGACTTTGTTCCCTCATTCTAAGCGCTTCAATTTCAATTTTAAACTTATTTAATTCCTCATGAAGAGATCTATTTTCTCCTTTAAAACTAGTAATCTTCTTATCTCTACAGGCAGTACCTTCTAATAAATTTTCAATTCTATTCTCTAAATCGGATCTCATGATTTTGGCCTCATCTACTTCCTTATTGGAGACCTCAAGATTTCTGCATAATTCAGAAACCTCCCCTTGTTTAGACTGAAGCATATAATTCAAGTTTGACAGCTCCATGCTTTTCTGCTTCAACAAATTCTCCCCATCTTCAACTTGAAGGATCAGATCTTCACAGAAACTATAGACAGAGTACAAATCAAATTCCGAAATTGTATTTCGACATTTCAACTCTTCCAACAAGATGAGAGATTCCTTCAGCTTCTTGTTTTCATGTTCAATAGCTTTCACTCTCGATTTACTTCCTCTGATCTCTTCATCAAGGCCATTCTTGACATTAAGAAGAGAGCACATGTCACCACTAAGCAACTTCAACTGTTGCATGTTTTCTGCATTTAGGTTCCTAAAGAACAAGTAGAGATTCTCCAGTGTCATAGCGTCTACACACATTAAACAGTTTTCCTCTTCCAAAGCATTCCTTTCTTCTATCAAGTTGTAAAGTTTCTCCCATAAATCAATTAATTTTCTAGCGAAGGACTCTAATTCAGCTTTTAAAATTATGTTTGTAAACTCTGTGGCGCTCATGTCATGACAAAGTTGTTCGTATTCCCCAAAGAGCTGACGGTGCTCCCCCTCCAAAAAATGTGATTGCTTGTTTATTTTTTCAAGCTCCTGACTTGAAAGAACTTTTTCCAGTCCAGTTTGCTTTAGAATGCTGAGGTAAACCGATATCTCCATGCAAAAAAGTTGATTTTCATCACGTATATCGGAAATGGAAGCCAGTATAGTCTTAATCTCTCCCAGAATAGCTGGTAGAATGACAACTTCACTTCCCTCAATGTTCATTAGCTCCTTGTTGATATTAAGCGGTTTGAGCAGAAGTTGGATACCATCCCTGACCTTAGATATATGCTCCCTTAATAGAGTGATGTTTTCCTTCTGAACTAATTCTCTGTCTTCTAGCTGTTTGATTAGCTCAGCAGCACATTTAGAGGTCTCTAGATGCTTCTGACACTCCTGCAGGAGAGTGAAATTCTCCTCTTTCATTTCAGACAAGCATCTCTGCAAGATGAAAATCTCAAGCATAGAGTTCATGGATTTTTGCTCTTCTTCCTCAATTTTATTCTCTTTGACTTTCCTTTCATCTTGCAGAAGATGGATATGGCTTTCTAAAGCAGCCAGCTGAATCTCACTCGACTGGATAAGGGACTGGTACTTCTGCTTTTCAATTATTGAGGAATTTGACATGTCACAAAGACATCTCTGTAAGATAAAAATCTCAGTCATATGAGACAAGCATCTTTGTTGCTCTGCCTCTAACTCCTCCTCCCTGAGCTGCCTATCTTCTTGCAGGAGATGAAGCTGGTTTTCCAAGGTGTCCAAGTTAATATTCTTTGAGTGGATAAGCGATTCATGCTCTTTCTGCATAACACTCAATGAGCCTTCAAGATTCAAAATTTTATTAACGGATAGATCTTTTTCCTTCACAAGATCTAAGTGCTTGCCTTCCAATGCAGCATGTGTAGTCTCCAGATTTGTAAGACTCTGTTGAATGCTCTCTAACTGAAATTTCAAACCATTAGAAATGAGTAATCATTTAGTGAATAGGATAACTATCATATTATAAACATAAGATTACTTAAACAGAACAGATAATGCGCTATGCAAGCTTATTACATGTGGCAGAATAAACCAGTTACATTAATAATGTATCATAAAGAACAAGCTGTCTTATTGTCTTCGGCAGAAGGGAAAATTTTTTTCAGATTCCATTTTAAGAGAAAAACCCAGTTTCTGGAAGCAAGAAAGTAGTCAAAGGATGAAGTGCTATAAAACAATGGAGAAATACAATGCTTGAAAGGAGTAAAAGTGTCACAAGTAAAAAGGCAAAAGAATGGTGAGACGCAAGATCCATTACTAAGTCATAGATATCATACTTAAAAATCATAAAGCTTCAAGAAGGAAGGGCAGGCAAAAAGGCCAAACCTGAGAGATCAGATTATTCTTTTGGGCAATGAGATCTGAATTTGCATGAGAGAGAGATTGAAATGACTCTTCCAAGTCTCTTAATTTTAAGCGCAAACCTTCGAGTTCAGTATTTGCATCATCAAGAGAGTTCTCCAATAACGTATTTTTTTCGGAAAGTTTCTCCACATTCCCTGCAAGAGTCTCTATCTGAAAGGCTAGAGCAGTCTTTTCACTAACATGAGTGGAAATTGCAGCATTTAGTGACTTGCACGAACCTTCTAGAACTGTCATTTTTTCTCTAAACTCCTCAAGCTCCACATTTGCATCAGATAAAGAATTCTCCAAGGCTAAATTCCTCTCAGAAACTGATTCCATATCCTTCAATTTATTGAGAAATTCCAGCTTCTCGTCTTCAAGATTACTGCAGCACTCTTTCAGTTCAATATGACCATATTGCAGATCCTTCACCTGTGTCTCTAGGGATTCAATATGTAAGATGGCTGCTTCCATTTCTTTTGTTAGACTTTGATGATTCAATTCCATCACATTTTTGTCTTCCTTCAGAGACTCAAACTCTTGCTGAAGAATTTTCTTGTTCTCTGCCTGGATTTCAATTTCATCTTCTAGTTTACCATTTATTTCCTTCAAGGAAACTATCTCATCTTCCAAGTGTTTCATCTTCAAAGCACATGCCAAGTTGTGTTCATTTAGAGTACAATTCATATCTTTAAGTTGAGAAACCTCTTCCTCTAAACCCACTTTATCAAGTCCAACTTCCCTCAATTTCTCAAGAAGACTTTGAATTTCCAATGTCATTAGCATAACCTTTTCATTAGACTGGTTATACAGCTGTTCCTTCAATTGGAGAGACATTTCAGCCTCCTCACGCTTCTGTTCGCTCTGATTTAAAGAAAGTCTGAGTTCTTCCAACTCTATTTTTGCTTCTTCTAGTTCTAATTGTAGACTCTGATTTGCTTTCTCCAATGCAAGACATTGCTGTTCTGCACCATTCAACTTCAAGACTGCAATCTCCATTTCCTCATTGAGCTTCCTAATTTCATTTTTTAATTTAGAGATTTCAATCTCCAAACTAGATATATTTTCATGAGATAACTGCTTCTGCAGAAGAGCAGCATCCTTCTCAGATTCTAATTTTGACATCTCATTTCTCAAATTCTGAACTTCACCCCTGGATAAATCCAAATGCTTGGATTCTAACTCTATTTGGGCCTTAAGCTTCTGGTTCTCATTTGATAACTGAGAAATTTGTTCTTGAAGATGTTTCACTCCATATCTGACATTCTCTTTCTGCATGAGTTCTGGCTGTAAATGGCTTTTAGAATCAATATAAATTTTTGCGTTTGGGCCATCTTCTTCATCCTCCTCAAAATTAAGACTTTTCCTAACCTTCCCTTCGGGTAATCTCACACGAGCTGTTATTTCATCCTCATGGACATTAAGATCTTTCATATCATTACCTTCTGGTAATTTCACACGTGCTACCCCCTCTCGATTGATAATCACTTCATTAAAATGCTTTAACCCTTTCTTGGTTGCGAAGGTTTCATTTTCTTCAAGTGGTACACTCGTATCAAAAGCATTAAAAGGTGTTGGCGCACCAAATGCAACCTTCTGCAAATCATCAGTATCAAACATCGCTCGCCTAGGTGAAGGCGTTTCTGGAGTGTTATTGGAGAGAGATTCATCAGGCAGTGCAAGTGGAATGTGATTGGGAAATGCTTCAGACATTGTTCGATGAGCATGGCGGAGAGCCCCAGTTGCATGGTCATATCTTTCAGCCAAAGCTCGGTATGCTCGGTAGAACTCCTCCACCAGTTTCATAAGCTCAGGTCGTTTCTTGTAGTACATCTCAGCTCTCCGTGCAAAGGAGTCAGCATCTTCCTCAATTAGCTTGATCATTGCTTTAACTTTCATGTCCATATCTGTACAGGAAAATCAACCCATTAGACTTGTGAACAGGATAAATTGATAGCCAACAAAAAGATTAATAAGCACATTGAATTCAAAGGAATTATAAATGTTAACTATTACTCAAAGCATTTAAAAAAAGTCCCACAGTTTAGAACATGGATTAATATTTGAACCTAAATAAATGGTTTGGTTGCCTTCATTACCTAGAGGTCAAAAGTTTGAATCACAAAAAATAGATTCTTTGTGATAAAAGATTAGGGCTAAATACATACAACCTTGCCATTTCCAAAAGCTTTATACATTGTGTTTCCAATGAAAAGTATGAAATGAATTAAACAATATAAGTCTGAATCATAGAAATAAATGCTCTATTTGGAGAAAGCTAAGATCCCTGCATTCAAAGGAGACTTATGTCTTGTTTTAATATGAGGATACATGCTAATCATATGATGCACCTATATATGCATATGTTGTAAAACAAAAGTATAAATATGATTGAATCCATGTGTATTCAAACGTAGCAAGTGTGCCTCATGGATATATATAACAACAATATCAAGCCTTTATCTAGCTATGTGGGGTAAGCTACATGAATCTTTTTTCTCCATTGTGTTTAGAGTCAAATTTTCATTTAAATCTAATAAAATGATCATTTCTAATATTTTCTAACTAAGTCTTTTTAGGTCTACCTCTACCTTTCTTGACATAGGCCAAATCTTATATATATACTCTCCTAACCGCTCATCAAAAGGCCAACTTTTATGTGACCAAACCATCAAAGGCAATTCTCTCTAATCTTATCTGCCACTGGAGCTACTCCAACCTTTTCACTTATATACTCATTTCGCATTCTATCTTTAGGAGTGAGCCACAAATCCACATGAGTATCCTCATCTCTGCAGAACTTAACTTAATTGTATGCTTGTCTTTTAATGGCCAACATTCTGCGCCATAAAGCATTGCAGGTCTCACCACCATCTCATAAAATTTTTTCTTAAGTTTGAGGGGTATTTTTTTATCACACAACAGGCTCGATGCATTCCTCCACCTCAACCATCCAATTTGAATTCTACTAATAATACCACCATCTATTTCACCATCACTTTGAACAACAGATCAAAGATATCTAAAACGTGTACTCTTATTAATGACTTGATCATCAAAAGTCACAGCCCCCCCCCCCCCCCCCCAAAACACAAGATCTATTACTACTAAAATTACACTTCATGTATTTGGTTTTAGATCTGCTCAAACCAAAACTTTTAGACTCTAAGGTTGACCTCCATAGTTCAAATTTATCTTCAACTCCCTCTTTAATCTTCTCAACAAGAATAATATCATCAGAAAAAAGCATACACCATGGTACATCCTCTTGCAAATGTCTAGTAAGAACAACTCATGGATATATGAAATTTAAAAATATACTTTGCAACACCCCCATGGATATGAGGCATTTAAAACCTTATGTATTGTATTTAAAGAAAACGGTATTCACATATTAGAAACTTTTTCATTCTTTTTCTTTCAGTTTCAGTCATTTTCTTGGATGAAGAGAAAAGCAAGCAAAAGAGAATTAAAGATGAACATGTTGATGATATTTCAGTATTTTCTTCCTATATATAGTATAGGTTATGGGTAAATTTCTCGAAAGGAAATCAATCCCATAGAGACAACAACAACTTTCAAAGATTAATCATCAACATTTTGACCCATTCAACCAATTATTAAGTATTAAGTAGAGGTTAATTTGCTTTATAGATTCAGTATTACAGCCTATAACAGGATTATCATCCAAAAGCCGAGACAAGATACAAAGAATATATTATTGCTTTAATTTTGAGACAAGATAACGCTAATGTCACTCTTACTAATCAAGTTTTAAAATTTATTTTTTAATAGAAATCCAAACTGACTCACTCGTCAAGGAACTTGGTTCCTTTACTGCACATATCTTTATTGGAAGTTACATGCACAACTGAACAGAAAATGGAATGCACCACATGGAAAATCTAATATAACATCCAACTTTTTTCTTTCTATTGGATATGCAAATGGGTGGTACAAAATTAAATTGTAGGAACATACAAACAAGCATTGGATTCAATTTCAACGCCCCTCTTGAGGTGCTCGGGTTTTATAGCTTGAAGGCAAGCATATCAAAATTAAAAATCAAACAAATAGAAATGTTACAAAGAAAATTTTGAAATAACTCATTACAGCCCCAGCTTTGAGGAATATTAGCAATAATATGCCCCACTCAGTTAAGTTCTCACTTAAAACAATATTTCTAAAAGTGTTCCTGAATGTTCCGTATAAATGTTAAGAATTAAATCATTCTCGTTAGGAAACTATTATTTGAGGATGTTAGGTAGATAGAGAGGATCTCTGAAAATGGTAATAGCCCAAAGATTCTGCAGTTATAAGTTTCAAGATAGATGGATAGACAGGTGTGCTTGCAAGCGTACAGAAAATAATAAAAAAACAGCAATTAACAGAGGCAAATGGTCAAAAAATCATAAGCAAACACAGAAATCAACAATGAACAATGAGATAATATTGAATTAATAAACAGAGAGATAATACAAGAAGAATTTTTTAAAGAAGAACCTCATTCAAAAATAAGAATTAGTATTCAGCTTTTTGGGAAATCTGTAAGAACCTCCCTAAAGTTTGTTTTCCCTGTGAAAATGGATGATTCTTTTATGTTTGATGATCAAGCGCAGCTAATTATGGTTATTCTATAAACAAGGACAAACAGGACTCATCATCAACATTGTTAGTCTATCTCAGATAAAAACAATTAAAACTAATAATTTTAACTATACTTTAATCATCTTCCTAATTAACTCCATCCTCATCCCTCATCCATGCATACCTTCCACCACCGTGTCACCCTTTTAGTTGTCTAGAGTTATTAGTGTAGCAAGCTTGTATTGAAAACAAGGGAGAGATCTCTTTAGTAAAGCTAAACTCTCAAAATTTTAGGCATCTTGCCATGTAATGGTAAAGTTTTATTAGAACTCCAATGTTAAGCATACTAATGCTAAAGCACTCTAAAATGGTGACCTAATTAGAAGTTGAACCAAGAGACAAGTAGTCAAAATAATATCCAATTTGGTGAGATTCCAAATTGTTACAAATAGTATTAGACCAATGCAAAAGTCAAAAAACAAAAACTAAGTGTCTTATGGAACAAAGTGCAACATCATAGGAGCCATCGCTCAGACTATTCAAGACAAAATGCTACATGGAGAGGGCCAAATCAGGACCTTGCAAGAGCCACCTCTCAAATTATATTTGCCTAGAAAATAATTATAGGTTGTGCGTCAAATCAATGATGAAGATGTTATTTACTCAAGTGGGGAAGATTATGAGACCTTTTGAAGTATGGTAAGAGCTAAACTCTTAAACTTCAATGTGCATTTTCATATAATTATCAGAGTTTCATCAAGAACAATAAAGTTGTGCTCATGCTCAAACACTTCTAGGATGAGTGATCTCATGATAGGCCAAAGTGGAAATATTGATGGTTAAGAGTTCAAAATGCTGAAACAAGCTTGCCACAAAGCATGAGATCCTTGGCAACAAAAAATGATGCAAGATATCTAATGAGATTTTATGCAAGGTATCTAGCGGTCAGGATCTTGTGAATCCATGCTTCTTTTTTCCTTTTACCGTCAGAAAACATCCAACCCAAGCAAACATATATGTGAGCACTATGCATAAATCCATAGCAACAAAAAATTTATGCAAGAGATACCATGATTGGGATCCTTTTTTTTTTTTTTTTTTGCATGAACCATCTGAAGACAACCAATCCAAGCAAAACATATGTGGGCTGCACACAAGCTAACTAACCAGGTTTGTTGCAACAAGGGAATAAATGCCAACCCGATATAACAACCTAGATTTGGTGCACCTGAGACGTGCATGCCTAGATTGGCTTAATTCCTACCTGTTTACCAGGATTGGGTGCAAGACAAGCCTTTTTTCCCTAGGTTGTAAACCAATCATATTTGCATAGGTTGCAAGCTTGCAATCCAAATATGGTTGCTTGGGTTGAGTACAACAGAAACAAATATGTCTGAGTTAGATGCAACCCAAGATAGCTTATTAAGGTTATGTGGAATCCAAACATGACTATTTAGGTTAGATGTCTTTTTATTTTTTGACAAAATATTTTATGGTCAAGCTTTTTTTTTTCCTTTTGTTAGTCAAACAAACAAAGCTCCTTAAAATAAAAAAGGTCAAAAGATCCTGGCAAAATCCCATGATCCCAAGATGTTGTGAACCCATGCATGGTGTCATTGACAATAGACAAGCTCGTACAGGATCTTGTGCAAGCTAGCCAATGGAAGTTCTCAGCATCAGAAGTAGGTGGCAAGATTGTAGAAGGAACCAAAAGAATTGTTGCGTGGAATCTGATTGTGTTGATCAATCTGGTTATTTTGTTGTCTCTAATCTCAAAGTTTGTCGTGTAAACTGGGGGGTGCGGGAGTTTACCCCCTACTTGGGTTCGGGTGACGCCCCGACTCTACATACCCAAGCGCCCCGACGCAGTGTTCCCGAGCGCCCCAGCGCTGAACAACAGAGAGCAGAGCGCTGCAACGGTATAAATACAGTGCTACAACGAAGCAATACAGAAGCTTGAGTGCAGCAGCGCCCCAAACTGGCGCCGCAGCACTGCGAGATAGACTAGACGGTTTTCTTTCTCGTTTTTCTGAAGAGTTGCATCCCTTGGGGTAATTTACTTGGCTTTCTCTTGTATTTTGATAATGTAGACATTGAGAATGGTGCATGTGAGAAGAGAAGCAAGGACAGAAGGAGAGAGAAGAGAGATCTGTACTTATTTCTCCCAATTTTCATAGTGGATTTCTTGGTGTGTTGTGGCTCCATGATTTTTTCCCTATTTTGGATTTTTCCATGTTAAATCCTGGTGTCCATTCCTTTTCTGCTGAGTTTATTTTCTTGCTTATTTCGTCATTGTGGTGTTTACTCCTCATCTTCCCCAATAAAAACTTGTGTTTTGGCCATTTGATTCCATTTGCATCTTAGGATTGCCTAGCGTACCTTCTTAAAGTCCCATAGGAACAAAAAAAAACTCTCTAAGAATGCCTTGTTAAATCTAAATTGTTATTTTACGGATCCATTCCAGATGTCTAATATCAAACTAGATTTAACAGACACCCCCCCCCCCCCCCCCCCCTCCACTCGATTACATAGAAGAATTGATAGCGGTACAACCAAGAAAGTACAAAATGTACACCAGATATATTTTATTGCAAGTGTGCTAATCAAGGATGAATGGATGATGCAATCTTGGAAGCAACAAATCACACCTTAAACCAGCTGGCGCTGATGAACCAACATAGGCTTAAATTAAATACATTTTGCATTTTTTTTTTTAGCAATATGCACAATCAACTAGTTAAAATACCTGAAACATGGACAATATAAAATAGATGCCCAATACTGTAAATGACCATTTCAGCAGTGAATAACTACTTTCACAGTTCTTGTGGTAAATTGCAAGTTTTATGTTGATATTAAAAATCAAAGGCAAATACACCGGTAAAAACTTACATAATCCCAAAATCAACATCACCCATCAATAAGCCCAAATAGTTTGAAGAAGCATAACTCCCATGTTAGGAAAAAGGAAGCTTTCGCTATCAATCTTAGTGCATCAACAAACATTCTTAGAAGCGGTACAAATAGATTTAGTAAACTACACTTAACAGAAGTGCACCTCTTAACAAGAATAATTAGTAAAGAGTTAAAGACAATCCAATTAGATAAATAAGCCATATGACAACCATGAAATATCCAGACACAGAAAACCATCTCAGCATTAGGTAAGAACATATGCGAGAAGAAGCAAATATAAATACCTGTCAGATTTTCCTGAAGCCATTTCGAATTCTTTGGACTGATATGACTGTCCCACCACCACGAATACGATCTCCTCGATTCAGCACGAGGAAAAGTCGTCATGGTCCCAACAGAAAAGAATCTAATAACGCTTCTCCTGGTATGGCAATGACCTGATCCTTTTACCAGCTAAAACCAGGTAACAGATCCAGGCCAAAGCAAGTCCCAAACGGATTCAAAAACCTTAAAGACCAGGAGGAAATGCTGTTCACCTTCACCAGTAATGCTGCACCTTCACAAAAATTCAAAATTGCTTCTTTCTTATTCCTGTTGAAAGAATGCTAAATACGTTGAGAACATGGAAATTCAACCAAGATAAAGTATAACAAATTAAAAATACAAACAAAGAATTACCCTTAATCCTCACTTGGTGATGATGGATATCAACTCAAAAACCTAGAAAAATGGTCAAAACATAAAAGAGTGAATGTAAAAACTAAAATTACAAGCAAACCCAAATAAATTATATGGACATGGGAAGCAACTCACCTCAAAATTTGACAAAAAAAGAAGCTGTTATAGACTCTCTTATTCAATCTCTCCAGAAATAAGAAAAAAATCTTCAATCCAACCTTTAAAAGACAGAAAGCAACATCATGAGACCTTTGAATGTTTTAGATCATTTCCATCCACTTGAGTATTCAAAAATATTCAAACCAACAGAGAGAAGCAACAATTTAAAACTAGAAAATCAGACAGCTTACCAGAAGAAAACCACTTTTTGCTTTTGGATGGTTTACCACTTAACGGACATGACGAACTTCCGAAGATGCAAACCTCGTTAGTAGAAATTCTGATCACCAGCAAAAACAAAGACCTAAAATAAGGAACAAAATTAAGAAGCAGGAATCAGAACCAATAAGCCGCAGAATCCTTTACAGAACAAAACAAAAATGAAAAGAATTTTCACTTAATACGATACAAAGACTGTAACCAATCAAAAGGCAAACAAGCCTGAAGAAGCGAAAAAATAGATAGAGCTCCAAAACTCCAAATCAAATAGAAAGGCAAAAATTATCTGAAATTATAATTTGCAGAGAGGAAGAGAATAATAATAGACGGTAACCAAATCTGATTTTGGGTCAACTGTAACTTCATATACAGCAACTAAACTTACTTTCTGCAAATCCCAGATTTTTCCAAACTAGCTTGCCATCATGAAGCTCAGTACTTGATTTCCATTGGAACAACCACAAAATCTTAACTTTTCAATATAAATTCAATCAGCTACACAGGTAGAGATCCTTTCTCTTAAAAACCGACCATAAAGGAGTAAATCTCATCGATTAATAGATCTTAGATGAATACGGGACCCAAAACCAAAATTTCACAAACCAAACTGTGTTTTTCCAATAAAAATGCAAAGAAAAACTTCTTTTTTATCAAGGAAAGAAGGATGCACCAGAGATAACAGGTATAGCCCACTGGCACCTGACAAGCAGCAGCCAAACGGATGATCGCCAGCAGCTTCTCTCACACGCCATTACCCCATATCTGTAGCGTAGAAAACCTCCTCTCCCTCTCCCTCTCCCTCTCCCTCTCTCCAAAGAAAAACCGAAAATGGAGACGGCGAACGCACGAAAAAAAGAGAAGAATAATGGGAAAAGCACAAGTGCAATGTTGAAAAATACTTCGGAATAAAATAATATCGTTACTGTTCTCTGGCGATACCCTGAGCTCATTCGCATTGGGGAGCGGGTTTTTTTATGAGTTAAAAAAAAACGTTTTTTTTCCCGGCAACCTAGCATTTCGGGCGACTTCCCCTCGAGTTACCTGAGACTACTGAGCTACTTTCCGGCTTTGACTTGTTCATTTTTTTTTTAATTAAGTAAAAAATTTATAAATATATTTTACCCAAAAAAAAAAAATTTATAAATATGTGAATTTACATTTATGTAATTCTAAAGAAAAATAAAATCCCTAATTATGAAAGCAATCAAACGGCCATCCTATTTACTTCTAAATCTAGCAAAATGATCAATTTAATGAAATTTGATTCAAACTTTAGATCATGATAAAAATTTTAATTAATTTCTATAGTTTTCACAATATGGTATCTTGCAATCTAAATTTGAATTTCTTCTAAGTAAATTGAAACTCTACTGTAATCAAATTGTTCATATTTTATGCCCTGTATGGGAGTAGATATATTCATATGCGATGCAGATGAACGAAGATAAAATGACCTGATGTCATTTTATATGAGTTAGAGTTGATGATTCATTCAAATTTTAAATCTTGAGTAAGGGCTAATGAGTCTGATATAAAGGGAAGTAGAATATAATTTGTCGACATGAATAAAAAATATCTTGCCATTGGGCCAAAATCATTGGTCATCGACCAATTCTGACCCAGGATAGTTATAACCAATCCAAATGGTTATTCTAAGATTGTTCACACACTTTTTTTCAAAAAGTGAAGCCCAAAAACGGTATCTCAAAAAATTTGAACTTATAAATTTGATGTAAGTGGGATTTTAGACTTGGGATCCTTATAATAAATCTAATTAATTTTTTTAATTTTCACAGAATAATATCTTGTAATATATATTTGAATTTCTTCAAAGTATATTGAAACCGTATTTTAATCAGACTATTTGTATTTTATCCCTTGCACTCAGTAGATATGACAGTCTACGATGTGGCTAAATGAAGATCGAATGAACTGATGTCATTTTAGCACCAAGTCAACCTAGGTTGACCCAAAAGCCTCTTAAGGGTCAAAACAGTCATTTTGACTGAAGTACCTCCCGGACCTTGAAACCACCTCCAGTGAACTCCTTTGATCAATTCAAACTATTAAGCTCAATCCCAGATCCTAGGTCAACCAAGTTGACTAGGTCAACTTAGGTTGACCAAATCAATCATAAACTTTATGTCCCATGAATTCAATTTCAAATCAACTATGAACCCAGTCAAACTCTTTTGAACACCTCTCCTAGTGGTCTGAACCTGACTAGACATGTTAACCCAGTCAATAGTTGACTTGGTCAACTAAGTCAAAGTTTGGTCAAATTCAACCCCTTTGGATCAAATCACTTGTTTCAATCAAATCCTTCAAACCTTCAATTCCACTCCATCTCATGCCTTGGATACATCCCATCCATGGGTGAGTCAAAATCAGGTGACTTTGACCAAGTCAACCCTTAAGTATTGGTCAAAGCCACTAAATGGTCAAATACTCATTTTAATCCTATACACATTGCTCTAAAGCTTTGAAGTCCAATCTACCAGTCAATAAACTTTCCTCAGTTGCCACCTCATCAACCTTGATTGGGTTGACCAGTCAAAGTGGTCAGCAAATGCTCAAAGCCTTCTCAAGTGGTCAAATTCACATGCTAGCCCAGTCTCTTCTGATCTAGGCTGTTGGGTTAGTCCCAAATGAGGCTAAAAGCTCACTTAGGGCTCTTCTAACCGAGCTAAAGACTGGGTTTAGCCTTAAGTAGTAATGGTCCACCCCCCCCCCCCCCCCCCCCCCCCCCTCTCGCCTAAACCATCCAATAGCAATGAGGCTTGAACCAGGATTTCTCCCCGCCATCATAACCGCCTGGGACACGTGCCTAGCATCCAAGAGATGCCTCTGATGCATCAGGGCCCTTGGTTTTGAACCCTAGAGATAAAATGAGCTAGGGGTCTTCTTTTGGATGATCCCAATTCATCTCGACCTCCAAGTCCTCCCAGAGCCCTGTCTTGTTTCGTTTGAGCTCCCAGCAATCTCCCCTCCATTCCCCCACTCAAATCTCATAGGTCAAAGCCGCTGACGATCAAGTTTCTGGTGAGTCTAAGCATATTCCGTCTAAGCTTCCATACAGCTCGATCCACAGCTCATCCAGCCACGACTTCTAAAGAGGAAATATATGTGGATAGTCTACAAGCTCAGAGAGCCCAAGATCATCCAAAACCATTATTTATTTTGGGTAAAATCTTAAACCCTTATTTAGGACACATAGATAAAATAACTTTCTGTTAAGTGTGTTTTAAATCATGAAAATAACTCCACATCATTTATGTTCATTCATAATATGTGTGTTTAAAATTTCATACGATTTGATCGATTCGATCAAGAGAACGAGGCAAAATAATATTTCTAGGGTGTTTATGTGTTCTCTGTTAAGTGTATATTTTCTGAACCGTTGATTATGCGATCAACAGTCCAGATCATGCCTTTTCACGGTTCTGTTTGATCGCTCGTTCGATCTCGCGGTTAGTATTTTTGTCCGGCTTAATCTGAGCCATTGAATCAAACCGCGAAGGATCGGACGGCACCCTAGCCCTGCTAACTCGGATAAGTGGCTCGCGACACTGCGTCTGGCAATGATTGCCGCAGCACAATCATTGGCCATCAATACTGCGGTTTCGATTTGATGGCTCCTATAGCGCCACGTTCCCCCCCCCCCCCCTATTAAGTGTACATTTTCTGAACCATTGATTACGCGATCAACAGTCCAGATCATACCTTTTCACGGTTCTGTTCGACCGCTCGTTCGATCTCGCGGTTAGCATTTTCGTTCGGCTTAATCTGAGCCGTTGAATCAAATCACAGAGGAACAGACAGCACCCGAGCCCTACTAACTCGGATAAGTGGCTCGCGACGTTGCTTCTGGCAATGATTGCCACAGCACAATCATTGGTCATCAATGTCGCAGTTTTGATCTGATGGCTCCTATAGCGCCACGTCTCCCCCCCCCCACCCTCTATTAAGTGTACATTTTCTAAACCATTGATTACGCGATCAACAATCCAGATCATGCCTTTTCATGTTTCTGTTCGACCGCTCGTTCGATCTCGCGGTTAGCATTTTCGTCCGGCTTAATCTGAGCTGTTGAATCAAATCACAGAGGATCAAACGGCACCCGACCCCTACTGACTCGGATAAGTGGCTCGCGTCGTTGCTTCTGGCAATGATTTCCACAGCACTATCATTGGTCATCAATGTCGCAGTTTCGATATGATGGCTCCTATAGCGCCACGTACCCCCCCCCCCCCCCCCCCCCCTAACTTTAAGATACTTTAGTCTAGAATTAAATGATTATTTTAAAGTATTAAACATATTTAAAACAATTATCAATATTAAATATTTAACTACATTTAAAATCAAATATTTTTAACTTTAATCTTAAGTCATTTTAAAATTTCAGAAAACATTAAAGACTTAATTTAATTCAATTTAAAAATATGTTAAATATTAGTTAATTTTAAATTAAGTTAAATAATTTAACTAACCTTAAACTTTAAAAATTCAAAACAAATTCAATTTAAAACCTAAAAATTAATATAATACCTCAAAATTTTTAGAAAATTAAAAATTTTAATTTGAAACTAATTTCAGAGATTAAAATTTAGTTTATTTTAATTAATTATAATTACTTAGTTGCTTTAAATATTTAATTAATATTTAATTGAATATTATATTAAATATCCTAAAAAAAGAAATTATTTTTTTTATTATTATCTTAATGATCAGAGGATCTCTTAAATATTCTAAATAACTTTTGATGATATTTTTTTAGTTATTTCATTTTAAAATTTATATTCACATGTGTATAAGTTTATATATGTATATACATATGCTTTAAAATTTATTTTAAAATTATAGTTATTTAAATCTCTATGTGTTAAGAGATCCTATGAAATTTTAAACATGTCCTAAGCATATGTGGATGGAAATCATGGGGAAGGATTAATTGAGAGTTGTGTTCCAACTGTCCATTAATCAATCCATTAACTATGTTAATTACTTTCAAATCTTGCATGATTAGGGTGCACACACAAGCATATAGCCTAGGCTCCTCTAGATCTAGGAAGTGGTTGTGATTATATGTGCCTATATATATGTATGTCTAGGGTTAGAAATATTTATTTCAATTCTATCTAGCTTAGTGACATCATTAAGGATAATAATTAAGGACCTTTGTCTATGAAACTTAGAATAATTTTAGAAATTAGGATACACATCCTATTGATATAAAATTTAGACCATTTGAACTTAGTGATACCTATAGCTCATAGGAGGTTTCTCATTGATTTTGGAAATCATTAAACCCATTAAATAATTTACTTAGGTCTAAACCCTTATTTAATCCTTAAAATCTCTAAAAATTATAATAAAACAAATTTAAATTACAGAAATATAAATAATACCTTAAACTGACTAGAATTTAGTCCTCTATCTAGGAAAAATTAAAATCCCTTTGATTTGACATCAAATTTAAGCTAAATTAAATTTTAAGTGAAATCGAATACTTAATTAATTTAATTAATTAAAATAATTAAAAAATTCTAAAAAAAATCTCAAACACTTGATAATCCCTCCTTAGATTATTTTTTATCTTTGAAGGTGATTTCAAGAAGTTTGGAATTCATTTGGGTTCGAACCCATATAAAGGCTTTTAATTAAAATAATTGAATAATTTAATAATTACTCAAATTTTTAAAAATCATAATTAATTCCAGAAAATTCTAAATTGAGCAAATTCAAAGGCATTCAACTCCAATTAAGATCTAGTATTTATTAAAAATGTCAAACCTCTAGAACCTAGTCAAAGTCAAAAAAATCAACAATTCAGTCAAGCGTAGTTCAAAATCGGGTCAAAACTTCTAAAGTTCATAACTTAATGTAGAAAACTCTAAATTGAGTGTATTAATAGTCTAACTACTCATCATAAGGTCTAATATTTATTAAAAATTTGAAACTTTCAAAATCTATTTTAATTTTAAAAGTTAATTTTTGGCCCCTGTGGACCTCCGAAAGGACAACAAACACCATCGCCCCGCGAGGGGAGACAGTATCTGGCCAATGGAAGGGCAGATTCGATCATGCATACGATTAGCCATTGAGGATAGTGGCTCTCACCAGCACACCCCGATGGATAACAATATATACGATCTAATCACAACGGGTTTCCCCCACCCGATACATTAGCTCGAATGGGGTTTATTTGAGAGTGGGATTCGGTTCCCACGGGCGCAAGCCCCCGTGGTTAATTACATCTTAAGCCGGAGCCTGAGAATACTCTTGATTAAGGATTCTATATTATACTTTCTGAATTGAGATTGGCACATAGGGGGAAGACTAGGAAGTCCTACTCGAAGGGAAAGAGAGGTTCAACTAGGCTTAGTCAACATGCACGGCTCACATCAGCATCCGGAGGGACTAAGGTAGTGAGAAGAAACTGGAGAAAATAAATAAATCATGCACTCGAAGCATGCATGAGGGAAGGATGGAGGTGGCGTCATCCGTGTGACGCGGATATGTAGGGTTTAGGGTCTCTGGAAGACAGAAGACCTACCTACTGATGAGGCGTACTATGAAACAATAGTAGCCTTGAATCCTAAATCTAATGGGTTTAGTGTTCTACGCAACACTAACACCCGTGTCCTAGCTAATGCAATGCAAAATCTGGACTTACCCCGGCCTGGAAGGGGGAGCCAGCTAACCACCTAATCGCTTCAAAACCATGCTATCCAGTCATTTAATGAAAGATGGGTGGGTAGGTTATAGTTCTTGGAAGTAGGGCCGACGTCTAGAGGATTTCCTAATTAGCCCCGGACTAATGTTGGGTGAATGCTCCTATGACTAATGCAATTAAAATTTTGATTTAGTTGATTTCTAATGCAATGCATGCTGGTTAAAGTATCCAAATCAGATATGCACAGAATTTTAAAAAGGCTTATAAAAATAATTTTTTTTGAATTAGATTGGGCTTCCCCAGGTCCGGCACCTCATCCTCATAGGTCAGATTATCCGGACTATACCCGCAGGCGGGGAAGTGTCTTATAGAAGGAAAGAAAGAAATGCAATAATATGCATGCGACCCCGGACGATTCCGGCAATTCCCTAGGTCGTTAAGTTTCTAAATTGCTTAAAACTTAAAATTTTAAATATTAGTTGTGAGTAGAAAAGGTTTTAGTCCTTAGAGAGCCTAACGAAATCCAGGCTAAAACAAAAGCGGCATGCAGATCGCCAATAAACTATGAGAAGCATACAACCTATACGCAATCATCATCAAATCAAACATGATACATGATTAAACAAATCAATTAAATGTCCATAGGCCAACTGCCCTTAATTACAACCCAGGGTCTGCAGAAAATAAAGTGGCCGAGCACCACTGACAACAACCCGGATTTCTAATCCTAGGACAGACGCAAGTTATTTTGAGTGGGATACACTTGGTCTTCATCTTCTTGATCTTCTCTTCCTTGGACTCTTCGGATCTCAGCTTCGTTGGACTCCTTGGATCTCAGCTTCCTTGGACTCCTTGGATAGTAGAATGATCCAAATTTGGATTCCCAAATAGAAAAGGACTATCCTCATATTGGGTGTCCTTTCCTCTTTGGGCATCCAACCCTTGGATCCTAGTATCCCCACTCAAAATAGACTTTCACAACTCAATACCAAGTTACAAACCATTTACATTAAATGAAAGCAGTAAATCTAGACTCTCCTGCAAGGTTATCCTAATAAAAATCATCCCAAGCAGTTTATATTATCCCAAGCAATTTACATAGAAATAAAAATACTCATCACAGTCACACTTGGCCATGCTCTTAATTATTTGAGGGCTAAGCGATTCTGAAGCAGCTGTGGCTATTTATAATGATTTCTAATTAGCCCTCATTTATTTAGGGGGGCTGAGCAATTTCTGAAGCACCTGCATAAAACAATGTTAGTATTTAAATCATGAATTTTGCCCCCCTTTATTTTAGCATGGCATGAGCATGGCCACCTGCAGAAAGTATCATTAGTATCAAGATCGATCCTAACCCATGGGTAGTCTATCGTGCAATCACATTAATTCCTAGAGTGCAGTAAAAGTAAACAAACACACCAGCATCATCTCAATCACAACATGCTGAAATCTCAGAAATCTCGGCACACAATAGAAAAGTAAACACCGGCCTAGCCTAGGTCTAGAAGTGGTGCCCTAACAAACCATCTAGATGTGTGTGAAAAGCTGTGTAGCTGAGGTAGATCCTAAGCTGGGTAGTTAGTTACAATTGCCTACTGTCCAGGTTTATTGTAGGTCTGAAAAAGGATTTTGTTTAAAGTTCAAATATTAGTGAATTAAGATCCATTTTAATTGATTTGGTATGTAGGTCAGTTTTAATGCTTAGGGTAATAATATTTAAAGTTTAAATTGCATTAGTGAGTTTTAGGGGGTTCAGGGTCCACCTATACACTAAGCAAATGGGGGGTCCAAAATTAACTTTTTGATTAAAGAGTATTTATAACCAGCTAATATTTTTATAAAATACTAGGCCTTGACCTGATCAGTTAGACAGTCAGCATGCCCAATTTGGATTCTTCCATCTGAAGTTATGAATTTCTGAAGTTTTGGTCTCGTTTTGAACTAAGTTTGACCGGATTGTTGACTTTTTTGATTTAAGTTGATTTCTAGAATTTTAATATTTTTAATAAATACTAGACCCTAATGTGAGTTGAATGCCTTTAAGTTTACTGGATTTGGAGTTTCCTATGCAAAGTTATGAATTTTAGAAGTTTCAGGCCCTAGACTATAGCTACGGTTGACCGAAGAGTTGACTTTTAAATTTAAGCTGATTTCTGGCCACCTGAGATTTTTAATAAATATTATACTTTAATTAGAGTTGAATGCCTTTTAGTTTGCCCATTTTGGAGTTTTTTATAATTAGTTATGATTTTTAGAAGTTGGGGCAATTAAATAAATTATAGAAATTGCCTAATTAGGGGTACTTTGGGGGTTTTGGCCCAAATCAGCTCCAAACTGATTGGAATCACCCCCAAAGGTCCGAAATGACCTAAGAAGGTGTTCCCAAGTGTTTGGGGAAAATTTAGGATTTTAAATAATTTTTAATGATTTAATTAAGGCAAAAAAGGTGATTTTTGATTAAGGTTGAATTAAAGTCCCGATTAATGTCCAATTAAGGGGGCCCTAATTATCTAAGGTTTGGGACTGAGTTCTGGAGAGTTTGAGGTATTATGGGTATTTTTCTAATTTAAAATGGATTTATTAAATTTTTCTGAAGTTTTTAAGGCTTAATTAACGGGTAAATTAGGGTTTGCCAATTAAGTATTTTAAAGAGTCCAGAAAATTCCTAGAAAATTCTAGGGGGTTCCAAATGTCACTAAGCACTAGTGTTTGCAGTTTCATAGCAATCCGGGATCTATCCTAGTCCCTAGAAATATTCTAAGTTCGCTTGACAGTCCTTAATTATTGTCCTTAGTGCGTCACTACACTAAGCAGGAATAAAATAAAGTCACTAACCCTTGGGCACAACATAGAGGGTAAATGCAGCAAGTATAAACACACCAAACCATGTCCTTAGATCTAGGAGAGCCTAGGCTAAGTGCTTGTGCAACCTACACATGCAAGGACTACGAAAATACTAAGTAAAGAAGCCTAATGAAGTGATTAGTGGATGATTGAGACACAATCATTCACTAATCCTTCTCCCACATGAATTCTGTTCACATATAGGTCCTAGGTTTAAAATTTCACAAAAGGTAGACCTCCCAAAATTAAAGGATTTAAATATTGTTTAAGATTTAAATAATTTTAAAATACCTAAATATTATAAATATATAATAATATGAGTTTAAAAATAAGATAATTAAAATTAGTTCAATTCATAGGCATGGGAGGCCTACCAGCCACGAAGGGGGTTTTAAAATAATTTTTATTTTAAAATAATTAATTATATCAATTAAATAATATTTAAATAATTAAATAAGTAAGTAATACAGAAAACATCCAGAAAGGATAGAATCAAGAAATAATTTTAAATTAAAATTCATATTTTTCTAAAAAGAACGAGGTATTGTGCGTCAAAATCCGATTTAAAATGAGAGAGATACGAATTTTTGAAGTTAAATAGGATTAAAAGTAATTTTTAAATATTTTTAAAAAATAATTAATATTTAAAAAATAATTAATAATTTTAAAATAAGTCAGATATAATAATATCTGGATTTTAAAATAGATTTAAATAATAATAAATAAAATATTAAATATTAACATCATAATGATATTAATATTAACCTAATAATACTATTATTAAAGATAATAATAATAATATTAATTAACAATATTAATATTATAATAATATTAATAATAATAAATACTAATATTATAATAATATAAATATTAACATAATAATATTATTATTAAAACAGTAATAATATTATTAGTCATGATATTTATATTATAATAATAATATTAGTAATAATTAAATAATAATATTATAATAATATGAATATTAACATAATAATATTATTATTAGAATAATAATAATATTATTAACAATAATATCAATATTATGACAATATTAATAATAATAAGTATTAATATTATAAAAATATAAATATTAATATAATAATAATATTATTAAAATAATAATAATGTTATTAATAATGATATTAATATTATAATAATAATAATAATAATAATAGTAATAGGATTTAAAAAATAATTTTTTTAAATAAAATAATAATAATAATAATAATATAAATAATATAAATAATAAATTTTAAAGGTAGTTTTTAAATATAATAATAATAATAATAATAATAATAATTTTAAATATGATTATGATAATTATTATAATAATTAAAATTCAAATAGTAATTAAAACATAATTTTTGAATTTAAAATACATTAAAAACAATTAATAAAACTAAATTTAAATAAATAAAATAAATAAATAAAAAACGGCGGCGGCGGCTCTCGGTTTGACACGTGGCATCCTCTGGTTCGCTCCCGAGACCGCGGCCAATCATTGACTGGCGGCGCAATCATTGCGTCGCCGTCAATGATTGCCGCAATCATGCGGCAATCAAAACCGCGGGACGCGGCTTTACTTGCCGTGTCAGCAACGGCGGGGAGCCGTCTGATCTCCCGCGGCTCGGATGGACGGTCGAGATCTCGCCGGACGACGAGCGAAATCACGGGATCGGTCAAGCGGTTCGGACGAAACCGCGGAACGACGGGATCTCCGCCGTTGATCGAGCGATCAACGGCGGAGATCTCGCCTGCGAAGAGCTAGGGCGAAACCGAAGGCTGAGTGCATTTTTTGCCTCGTTCTCTCGATCGGGTGAGTATTTTTTGATGAAATTTTAGATCTAGGGTCTATGTATGAACAGAAATCATGTGGGTATAGTATATTGATCTAAAACAATCTATAAAAAAAGTTATTTAAACCCAAACTATGTGACCTAGGATAAGAGTTTTGAGGAATTTTCACCGTTGGATCTTAGGGATTTAGGTTCGGTTGAGCTTGTTGATTGTCCTCGTACGTTTCTCCTGTTGAAACCTTGATCAAACGAGCTCTGGATTGGTTAGATCAAAGGCTTGGACGTTCCAAAGCTCGGGTCGCCGGGATCTCGCCGCCGGCGAGTCTTAACCGTCGGATTTGGGTGGGGAAAGGTAGAGGAAGATCGTGGGAGCTTTCACACCAAGAGTCTCGGGTTCTAGGAGCCTTGGGAGAGAGCAAGGATCAAAAGTCCTTCCAACAAACCCTAAAAGGCCTATATATAGTCTTAATCCCATTAAGGACGGCCGAGATCGCATCTAGGGCTTGATTAGGAGGTAATTAAGGTCCTTAGGCCGTGGCTTGAGTGGAGATTCAATATGGAAGGTGTTTAATGTATTTAATGGGTTCAAATTGACCCCAATGGGTCAATTTGACCCATTCAAGACTTGGGTTGACCAGGTCAACCATTGACTTGGTCAACCTAGTCAAATGGGCCCAAGGGATGCTAAGGTGGGCCCTAGGAGGGGTTTGGAATGAATTTGAACTTGAATGGACCTATGAAAGCCTATTGGGTCAACCTGGGTTGACCTGGTCAACCAGGTTGACCCAAGACCAGGGCTTGGGCCCAATGGGTTAGGTTTGACCCATTGAACTCAAGGGAGGAGAGAATTGAGCTTTGGGAGCCCTAGATTGGATTTGAAATGGAAAACAGGTGATTTGGGTCAATTTAGGTCGACCTAGGTTGACCTGGTTAACTAGGTTGACCTAGGGCCTGGGTTTGGGCTCAACAGACTTGTCTTGACTCCCTGAACCCATTGGGATGGGTTCTGGGGTCTAGTCTGGTCAAATTTGACCAGGCCAACTCCTTGACCTTGGTCTAGGGGAAAATCAGGGTCAACAGCCCCCTTAATTAATGTTATTAAATAATTCCAATAAATCAAAAAATTTAATAATTTATTAAAATTCTAAAAAATTTTAATTTGATTAATAAACACTTAACCAATATTTTAATACATAACCATCGCTCCAAAGATGAAGTTTATTGGATGGATTACTCTGGGCTGCAGGGTTACGTGTCTTTAAGAGGCATGGTTCCTTGAGCTTGATGGCACAACGCCACGAATAAATTCAATGGAGTGTTGAACATTAGAATTAAGTTACTTTTAATTATTTAACCAAATTAAAATCCTTAATTCAACTACATCAATAAGAATTTTAGGATGGACTAATTTGGGCTGCGGGACTTCACGTCTTAAGGAGGCCTGGTTCCTCGAGCCTGGTGGCACAATGTCATAAACCTATTGATAGAAAGTATAAACTAATTTAACTTTTAAGTTAGAAATTAATCAAATTAATCAAGACAGATCAACCCTTAACTTTCAACCAATTAAATCAACTTAATCAACCTCGATTGCTACTGGGTAACCCAGGCCTACGAGGCTATTAATTTATCCCTAAGGAAGATGAAATAAACTTCACGGCCTAGATGAGCAATAAATATAGTAGTCACTCAACTATTAAAATATACTTAATTTGAACTTTAATATATTAATATTTAAACTTTAATCAAATCTCCCTTCAAACCCTTAACAAACTCAAAATCTAGATAAACATGACCTTTTACACACACTTTAGATGATTTACTAGGACAACCAACTCTAGCTTAGGCTAAGCTGGTTTTTACCTTTCTGTTGTGTGCCAGGTTTTTTGAGATTTTTATTGCATGTTGTGATTGAAAATTGATTGATGTATATGTTTACATTTACTACTCTTTATAGATTGATGTAATGGGCGATTAGATTACCCTTAGGTTATGAATAATTTGGATGCTCACTAAGTTTTCTGTAGGTAGTCGTGCTCATACAGGGTAATAAAAGAGGGCTAAAATAATAATTATAAAATACTACAGGTGCTTCAGCTGCTTAGCCCCCAAATAAATAAGAGCACGACCAAGCATGGCTGGATGAGTAATTTTAATTTCATTATATAACTGCTTGGGAATTGATTTGATTATTAATGCTTAGGATAATCATGTAGGAGAGTCTAGAATTTTTATTTTTATATTAATATAATTCATTTGAAATATTGAGTTGTGAAAGTATACATTTAAGTTGGGATACACATATCCAAAGGTTGAATTTCAAAGAGAAAAGGATACCCTACCACTGGACAAAGAAACCCCTTTCTTTATGAGGTAGTGGAGAAACTCTATACTTATCTCTTCCTCTCCACAAACGGGAAGTTGTTACTCTAGCCTACAAACTATCCCAAAAATCGCTATATAAACCTTTTTGAGATTTCACAGTTCCCTTACAAGAGTATATCAAAGCTCCTACAATAGCCACAATAACTAATATGTGGAGGATATACGGTATAGGAGAAGGAATAAGATAAACAAGTGCACAAACTAAAGAAAAAAATTTACAAAGTGGTTTTCAAATCAATGAGAAAAATTTTTCACAAAAATTCTTCTCCCATATTTCATGATGATTTCCACTCTCTCTATTATCACCCACATTTTAGGGTTTGAAAAAAACATATTCATATTAAGTTTCATTAGATCAAAGCTCTAATTTTATGAAGAAAAGGTTATGTAATGATCGATTCAATTTGAATCATATCTCATCAGCCCGTAATTTCTGGTGCTTGATTGGATTAATTAGAAAACCTATTGTATAAGGTAATTAATTAGGCAGCTTAGCCATTCAAATTAACCTTGATAGTCTGGTATGATCTACATTTAACATTATAAGTAGTTTAGTTTTAAATTTATAAAATTAATGCAAATTGATTTTATTTTGAATAAAAAATCAAGGTAGATTATACGATACGATTTATGTGGTAGAGGTCTTTCAAGAATGTCTAGCAAGCGATCATGAGATGTTGCAGCATAATCTGCATCTAGTCAACAAAAGGATCATTTCGGGGATAATCTTTTTCCATTTGGAAGCCCAAATTTGAATCATTTTCGTACCCAAAGTGGAAAGAATAACCTCCCTTTCGAGGGAAGAGTTTTCATTTTCATTTGGGTATCCACCTACGATGAATCCAAGGAGTCTGAAGAGGAGAAGACCGAGGAGTTGAAGATAAAGAGTATCACACTCAAAGTCACTTGTGTCTGTACTAGGATTAGAATCTAGATTGTTGTTAGTGGTGCCCGACCACTTTTAATTTTTGCACACTGGATTAAAATAAATGGGGTATTTGCCTACAAACTTTACTTTAAGGAATCAATTATATTGATATGTTTGATTTGGTTTGATTGCATATAGGATTGCTTGCTTTTCTTAGTTTTTTTGGAGCTTATGTGTGTCAATTTTATTTTAGCCTGGATACGCGGAGGCTCGTGAGGGTACGATAAAAATTTTCTACTTAAAATTTTTATAAAAATTTTAAGATAACATAGAAACTCTAACGATATAAGAAATAAGCCCGAGATAGCCGGGACTTTTCCTAAATATATTCACTGTATTTTTCTTTTTCCTTGTTAAGCACATCCCGCCTGCGGGTTCTAGCAGACCACCTAGCCTATGAGGGTGCAGATCTTATAAGGAAAATCTGTGCAATCTCTAGGATAAAAACTATTTTTAAGCCCTTTTAAAACTGCTTCATTTCATTTTATGTATTTAATCGAGTCGATCAGCATGCATTGTATTAGAAACTAATTAAAAGTATCTAAAATTTAATTGTATTTCTCTTTTAGCATTTTTACCCTACATAAGTCAAGGGACCACTTAGGATAATCTATAGATGCCGGCCCCAACTTCTCAAAACTCTAATAATAACATCCGACCACTCTTTCATAATAAAGACCAGACTCATGAATTTTAAATCGACTAGGTGGTTAGCTGGCTCCCTAATCCAGACTGGGGTAAGTCCAGGTTTTGCACAGCATTAGCTAGGTTTGGACTACTGTGTTCCAGTGTCCAAATTTAAATTTAGGATTCGGGGCAGATTTTGAATCATAAAATACCAACCTCCGGGAATATAATCCCAAATTTATAATAAATCAATCAACTCAAAATTAAAGCCTCTCTCAACCTTGAATTTGAAGTCCAACACTTAGCTTAGGTTGGGGTACTTCTGAATTATTTTAGAATCCAAAAGTGTTCCCTACCCTTCTTCCTTTGACTCCAAAATAATTGCTCAATCTTGCTCCAATCTCACTTGAAATTCCAATTTCATCTTCTTTGATATCCAGTCTTTGAAAACTCTAAACAGAATTTCTGTCGTTGTTATAATCGAGAGTATTCGTAGGGAATTAAACCTCCTCTACGATATAATTAACTATGAGGGCTTGCACTCGTAGGAGATTTAGAACCCACACCTGATTTTCAAAATTGATTTTCAAACTCAATTAGTCTTCTTTGGGAAAAATCAAATCAACGATGATCATTATTGTCATGTCCGAACAATCGATAATGAATGATATTCTCTTTATTTGGGAAGATATATCATTCTTTGTCAGAGTTTCTAATATGAGATTAACGATAACTCATATAGATTATTGTAGCTAAATATTCGATCGAACTACATTTTGGCCCTCCGGACCATGAGCGGTTCTTTCTTAAATTTGACTACGGCATTCGAGATGATATTTGTAATTCTAAATCTGAATCCCACTTTGAAATTTTTTTCTATCTCTCGAGATGGTATACCTTTTCTGATGGAATGTTATATTTTAGAATTAAAATTTAGAGTCAATTTCAAAATTCTCCAAAGGAGATTAAACTTTTCAAAACCTTTCTTTTAAAAAAAATTCCACCAACATAATTTAATCTAAAATAAACTTTTGAGCATATTTCATCAAAAAACAAAATAGTAGGAATATGTTTCTAATTTTTAGACATTATAGGGTAGTCAAATTTCACAAGATAAACTTTGAATAAATTAAAATTATTAATTATATCATATTTGTTGAACAATTATATGACCACATTTAATTATGAATACTTCACTAAGCAATTAATTCCTTATATGCTGCAAATATATGGTCATATTGGCATTAACTAATCAACTAATTCTTCTTCTTTTCAATTAAAATAAAAGATATGAGCATCACTCATCGTGTATGAATGTGTCATGATTAGACAGTAACGAGCATTTATCAAATGGTACATGAATCATTAAAAAGGACTTACATGGAGTAGATGAGCAGATGTATTTGAACTAGATTTCTATTACAATTTAGGCTTCATTTGGGATAGCTTTAGATTACTATTTTTTTCCTGCTTTCAAAAGATTTTTGTATTAAAAAGTAGCTTTACAAAACAGTAAGAAAGTCATCTCAAACGAAGCCATAATCAAAGTTGCATGCGTTTCATTAGTTTTTTAATGTATTGTTGCCCCAAAAAATTTTCAAATTAACAAAACCATCAAATGAAAAAAATGCAAAATTCTATAGTATGATAGCTTATGCTAATAAGCCTTTATGAGAAGGTTGCAAGAATCACCTAAAATTATCAGTGATTGCAGAATTGATGAGTTCTAAAGCTGCATTCAATGTGTCCCAGATTTGTTATGATTGCCATCTCTCTAATTCAATCAATGTTGCCATAAGATGAGAAATTTAAGTTATAGGTATAGATTAAGAAAATGATGAAGAAGCTTAGTTAATTCTAAATAACATACTTTAATTAACTCTAAGTGAGACCCTCCAAATTAATGAGATTAGACTCATCCAATAAATATTTTAGGTATAATTCCTCTAACTAAAGCTTAGATTGACTCATTACAATTTAAGGCTTCGTTTGCATAGCTTTTTTACTGCTTTGTAAAGTTGTTATAGAAAAAATAACTTTTTAAATTATTATAGAAAATAATTTCATAGTACAAAAAATATTTTAAAAGCAGGAAAAAAATAATGGTCAAATAAAATATTATTTGTAATCTGAAAATAAAGCAGTAAGAAAGTTGTCTCAAACGGAACTAGCCTGGCTTTTCACACTCGATTAAATTTATTTATTTATTTATTTTCTAAAGTAGCATTATTCTATATATTCTAATTAAATAAATTTTATTTAAGATAATTTTATTACTATTTTTTAAAATATTTTTTATCATAAAATTTTTACTAAAAAGCTCGAAGAAAGTTGTCAAACAAACCCTAAGAATTTTAACAAGCTTAACAAAGCCACTTGATATGACCAGACATGAATTAGAAAGGGACAAAATAATAATGGAAATATGATCTGTCCCTTTGACAAAAGTTAAAATAAAAAAAAAGGCTTTCGAGAATTTTTATGCTTACTTTTTCTTCGTTTGTCTTTTCCATTGATTAGCTTTGAATTGTTTGTTTCTTTGGATTATAGAAAGTTCAAAAGGATAGCTCCTACACATCATATTTGGATGAATTGATTGGAAGAGATTATTGATGAATAATGCTCGAAAAAGCAAAGAAGCTACCAAACAATATTGGCTCTGTACCCTAATAGATATGAGGTGACAATTGTCAAGTAAATAAAGTTGAAAAAAGGTTTTTAGTAAAAATAAATAAATAAATTATTCATCAATGATGGGAGAAAATATAATACAAGTGCAATATAATAGTTATTGATATTTTCAGAGGGTTATTGTGTCGTAAGTGATGTCTAGCAATGGTATAAATAAGGATTAAAGGCGAGATTTTGTACAATCGTTTGTCTTTTTAGGACTCAACACCTAGCAAGCCCCAAAAAGGAAGTCACCCAAGGATTCTCAAAATCACACTCGCCCAAAAATGTAAAGGGTAGTTGCCCCCCATGGGCAAAACCAAAGCTTCTCGCCACCCATTTCGACCAATTATTCACTGGAGCTACTAATCATCATGCACGATTAAGTGTCATCATTCACACTTGTTACCTCAGCTACAAGAAAGTGCCTACATAATGGGCTCTCAGCTCATCCTAACGCGATCATGTGGCCAGTGAGCTCGTCTTCCTGCAATAGCAGTTCACTCACCTTCTTCTCCTAGGCGTTCTAAGGCTCTAGCATGTCACCAATGACTTCAAGTTATTCACCAAAAATAAACCCCTCTAGCTTAGTACTTATTGTGCATACTCAGCACTACCAAACTCTCCCTAAGGTAGATCATCATATCCATGTAGTCCTTCCAACCAATTAGAGGACAACACGTGATTAGGGTAGTCTGCATTAGGAGTCTATAAAGCATTTTTTTTTAATTTCATTAAAGATGTAGCCCTTTGTGTAGCCCTTAGAGGCCTATAAATAAAGGGTGATGATGAGCAGTTTGGATCTTTTGAATCTTTCTGACTCTTGGTCATCTTGAGCACTTGTATTATAGGTCTTTGATAGTGGATTCTTCTTTCTTTCATTCTCACATAAGTTTCCAAGACATTTTCTCAAAGTTAGCCTACTAGTAGAGTTGGGTATCATTCACGGACAAATTTGAATCCAACAATCTTATTCTCTTTTTAAGTTTGAGATAAATTTTTTTATTAAATGTATTTTATAAACTTACATAAACACATAGATAAAGCATATGATAAAGTTTCAAGAGAATTGCTATGGAGAGTTCTAGAAAATATAGGGGTTAATAATGCTTATATTCAAGTTATTAAGGATATGTATGCAGGAGTTGTTACTTGTATTCAAACACAGTGTGGTTTGACCAAGTATTTTCCTATTTCAATTGGACTACATCAAGGATCAGCCTTAAGCCCATATCTTTTTGCTTTAATCATAGATGTTCTCACTAGACATTTGCAAGAGGTTTTACCCTGGTGTATGCTTTTTGCTGATGATATTCTTCTTTTTGATAAAACTATAGTGGGAGTTGAAGGTAAACTTGAATTCTAGAGGTCAACCTTAGAGTCTAAAGGTTTTCATTTAAGTAGATCTAAAATTGAATATATGGAATGTAATTTAAGTAGTAATAAATCTATT